>CM062393.1:13604959-13993257 GCA_031304145.1 Cardiospermum halicacabum
TATGGCGAATATAGTGATTTAGAGCCATACTAGGTAATAGATATGTGTGATGCGAGGAGTCGGCATAAAAATAGTAGTAAAAGGAGAGGTTCTTGTCGTGCTAGTTGCAGAGATAATAGGCCTAGTGTTAGCACGTTAATAGTCGAAGGCCCATCATGAAGATCGGTAGTTTTATGCAATATATTTTATTAGCTTTCTAAATCGATATATTATGCTTTTATTTTAGTGATATATTTTGCTTTTATTTACGTGATACATTTTTCATTCTTAAAATTAGATGATCATGCTTCGGATGGAAATCATAGGGTTGCAACAAAACCCTCGATGAGTCGTTAGGACAATATTACAAATTAGTTAGTTTTTACGAATTGATTTTAATTTAAATTTACATCCATTTAAAATCGTGGTAATCTCAAATCTAATCATTTTATATCACTAGATATACAACTTGGCTTGTAATATATAGGCGGAGATATAGTCATCATCTGACGTGATTTACCAATATATTGAGATTTCTGAATATTACTATGTAGGAAATCTAGAAAATGCTGATAGACTAGATGTTGAGAGAACACATGCAAAGTCATTATAGCCAATGGATTTAGATGTTCCGAAGACTTCATCTTGGCGGCTGTTCCGGATGTTTAAGAGTTTTCATCTAAAAAATTCTAAAAAATAAATAAAATTGTGATAAATATTAATTAAAGGTTGCCTGATAATATGGATTTGTGAACTGTTTAAGCATGATAAAAATTGTGTTTTATTGCTTAAAAGGTTATGAAAATTGACGGTTCTCTAGGTTGTTAAGAGATAAATGCATCAGCAATGTTGTTGTGATGGAATTTTGCAGACATTGTATTTTGCGGATAGTCTACTTACGGGGTGACGACTCTGTCTTATTTAAAGGTTTATGCGTCTTGGAATAACGATCCACCTAAGGCTCTGATGCATCCTTGAGGTGTTAGAACCGTCTTGGAACTTTGGTTCATCTACGAGCTTGCTCGTCTTGAGACTTCAGTCATTTGATCCCGTTTTCGAAAGCTATTGACTTGTTAGCCTTTCTTGTAAAAGTTGACAAAATTGATTGATAACTTGAATGGTTGAGCTAAAAATGAGTAAATGAGCAATGGTCATTAAACATGACAAAGAACTTGAAAATGATATTGTTATCGATCTTGAAATATTAATGATGATTGAACTTGATGATGTTTTGCTATTGTCTTGATAATGAACTTGATAAGATGATTAATAATTTTACTTGAATAAGTATGTTTAAGTGTGTGACCCTTGCATGTGTTTCACACCCTTGATTCATAATTGGAATAATGACGACAATGAGAATAAATTGGATGGACTTATAAAGATAATGGATAAATGAGACTATGGCAAAATGAGAGCCTACAATATGTTATGTGTATATGATACTGATATGTTATGAAAGATGATTTGGTTAACCAACCCTTAGTCCAATACCCCGGTCAAGTGATGTGATCTTGATGCATTTTTTTTCATGATAATAATGGGTTAAATTAATCAAGTAATTAATGAAATGATGGTTGGTATAAGTTTTGTATAATTGGATAAGTTTCTAGTTAATAGCTTATGAAATAAGGTAAAATAAGTCTAAATTGGATGATCTGTTAGTGAAAAGGGTTGTAGACAACACCTCGAGAACTTTAAAAATCAGTTTGACGGAATAGTTGGTGAGTAGTTAGCGCTCGACAACTTGAAGAACTCTGCAACTCTAGTCGTATGTCTCTTAATTTTTTTGGTTCTGATAGTGACTTCAAAACCTTTGTTATCCTTTGTTTGAACTTTGATTTGGGTGTCGTTTGCGGCCACATATTTGATTTTGAGTTTATTATTTAATTATAATTTTTAAATAATTTACAGGACTGGTTTATATTTTTGAATTTCGGAAAGTCCTTCAAGTGTTCGAAAGAGTTCTACTTTTGACTAGTAATCGTATTGGAATTTGTTTTTCCTTCGTCTAAACTCTAATTTAAGTGTCATTGGTGGCTATGAATGTATAATGGTGTCTATTATTCATCGATGATTTTTAAATAAATTATTGGATTGATTTTCCTACCAGATTTCGAAGATACCTTAAGATTTTGAAAAGTTCAATTTTTTGAGAATATAAATAACACATTTGTTTTATTCATCCATCTTTTGAAAACCATGTTTCATGATCTAAGAACCCTTTTGAATGGTCTCGACAATTCTATGGAGCACCATTATGAGTGATATCTTTCCCCCTCCATAAATCTATTCTCTTTTATAAATGAGTTTAGGATAAATCAAACACCTTGATGGTGAGATGTAAAGATTGATTATTGTTTTGATGAATATGCTTTTGAAATGTATTTGACCTCACTCGAGTTTTGCAACTTTAGAAACTTTGAAATGTTGCCAATTTATTTCTTACCTCTTGTTGAAGAAATGCTTTGTGTCTCGACCAAAATAATGAGAGTGTTGTGTTGGTTAAGTTCTCATTGAGTTGGATTATTCAGACTAACTGGGGTTTGACACTTGATTGTCTTGCTTGATGGATTAACTCAATTTTCTTGATTGAATCTTGTTTGATTGTCATGATGAATTGATGGAACTCAATTGTTAATAAGTATGATAAAATGTGATTAACCTTGATAATCGGTAAATCATGAAATGAGCATGATTATGTTACATAATATCTTATGCCTACTGCCCTAGCATGAATGATTGTTAGGAATTGCTTATGCTTGACTTCTATATTATAAGGAGAAATGCTCACAGTAGCAATGCTTGTGTATGAAAGCATTGCATATCGATGAGAAGGTAAAAACATTTGTATGTGTATATTTAGGATATGGAATGCGAACCAAATGTGTGCATGACCATTCTTTTCTTATTTTTCCTTTTTCCCAAAAAATTTCTTTACATGTTTGATCAAGTAAAACATATTATCATAGGCTCTGATGGTGAAGTTCATTAAAATTTGTATGGATACTTGTACGTATTTAAAAGTTTATCATGATTGTAAAATAAATTCATGATTTATTTGTTAAATGGTTGTAAATAAATATCTTATTTAATCAAAATATAGATAAGTATTATTTATTTGACTTCTAATTCAAAAATCGCATTTGAGAAAATATCATATTTTAAATCTCTCACACAAATTTCGCATGTTTAATTGAATTTTGAAAATGTAATTGGTAAATTTTTAATCTGGCAGTTGGGCTTCTCATCACGATTTTGGTTGGGGTCGGGGTTTGACACTACATCGACCATATGAGGAGAGCTCTGCATGTCACACACACTGCAATGAATATAAAATGTAAAAATTCTTTTAAATAGACTTCAAAATATAATTATAAACCTGTTTTTAAAAATATATAAAAACAAACTTTTAAAAGTTTGGTTTTAACACCATAGGTCGGATTTTCCAAAATACCCCTTAAATTTTTACCACAGATTTTGTGAAGTAGTTCACAGTCTGTGAACTACCTATAGAGTAAAAATAAAATTTTAATTTTACCAACTTTTCAAAACAAACTTATAATTGTATATTAAACTTTTTACGTGTATAAAAAAAAAATCAAATATAAAATTACTCACTTTCGTGCCATATAGACATGAGAAGCTTTCCACATGATAAAGTTTTCCAAATATTATAAACACCGTATCCCCTAGTAAAGCAATTCAGGCACTTGTATGTCATGTTGCACAAGTCATGTACAAAGTCTTCTATATAATTTTCGAAATTGTTTTACAAAATTTGTTATAACTCAATTGAAGTATTCCTGTAACATTCAAAAATTCAAGTTAAATTTTTGTATTGCTATTTTGACCATTTGGCTTCTTTTTTTTTTTTTTTTATTCTTAAAAATTCCGCTTAGAAATAATTAAGAAAGATTATTTTACATTAATAAGAATTCGTTATAAAAAATTATTTACTTCGATAACAATTTTAAATGTCTAATAATATTTTGTAAGTGTTCATATCTAGCTGCTTGTCAAACTTGTGAATAGTAAATTACTATTTTCTTTTTTAAAATAAATATATTGTGTATAGGTGCGATTCAATGAAACCTCATTTTATAACCCAACATCTAATTCTCATAAATATGATGTACCAAACCACCCTATCTCATAGTTAATATAGATCTATGAATTGGGATTTGAGCATACTGGATTCTTCTACTTGGACTTTGTCTTTTTCTAATGACATGCAAACATAAAAGCATCTAATTCAGAATCAATGGGTACTAGACTGGTCTGGTATGTGAATTTAAGTCCTTTGAGAAAAGCTGCTTCTGATTATAGGAAACTGAACCCGTGAACTATATTGGTGTGTGCATTTATAAATATGGGCTCTATGTTTTAAACTTAAGGAAAACCACTTCTCTGATTTTGGGCTTAAACAAAGTCGAGACAAACAAAGCCAGCTAAAAACTTCACATTGTTGGACAGAATCACATGAAATGCGAAAACTTTGTCAAAAGAGCAATTGAAAAACGCAAAACAAATACCAACAGACATAATGAATGTGAACGGCATGAAGCTTTGCTGGCGTGACATGTAAAGAGTACAAAATTTTGACAGATAGGTAGCGCCCACAACTGGAATAAAAAGGGGAGGTTGTATTGTACCTGTCCACACAACTGATTAAAAAGTGAAGAGAAGACTGTAAAATTGGAGAATCAATCTTTAAGTTGAGCATGCCAACTCCAACTAGTTCAACCTCCAGCTTTTAACAGGACTTCTATGAAAAGAAGAGACCATTCAGGAGACAAAACTTTATAAGCTCTGTGCATGCTTAATCTGTCATACATGCAAAATCTGATCACATAGTGGTTGTCACTGGTGGGCATATATGCATTCAAATTCTCATTTGACTATAGTGTCTCACTCAAGTTGAACTAACATAGATAGAAGGAACTACACATGACAAAGACTGCAAGAATAGATACAAGCAATTGTCTGAATTAAAGCTGAACAACACATCAAGAAGAAGTTAACAGAATATCCAATTTATACACTAATACAAGATTCAGAATCAGAGGCTTGAATGAAGAAACAAGAAGCTTGACTAATGAGAGATGGGCAGCTAAGGCTATACAATGAGATCGAATCCAGCTTGACAAACTAATTCTACACGCACAAGGTGGGTTGAAATAATGTCACACCTTTACAACTAATTCTTCATGGGTCACTATCAAGTTATGGAGTACCCAGAAGATAGAATGCGTCTTCAAGATCAAACTTCATATAGCAAAAGAAATCAGAATAGAATACACGGTATTGATGCCAACTTGAACATGGGATGTTAAACTGTATTAAAAATTGATGAATAAGTTGCGTTCTTACAAAAATCATAGGTAATGAAAGAATGAAGATCCCGATAAATTAAAGAAGAAACTCAGGAAGAAGCATGGACAGCAAAAATACACTTCAAAGACATACAAGAATTGTATCAACAAGACCTACAATTACACACCTAAACACAACCAATAAATTATCTCACTAAATAGCCGGGATCCAACACAACCAAAATAGAGGTGACCGTCCTAAATGAAAGGCTTAGTTGAAAAGGTAAAGGAAAGCGGACATGATCACCAGCCATGTGAAGTACAGTTTTGCTCTGTAGCTGGTAATTGCTGTGGCTGCAGAGATGTCTTGTGGCCTGAAAAAAGATATCAATTGAAGAATTAGATTTGATTGTTACCATACTAAATCAAAAGGAATTGAAAGATCTTGGTATATACTTCTGCAGACGACTGAGGGAACCACAGAAGAGGGCATTGTCTGGCATTGGCAACTCAGTTTTGTTAGTAGCTTCCGGGTTGACAACCCTGATATATGTTTCTTGGCCTAGATACCATGAGTCTAGGTTTTCCGTTCTGAGATTCCAGACTCCAACATTGTCTAGTGAAACCAAAATTGAAGTCCAGGCTCCAGGGTAGACCTATGGAAGGAAATAAAAAGGTGTAATCAAGATCTCGGTAAATGAAACATGTTATCAGCTTCTGCTCTAGCATTTTATGTACCTGTGTAGTGCTGCGAGCAATGCCATCCCATTTGTTATATGTACCTCTGCTATTCTCCGTCCACTCACCATAATCCATACTACAAAAGATAATGATTGAATTATTATGGATAGAATCAATTAAAATAACGTTGGAAAAAAATGGAAATTTTCCAATTCTTACCCAACAACAAAGAATGCATATCCACTCAAATGGTATGTATGCATCTTGGTGTCATTATTTTGGAGGATGATTTCCATAAATCCTCGGTATGATCCATTGATCACTGATGTTTCCATCCTAGGTGGTCCGGTAAGTGGCTCAGTAGGGAAGTCGAGCTTATATGCTCCCTTAACCTTGAATTGGTCTGCAAGCCTGATTGGGGTAGTCGGATTGACAAACGACACTCCACTAAGGGTAGCCCGCCGCTTACCATCTATCATGACAGGTGGCTTGTTCTTTAACACATAGATTTCAGTTACATTGATTGAGCCATATCTGAAGGAACCCTGTGGATTAGGTCGAGCACCACTAGCAGTAACATTCCATCTGCATTATGTGATTAAAGAACCTTAACGTGAGGATGACGGAAGTCAGAAATAAATCAAATGCTTCTCACCAATCGATCTAGCCATTAGATCATAGGTGCACTTTTGATAGTTCACCATTGACAAATGAATATTGCAAATACCAGTAAATCTAAGAGAGAACATGAGTTCTTGTATAAGATTTCCAACATCTTTTTCTTCATAGTCATATGCAAAATAGATAGCAGTAAGATGCCAAATAAGGAATATAAAGTTCATCCTCTCCTGTAAATGCTATAGTATCCCAAATATTAAAAAGAATTTGTATGGGATAGTTTTTTCCTTACAAAAAAAAATATAAAAAAGAAAGAAAACGACAGGGATATTATTTTCATAATGATTATGTATAGGTGCAGAGGGAAACAGACCTGATAGATCTTGCTTGATTCATGGAGAATGTTTTATCAAACTCATCACTTGGTGGAGCTGGAAGGGGACCTCGTGCTTTTCCCTTAGAATTAGTATAGTGCAAGATGGCAACACCAGTAACTCGTTGCCACACAGATTCATTAACAAACCTGGCGCTGGCAACAATGTAGTAGTCGGTGCTTGCATTCTGATCCATAGTTACTAAGAAAGAATATGTTTGTCCTACATGTATATCTAAACTAGTATAATTCTGCTGCACTGTATATGATCCCTCTGTTTCAGCCAGAAGCAAGTTATGGTTTTGGATCCTGAAATTCAGAGAAGTTGATACTCCAACATTGCTTACGCGAATGCGGTAAGTCTTCCCTGTTAAAACATGATCACATTATCAGGCAAGATTACTTAGAGATTCTACCAGAACAAGTGGTTGGAATGAAAATAACCTTAATCCCAGTTATTCTACACTGAAGAACAACATCAAATTAGACACCTAAAATATTGTGTTTCCTTTCTTTATAAATTGCTTGAAACATTAAGGAATAAATTTGCCAAACATAAAGCAAAATAATATGAAGCTGGCACCAACTAAGCTCTTGTGGAGCTAGGACAAGCATAATGTACCAGTCAGTATTCAAGAGTTCAAAAACTATTCAAATGATGAATCAATTGTCCAAGTAATACAATATTAATATGATTTAGCCAGATGTTTGATAATGTCACATATACTTAACAACTTATTATATACAGCACTCACCTGGATGTACTTCAATAGTTTCATAATCAATTCCATCAGGAACAAAAGTAGTGTTATATTGGTAAGGCCCTTTCCCATTTATCAGAACCCCATCAGGCATTCCCAAATCTTTTCCTGCATCTAGTGTCTTTCTCAAAGCCTACAGAATCAACAAGAAGCATAAAAATCAAAGTTACAGATTACAACAATAAAAACTAAAGATGCCTAATAGTTGAAATAACACTAACCGTGTGATTTCTCGTGTACCAATCGCCAATCATAATGGTAATATCCCCATCTGGAGTATCAAAAGGAATAGGAATAATAGGCCGGTTATTGACAATAAAACTACCAAAACCACCTGATGCTCTCTGAAGATGCAGAGAAGGGAAGTAAAAGAAACTCCCAATTTGGTCCTTGACTTGAAACTGGTAAGTCCAGTTCCACTTCGAAGGAATGGGGCAATTTGTACCCAAAACTCCATCTTGCCAGGAGCTTCTCCTTTGTTGAATACCAGCCCTGAGACAAACAAACAATCATATTCTAATAAATCACGAAATGGTCATCCACCTTTACACTTGCACAAGCTTTACAAGACAGTTAGAAGCAAAATTACCAGTGAATAAGTAGACTCTCGTCTAACTTGTTTCTAACATTCACTACAACATTGTTATTAGTAGTGACATTGATAGTTGGACCAGGAAACTTGCCATTGATAGCAATAACCTGCAAAGCAATGCGCATAAATTTCAATCACTAGCTAAAACATAGTAACTCTTCAGCATTAGTAACCACAATGTACAGATCTGGTAAATACTGACAGTTTAAAGAATATAAAACCGACACAGTTGACTTAAAAGAGAGCAGCTAAAAAGGTTAACAACAAATGAAGTGAAAAGGAAAGAGATCTGAGTGAAAACAGACCTGTTGCGGCACACCAAGAGGAGAAGCGGTGATGTAAGAGACTTCGAAGTTGTAGAAGACGAACGGATCTGCAGCGAAGCAAGAGGAGACGAGGAAGGCAATGTGGAGAGCGAAAAGAGGGAAGAGGCTGTGCAAAGCCATCTATAAATCTTTATGAATCTGAAGCGCTTGAAAAATGTAGAGGAACTGGTTTTGTTTTTTTTTGTTTTTTTGAAATTTACATGATCAGATAAAGGCGAGAGAAAAGCAGAGGAAGAAAAACAAAACGAGTGAGTGTGAAAGAAAGAAAGAGAGAGAGTGTGTGAATATGGTGGAGAGATGGAAAAAGACAGCTATTAGAGAAACGGCTATATTTTCCATTTTCGTGCGGTTTATTTTTATTACAGGTGGGGTGTGGGGTATCTTTTTCTTCCTATAATTAACAATAATTATTTGAATTCAAAGACATAAATAAAAGATTTTACTGCCAAAAAAATAAACAAATAAAATAGCTTAGAATAGTGTATTGATTTTGATAGGTTTCCTTTTTATTTTCAATAAGTATACAAATTCTATAATTTGAGTACATATTATAAATTTTAGGCAAAAATAGATCGGAACTCCCTCGACTAGTAGTGTTTTCCTAAGTAAATATTTAAACTCCACTAATTCCCATATGCATACTGTAACACTAGGTACTTGAATGTGATTTCGTAGTTGATGGGTGGAGCGTATAATACACACGTTATGATGATTTTGTATTTTGGTGTCTTGTTGTATAAATAAAGATTTAAAGCTATAGGTGATTTTGTTGGGTATCTGAAACTTTCAATTTTATTTAATGGTGGTTGAATATAATCTCATTTCTCCAAAATTTGATTAGTCCAACAAGTAATACTTATTTGCCGTCAATGTCATACATACAATTGTCAAGTTGTCAACCCATCCACCATCATAAATCACTCATCTGGGTTTTTATTTTTGGTTCAATTAAAACCTTACACTGATTGAAGCAAGCAAATGTCTGACAAACAAGCGGAGGAAGCAATGATCTCAATCATCAACGAAGTAGAGCAGGAAGAGAAATAGGACAATAACAACAAGTCCACGTTGGGCTTTAAAAGCTTCCTCTGACATGGTGGCTCTGTCTATGATGCTTGTTTCAGCTATGCTTCAAATCAGGAATGTACGTATGAATGTTCAATTCATAAACCCTAAAACCCTAATTTGATTTATTCAAGGTTGAATGAATTATTTTGCTTATCTGTACCCAAAATATAATCATTCACGCGCCTTCAATTGTTGTTAACCCACGACAAATGCCAACTCAGCAAGTACCTAGTGTTAGCAATTTTACAAATTGAGGTATCTAGGTGGGAATCCATATAGTTTAGGTATATACCTAGGAAAACAATACAACTCGAGGGAGCTCTGATCTATTTTTGCCTAAATTTTATCATGTTATTTTTTTAAAAAATAAATAAATTATTATATTTTATTTTTTAGTATAAATATTAGTAATATTTATTTATTTTTATTTTTTTTATGGATTCGAAAATTTTGAGAGAATTTAGATTCAAAATTTTAAAAATGAGAATAATTAGTATTAAAATGAAATGGAATAAATAAAATTTAAAATTATTAAATATTTTTTAAATATTTTTTTTTATCATACCACCAGTTACTATATTTTCATAAATAATATTATTTTGTTAATTTTACGTTAAAAATATATTTTTTTATAAAAAATATGATAAAATTAATAATATTATTTTTAAATAAAATTCTAAATATAAATAGTGGTAATATATTATATTTAAATAGTTAAATTTGTATTTAAACAAAAAAATTAAATATAGTATTTAATATAAACAAATATAATTTTTTTTATTAATTGTTAAAAAATTATAATATATTAAAATGTATAAAATACAAATATTTCATATTTTAATTAATTTATATAATATATTAAAAATCAAATTTGACACTATTAATTTCATTGTTTAGTATGCAATATAAAACGAAAATTTAACAAAAATAATATTTTAAATTTGTTAAATTTAATTTATGTTTTAAACTATAGTTAATATTTCAATTTTTTTAATAATTTATAATAAGTTTTCATTACATATAAATGCAACAATGTAAAATAATTATTTTATAATTTTATTTTAAAATTATAAGAGATAGAAATTATTCGATTGAATTCATTATATATTAAAATTTAAAATGTCATTATACAGATAAATAATTATTAATTTATTTAAAATATAATTATTAATTAATTTTAAATATTATAAAAAATAATATTCTAAAAAATATCAATTTTATTTTTTTAAAAAAGAAATTATTTAATTTAAATACAATAAAAATAATATCATATTCATCGTATTTTCTTAATATTATTTTTATTTTTATTTTAACGAAACTCAGCTGTATAGATATATTCTAGATGAAAGTTGTGTCTTTTAATTAATATATTTAATTGTATGGTTTAGGTTTATCAAGAAATTGATTAAACAATTACCGGGAGTTGGGGAGCACTTAAGTACAAGAAAAACCAATGTTTTTTTAGGTCCGTACCATATGGAAGGAGGGGGTTACATAATACACAGCCTAAGATATCGTCGGTTATATTCACTTTGAATACATAGCATTAGAATAGTATATATTAAGAGCATCTCCAATCCATAGTGGACATCTGATAATGTGGTCGTGTAAAGTAGAAGTCGTAAATGATAAGGTGGCAAAATTTTTGTTTATAAACCGTATAGTTTAAAAATAGTCAGCACTCACCGTCCATCACTCTTCCTTTTTCAATTTCAATAGAAATTGAATTAAAATTAAACTCTTTTATTAAAAAAAAAAATTGAAATACTTTAAAAATCTAATTAAATAATATTAAAAAACTGAGTCAGCATATCTATTTGACCGTCTAAAATAGAAAATTTGATAGACGATGTCCAGTTTAAAATTTACCACATCAACTGGCATTCAAAATAGACGGTACTATTGGAGCTCCATTTTTTATAAAATATTGTCCATATTGCCGATGTGACCGTAAAAAAATTGCAAATAGACATTCCACTGGATATGCTCTAAGAGGAAGAAGAATTTTAACAATAAAAAAAGAAATATGGATAAAATTTGTATTTCAAAATAATTTTAAGCATTTAAAAATAAAATATTATTAAATTATTATTAATAGTAAATAAATATATTTTATTTTATAAATATAATTATTGTTAAATATTTATAGTAGTTATTTTTTAAATTGTTATATTATGTGAAGACTCGTTAATTATTTATTGTAAAAAATTTGAATTTAATTTAAAATTCATTCTATTTAAATTTTATTTGAATTTTGAATCTAGCTTTAAAAAAAAAAAAAATTAACTCAAATATTAAAAGAAAAAAGTTTGAAGTGCACATGATTGCCAGCGGGTGAGCAAGGATGGAGGGTGGTGGAGGCCTATGCAGCCATAAATGAGTTTTGGAGTTTCTTATTTCTCTCTCCGTGTGTTTTTTTATTACAAACAGCTGACTGTTTTATTTGATTTTTTGTTTCCATCTCTCAATTCTCATGTTCAAACAAAACACAATATCACATTTATGATATTTCCACATCACCTCATATTCTCATATATTAATTCTAAAATACACGTAAACTCATTCTATTTTACGTTTTACTCAAATTGTTATAACAGCTTTGACCACTATTGTGTCTATTGTGTATGCTTCTTTACTTGACTTATACTGTGAAGGTAGAAATATTCACCATAAGAAGATCCAGATCTCCTTCTTTATTTGTGAAACCCAGGAGGTTTCAATGTAGAGAAATTTCTGCACAGTTTTTGTCCGAACTCCTCTTCTTTTTTAGATTTCTATATTTATAGTGTTCCTTTAAGCTATATTTCAGTTTTACTCAACTTTTTCTTTAATTTTCTAATTATTATTTATGTATTATTCATTTTTATCCATTACTTGAACTCGAATTCATATTTATCTATTATTATTCAATTTATCATGATTTTGAGAATTTAATTACTTATTTATTTTCATTCGTCCAATGCCAGTGGTCGTCTTTTTATGTCCTACGAGTGTTTTTTGCTTAGAGTCTCATGCGATCGGTCGCTTGGTTTGGCTTGGGCTCGTGTCAACTGCGATCGCGGCCCTGGGTCTGGGCTCGTGTCACCTGCGATCGCGGCCCTTGGCTTGGGCTCGATCAGCTTCGATCGCACTTCTAGCAAGACCACTACAGAAATCCCCATTGCCATGAGTGACATGGGCGATCGTGGCAATGCTTGTAGTTCATGCGCTCGGTCCCTTAACTTTGTGCCATCAGCTGCGAGTGGAGCTATCCTATTGACCTGAGGACACGTGTCCACCCTTTTTCCCTTTTTTGGGATTCGCATTTGAACGCTTTACCTTCGTTTTTCGAATGAGAATATGTATAGACTTTAGGTTTCATTTTCCCAATCTTTATCTCTCTTCATAAGGCGAAAAAGACCTAACTCCTGAAAACTCTCCAGTCCTCTCCTCAGTTCCATTGTAACCGACGAATACTCTCGGCGCTTACTCTGTTCTTCTTCTTCACAAGGTTAGTTCTAAAACCTCCATTTTTATCTTTCTTTGATTTGCTGCATTTTTAACCTCGTTGCTGCTCTTTTTTTTTTATCTTGGTTCTTCGTATCTGTTGTTCTTTCTATTCTCTCAAATTCTGCTTTCTATTTCTACTTTGGTGTCATCGTGTTACATTTGGACACTCACATTACTGGTTTGATTATGTTAAACAATTACTTTCTCTGTTTAAGTTTGTTTGCTGTTATTGCTTCACTTGATGATTTGGCCATGAACATGGTGTTTAAAGCGAAAGAATGATTTTAAGGGTTCTTTTGCATCCCCTTTAGGGTTTGTGTATTTGAGTCGGCTCCCTATTGAGGGTTTCCGCAACTCTTTGAGATGAAGGATTCCAACCCTATGGAACTTTTGAGGAGCTGATGTTACTTTTGGACTGTCACTTGCCCCTATAATTGTCAGTGTTTCGTTTGTTTAATAACCCCACCCTGTTCATATGTCTCAGAGTAAAGACCCCAAAGCTTCGGGCGGAACTTTTTCGCTCGAGGATGTAGAAGTTCTACCTGACTTAGGTGCGGACGAACCTGGGTCTAGCGATCCGGTCGAAAGCGAAGCACTTGACGCTCGTTTGGCCAAAATTTTCACCCCAATCCCAAACAGAGATCCTCGTGCTTTGAATCTGTTGCCTTCGCACGCGAACCCTGCTTCTACCATCACTGTAAAGTAATTGGACAAGCATTTTGAGAAACACAGGGTAGGGATCTTTGTGGAGATTAGATCCCCTGAAGGGGGCGAGCGAGCTGATTAGGACGTACCCGGTTGGCAGACTTTTTATGTGAAGATGTTTGATTGCGGTTTTCGTTATCCAGTTATGGGCTTTTACTATCTTTTTGTGAGCATTACTCGATCCACCCAAGTCAGCTGAGTCCTAGCTCTATTCGTACGATAATTGGTGTTAATAGGCTGAAAGAATTGTATGGACTCAAGTTCGATGTCGAAGACTTTAACAAATTCTATTTTCTCAAGAGAAACACGGCCGAAAATGGTCGCTTCATTCTGAACCTGAAACCCGGGCGCCCACCTTTGATATTTAGTTCCAGATCCAGTGAGGGGAGGTGGAATGACAAATATTATTTCGCTTGTGGGTTTTTGTGTCTTAAATCAAATCCCCAGTATCCTTTATCTTGGAATATTACTAGTAGTTGTAGCGATTTTAGAATATATTTAGATATTAACTCTACGAGTTAATTTCTTTCGGACGCTTAACCAAATCATTTCTTTTCTTTTGTAGATAAATATGGAGCCGATAAATGCCACCCTGGTCCTCTGAACAGAGAGTGGTGCGAGGCTATTTTGAGGATCCCTGATAAAGTTCGATGTCACGAATCTCTGCTAGAAGACTTGAAGTATAGTCGTTTGTGGACTTTTACCAGAAGCAGTAAGTTTCTGTTCTCACAACCGTTCAGTTTCTATGTTTATAGAGCTTATTGATAGGAATTCTTGTAATTCACTATATCCGATCGCAGAGTTCGTTCGTTCCTTAATGGAGTCCAAAGACCACTTCAGGGCTGCTCGTCTAGCGTTGCGTAAAGCGCAGGAAGAGAGGGAAAGGAATGAAGCATTAGAAAATGAGAGAAATGAAACTCAAGGTCCTAATCCCCAAGTCTTGGATGGGTCAGGAGAAGAAAAGGAATCCGCCTCGATCGAAGTTCCTACAGATGCTGATAACCTTGGAGATTCGGTCACAGAGGAGGACGACCACTTTAAGCGTCCCGAAAAGAAACAAAGGGTAGACATTAATGATCCGATCGTTCCTTCGGAAAGGATCGTGCGCACGAAATCGCAAGCTCAGCAGCCTGGGAAGAGCAAGAATATTGCAATTTCTCTCCCTGCCGAAGCTTCAGTGCGATCGAAATAGAATGTTCCAGATTTCGTTTCGGCCGCTAGTAATTTGTATCTCCCTGAGGATGCTAAGGCCTTGGATAAGCTAAAATCTGCTGAACTATATGAATAAGCTGTTGTCAACTGCTTTAAGGTATAATCGTTTGCTTTTGCGTATTCTTTTCAATTATTAGCGATTTTTTTATATCTTTAAATTACGATCGCATTCCAGGGTTTGGAGCTTGTGGTGGGAATGAGACGTAGCTCATTTGCTTAAAGGGAGCAACTCAAAGAACTTCAGAGCGACCACAACAAAATGTTAACTCAAAAATTGGAGTGCGATCGCGAGGTGATTAAGCTCAAGGAGCAATTGGAGACAGAGAGAACTTCCACCAAGAAAATACAAGAGCAACTAAGTACCCTGCAATCCACACTCGAGAAGCGCGACGAGGAGGTAGGGACACTGCGATCGTGTGTGCTTGAATTGGAGAAGAAATAACAAGTTCTGACTTTGGATCTTACCAACGAGCGATGCAAACTCCTTGCGCTCGAAGGAGACGTGGCCGAGGCTGAAGTTACCACTCAAGTCGAAATGTATAAAAAGGTTCTAACCGGCAAGCTTACCAAGAACGTCGCTCAATACGAACTGGATCTTTTGAGTTCGTTTATTCAACGTGGAGACTCTTCCAATCCTGCTTAAGTTTATGTCGCAGCATTGTTAACATTAAGGATTTCGATTTCACGTTTTGATTGTACGCCCGAACATTAGTTATAGGCATGCGGCCCTATATTTTGTTATCTTTTGGTACTTTTATGTAATGTGCAATGCATATTTGCAACAAATTTCTTCTTTTATAAGCATATATAGCATGCATTGATCATCAACAACAAATCATTAACCAGAGCAGGTGTGATGGATCTTCAACCTGCTATCAGCGGCCCTATCCCCTTTACAAGAGATATGCCCTGAGGGCTTAAGTCTTGTAACTTTGCTGCTGATAAGTTCGTTATTAATATATGAATAGCATCATGTGTTTTAGTGAACGTTCGTATGTTATCTTGAGAGTAATAGTACGTTCGCGCGCACGTACCCAATCCTAATTGAACGATCGCGTGTCCATGAATGATGGAGTTATCTTCTTCACGCCACTGCCATGGACCTTACGTGAGCTTTTTGAGTGTGAGTCAATGTAGGAATGTTCCTTAGGTGTGCCACTGCCATGGGTCTTATGTGGGCTTTTCGATCTCATGCTGATATACAACGTATTTCGCTATCGTGCCACCGCCATGGGTCTTACGTGGGCTTAGTTACTCGCAATTGTACAAGATTTGAATAAACAACTTCTCATGTGATAGAATAGACTTTTATTCATGGAGAATTGGGCCTCGTTAAAAACCCCAATGGGAAAAGAGTGCCCTCTAACATTACAACAATCAATTGAAAAATTTCTCAAAAATAATACCTTTTTAAATGGAGAACATTCCAGCTATGCTCTATCTCTCTCCCATCTAGAGTCACTAATTTGTACGCTCCCTTTCCCGTTCCTCGCTGAACTTGATACGGTCCTTCCGAGTTTGCTCTTAGTTTCCCATGCCTGTGCTCTTTCATATTCTGGAAAGATTTCCGGAGGGCCCAATCTCCTGGTTGAAATGCTCGCGCTCGCACCCTCCGATTGTAATGTTTTGCGATCGACTCCTGGAACTTACGTACCCGTGAAACAGTTTTTTCTCTCGTCTCATCAAGCATGTCCCATTCGAATGCAAGTATATGATTATTCTCTTCTTCTGAAATCGAACCGCGCATAGAATTTTTTATGTGTTCTGTTGGTAGTACAGCCTCTGCCCCGTAAACCATCGCGAATGGAGACTGCAGTATGGACATACGAGGAGTAGTTCTGAAGGACCACAAGACCTCAGGGAGAATTTCTGGCCACCAACCTTTAGCCGCTTCCAACCGGTTTTTTATAATATCCAGAATGGCTTTATTTGATGCTTCTGCTTGGCCGTTTGCTTGCGAGTACCTTGGGGTAAAGAACGTGAGCTTAATATTGTGCGAAGAACAAAAGTCTTTGACTACTTGCGAAGCAAACTGTGGGTCGTTATCCGTGTGTATTTCTCTTGGAATTCTGAATCGGCAAATAACATGTTTCCATACAAATTTTTGCACTTCTTGCTCTCGCACCTTCTCATAAGCTTCAACTTCCACCCATTTTGTGAAATAGTCCGTGACTAGTAATATGAACCGCTTTCGCCCGTGTGCCGAAGTTGGGAAAGGTCCGACGATATTCATCCCCCATTTATCGAATGGCCACGGAGCTGAGATGCTATTCAACGTCATAGCAGAAATTCCTAAGACCTCAGCGAATCTCTGACCTTTGTCGCACTTTTGAACTAATTTTGCCGCGTCTGCCTTCATATTCGGCCAGTAATACCCGACCCTGTGACACCGAAAGGCCAAACTTCGACCCCCTGAATGATTTCCAGCGCTACCTTCATGTAGCTCCCCAAGGATCTTGTTTCCTTCTTCTACCCCTAAGCATTTCATGTACGGCCCCTCGATGGATTGTTTGAACAACTTACCTTCAATCAAGCAAAATTTGTCTGCCTGTATTTTAAGCTTTCTTACCTCTCTCGCGTCTTCTGGCAGTTCGTCGAAAATGAGATAATGAGTAATTGGGACTCTCCAGTCCACGATCTCAACATTCTGAACCTCCTGTAGTTCATCAAGAACTGATTTTTGGAGGATGACATATATTATAGGCCCCTCTAACTCGTCATGTCTAACCAGAGCTCCCAAATTTGCCATTGCGTCCGCCCGTACATTCTGCTCTCTTGGGATTTGTTCAAGCCGTATCTTTGGGAATTGCTCCATGAGTTACTTCACCAACACTAAGTATTTTGCCATTTTCTCCTCACGTGCTTGATATGTTCCATTTACTTGGTTGACAACTAATTGAGAATCACATTTCACTGTTAAATTCCGCGCCCCACTAAGATACGCCACTTTTAACCTAGCAATTAGAGCCTCATACTCTGCCTCGTTGTTAGTGGTTGCAAATTTGCATCTCACAGCTTGCTGGATCGGGGGCAAGCTTGGTGGTTTTAAATAGATTCCTAGCCCAGTTCCCTTGGCCTGGCACGCTCCATCTACCTCCAACAACCATTCCTCTTCGACCTCTGTTTCGCATGAGAGCACTTCAGTTAAACCCTCTGGTTCTTCAAACTCCACCAGGAAATTTGCTAGCGCCTGAGACTTTACTGTTGTCTTTGCCATGAATGAGATATCAAATTCACTTAGCTCAATAGCCCATTTCATGAGCCGCCCGGATTTGTCCGGCGAATGTATGATGTTCTTCAAGGGTGATGATGTTACTACCTTGATCGGATGCCCTTGAAAATAAGCCCGTAATTTTCTTGCCGCATATACCAGGCTCAACACCGCTTTTTCAGCTTGGGGGTACCGTGTCTCTGCATCTTGTAATATTTTGTTGACAAAATATACCGGATTTTGCTTTTTATCCAACTCCTTAGCTAAGACTGCGCTTACCGCACGCCCGGATGAGGAGATGTATCGAAATAGCACTTCCCCTTGCTCGGGATTTGCTAGCAACGGGGGTTTTGTTAAGAAGTCCTTGATTTCTTGTAATGCAGCCCTACATTCTTCAGTCCATTGGAATTCCTTACTTTTTTTTAGAGCGTTGAAGAAGAGTTGGAACTTCTCTGACGCTCTTGGAATAAAGCGGGTGAGAGCCGCCAGCCTTCTGGTAAGCTTCTGAACCTCTTTCTTACTACTAGGATCGGACATATTTAGGAGTGACCGAAGCTGATCCGATTCAGCTTCGATTCCTCTTTTAGTAATCAGATATCCCAAAAACTTTCCTACCTTCACTCCAAAGCTACACTTGGTAGGGTTTAATTTCATGTTATACTTCTTCACAGTATCGAAAGCTTCACTCAAATGTCAGACGTGCAACCCAACCGTCTTTGATTTCACTAGCATATCATCTATATAGATTTCCATCGTAACACCTAACTTATCCGAAAACATTCTATTCATTAACCTCTAGTAGGTTGAACCCGCGTTCTTCAAGCTGAATGGCATTACCTTGTAACAGTAGATACCTCGCTATGTGATGAAAGACGTCTTTTCTTGATCATTTGGATTCATGAGAATCTGATTATAACCCAAATAGGCATCCATGAAAATCAGCATTTCATACCCGGCCGTGGCATCTACCATCATGTCTATGTACGGAAGAGGAAATGGGTCCTTCGGACATGCCTTATTCAGGTCCGTGAAGTCTATGCATATCCTCCATTTCTCATTCTTCTTCTTAACCGCTAGCACATTAGCTAGCCATTCTGGATACTGAACATCTCTGATACTTCCATTCGCTAGAAACTTTTCCACCTCTTTATTAATAATCTTATTTCGTTCAGGAGCAAATTTCCTCCTCTTCTATTTGATTGGCTTTGTTCCTAGTTTGACATTGAGCGTGTGTGTTATCACCGACTCGCTAATCCCCGTCATATCAGAATGCAACCAGTGAAATAATTCATATTTTGCTGTAAGAATGCAATCAGCTCCCCTTTCAGTATAGGGTCGAGGGCGGAACCCACAAATACGCGTTTCTCCGGTTGGCTCTGGTCTAACACTATTTCATCCACGTGGTCATCGGTTGGACCGCCTTGCCCCTCCGTCCCCTCTTGCTGTAATTGCTACAACTCTTCCGTATTTGTCCTCAGTGCATTGAAGTAGCATTCCCGAGACTGCTTTTGCTCTCCGAAAATAATCCCTTCGCCATTTCCTGTAGGGAATTTTATGACCTGATGATACGTCGAGGGGATGACTTTCATCTCATGAAGCCAAGGTCTTTCCAATATTGCGTTGTACGCCGAGCACGAATTTTTTATCATGAAGGTGGTATACAGATTTACTCCCCCTGCATACACCATCAGATCAATCTCTCTCATTGTACTTTTTGACTCTCCACTGAACCCAATTAATGACACTGTTTTCCGTCGTATCTTCGACTCATCTAACTGCATTGCTTTTAGTGTGGACGAAAATAACAAATTTGCCGAACTGCCATTGTCGACTAGAACTCTTCTGACATTTAAGTTGGCAATTATAATTTATATTACCAAAGCATCATGATGAGGTTGGATCACGTGACGAGCGTCATCTTCCGAGAAAACAATTTTTGTTCCCCCTTGATTTTCCTTCTGTATAGTTTGTACATTCATTACTTCTCTAACCTTCCTCTTTGCCCACGAGCGTGTGCTTCCACTCAATTCTGATCCCCCCATAATCATGTTTATGGTCCGATCCGGGGCTCGTGGTGATTTAGACTGACTACAACTGGCTCCCCCACCTTTCTCCCCAGTTTTTTCCAAGATTTCCTTCCCCTTCTCACTCATGAATTCCTTTAACCTTCCCGTTTTTAAGAGATGAACGATCTCTTTCCGCAGAGCATAGCATTGTTCTGTGTTGTGGCCATGATCTCGATGGAACTCACAATATTTGTTCATGTCCTTCGGCCCATCCGCCGCACGTCGGTCCGGCCATCGCACACTTTCCCCCATCCCCTTCATCACATATACTACTTCTCTTACTGGGAGGTTCAAAGGATAAGGTATAAACTCCTTGGGTCAAGTGTCTCTCGGACGGAACCCGCGTTCACAGCCCCGAGGAGGTGGCGGTGGATTGCGCCTCCTATTGTGCATTGGAGACCGGTCTCGTTCAGATTTCCTTTTTCCGGTTGTAGGTCTGTCTTCTCCCCTCGCATCTCTGTGCTTTCTTTTTTCTAAATCATCCTCATAAGCTATCCATCCCTCAACTTCATCTGACAATTCGGAGAATGTTTTCGGCTTTTTCCTAGTCAACTCGATATGAACTCGTGTGTCCTTGATTAACCCTTTAATGAAGGCTGATACAGCCGCCTGCTCGCGACAATTCGGTACGGATGCTTTGGTATCATTAAACCGTTTCAAATACTTTCTCAAAGTTTCATTCTTTCTCTGATATAACTCATAAAGATCTTCTTCATCTACCTCTGGCTTTTTGTTATGGGAAAAATGCGATACAAACTTGATCATAAGTTCTGCAAATGAATCAATATTGTTTTGTGGTAAGAGAGAGAATGAATATCTTCGTGTGTGACCCGTGAGGAGCAAGCCTTTGACACAAAAGTCTCGTATATATCCTCCGGGATGTTGCACGTCACCATCCTGTTTTTGTATTCGGCAACGTGATCTTCGGGATCAGTGCTTCCATCATACTGCTTTTCTTGGGGCATTGCAAATTTCTTTGGCATCATGGTGGATGAAATCCTCTGAGTGAATGGATTATCCACAAACCTAGTCGTGGCCTCCCTAAGTGCTATTGTCTTTGGCACTTTACCACCCAGCGACTTTGTCAATTCTGACCATTTTTCCTCCAACCATGCTTCCTTCTTTTTATCTTGATCAATGTCTGTTCCTTTTGGAGAGCCTCCTTCACTTTCTGTGTAATATTTGTAATTCAGGTCCTTTTCTTCGTCCCCTTCAGTGTCAAACGACAATGCTCTCTCCCTCAGTGGGCTGCCTTTGTTGCCTGCTGTTGATTTCTCACCATTCAGATTCAGCCTCTTCTTGAGTTCATTATTCTCCACAGTGAGTTGACCCAGAGCTTCCTTGTGTGCTTTCACCTCCGATAGTAATGCTGCGATTTGTTCCTCAGTCGTTGGCGTTGTGACCTCTCTAGTACTCATATTCTATTTTGCAGATATTCTCGTTGATATTTCAATGAAACCTCTCGGGCCCCAAGGTGGGCGCCAAATTGTGAATGTAGAAATATTCACAATCAAAAGATCCAACGAATTGATCTCCTTCTTTGTTTTGTGAATCCCAGGAGGTTTCAATCTAGAGAAATTTCTGCAGAGTTTTTGTCTGACCTCCTATTCTTTTTTAGGTTTCTGTATTTATAATGTTCCCTTAAGCTGTATTTCAGTTTTACTCAACTTTTTCTTTAATTTTCTAGTTATTATCTATGTGTTATTCCTCTTTATCCATTACTTGAATTCGAATTCATATTTATCTTTTATTATTCAATTTATCATGATTTTGAGAATTTAATTACTTATTTATTTTCATTCATCCAATGCCGGTGGTCGTCTTTTTATGTCCCACGAGTGTTTTGTGCTTAGAGTCTCATGCGATCGGTCGCTTGGTTTGGCCTGGGCTCGTGTCACCTGCGATCGCGGCCCTTGGCCTGGGCTCGATCAACTTCGATCACGCTTCTAGCAAGACCACTACATATATTATTGGGACTCACATCCGTATATAATGGTATTGAGGTAAACTTTCAATATCCAATTAGTAAAAAAAATAAAATAAAAAATATAACAAATTATAACTATAATTACATGAATTTCATTTCATTTTAATAAGAGTGAGTTTTACCTTACTTATTTCTATTTCATTTCAGACATCGAGTCAAGACGTCATTTTTATTTTGTTTTTATTTTGTAATTATTAAGGCTAAATTTCCTATCTTGTTTTGGACACCATATGCAACACATTGCTTAGTTTTGAGTTTTGAATATATTTTTAGCAACCAAATATGAAGAAGAAATTTGAGAGGGCTAGTATGGTGAATAACTATATCTATATTTACACCTGTTTTGGCGTGGGAAACATGCTCTATTTCTTTCATTCATCCTCATACTCATTTTTACACCTGTTTTGGCGTGGTAAACATGCTTTCTTTCTTTCATTCATCCTCATGCTCATTTTTAGATTAAAAAATTAAATATTTCTCACTTCTCAAATATCAAAATTCTGATTTTGGTTTCATTTGCATTATGATATTTCGACCTAAGGCTAAATTAATAATATATTGCTTATGGTTGCAACCTCCTTTAAGATTTGTCAAATGGAAGACAGATGATTCATGACTTGGTAAACTAAGTAAATCTAAATATATGCTCTCTTATTTGTGGGGATTAAAGATTCGAATAAAGTTAAGGTATTAGTAGTATATAAGGCCTTGAAATTTCAGCTACTTATCTTCAATTGACTAATTCAAATGTCATCTTTGAAATTAATTTAGCTAATTATGTTAAAGGAGTTTCTTCTTCTGATCATAGTTTGCATCCTTAGAAGTTCTAAAATATTTTTTTTAGTAGGATGATAATTACCTTCAACTGCTTAAGAATTATTATTGTTTTGTGTTTAAAAGTAGATATTGTAACATTTTTATCGATGCGTTAGCAAAGTAGGGAGTTTTAAGAAAGGATGACTTCATACTTAGTTGTAATTGTGTCTATATTTAAACGTTTCAGCTATCTATTTAATATACTAAGGTGATTATAAAAAAAGAAGTCATTCACAAACCGATTAAAAGAGATTGTATAAAAATGAATGCATATCATACACAAATATAAACTCCATAAATATGCATCTCATCATATCAATGTAGCGAATGATTCTTACATGAACTACTTATCAAGTGAACGCACAAATTAAAGACGAAATCAATTGTCTTTGTTAATCCTAAATCCTAAGTAGGTGGCAATCCAAAAATAGAACAAAATACATATTTGAAATCTACTCATACATAAAAACAAACCATAAAAGGTTCAAACACAGACTTACCTATTACACCATTATCTCAAAACAAACACTTATCAGAAACCTATAGAAGAAATAGAAGAAGTCGATGAGAAACAAAGTTAGACTTTTTTACAAAAATGGAAAAAGAATTCAACAACCATTAAAAAACACACTTAACCAAAATAAATAAACAATAAACCATGCAAATTTTTATACATAGTCAGTCACTAATTAATCTTTTTTTTTATTTAATCTAATCTAATCTCTTTTTGTACGTGCTTTCTACGTATGCGAGGTTGTAGCTAAAAATAATTCATGCAAGGGATATTATTACTATCGATGGTGAATATGAGCATATCAACCAAAAAAAAAATTCACATTGACCGCTAGAAAATGACAAAGTTATGATTGGAATGGATGCAATTGAAACAAGAAAAATCATTGATCTCCATCGATCTAACCACTCATTTATTAGTAGAGGTAATAAATCTAGATAAGATACAATTGTACGAAGGAATAGACATAACTACAAACAAAATAACGGGAGAAGAACATGGTTTACCTCCATATTCGTTAGGAGTAGTAAGCCCTAAAATCAGACTTCAGGACACCGTATTTCTGTTATAAGGCTTTATGTCACATGTAAGTCATCTATTCTCACTATTATCTTCTAATCATGGCTGGAGACTTCAATTACTGTATTAAAGCTTTAGTCAAACTGGAAAGTTTTTTACTTCAATAAAAAAACGCTTGGTGAAGAGGAAGGAATGAAGAATACTTAGAGATGAAGAATGCTTGTTGAGGAGGAAGAGATAAAGACTGGTTGTTATTAACAGCATCAATGGAGACTATCGAGAATGAAGATTGAGGATCTTGAAAACTTCATGAATAATATATAGGTTACTAAAAATGTGTGGATTTTGAATACAAAAGTGAACTTCATTCTAAGAGATAAAAAAGGGTAATTGCCAAAATCTCCCTAAATTTTGAAACGTTTGATTTTCCGCCACCAGTTTTCAAACGTTGTACCAAACTGCCTCCAGTTACAAAACCAAAGTTGTTTTCTGTTATGTTCGGATGTTTTCTGTTAATGGGGGCAGTTTGACACAACGTTTCGAAAAACGGTGGCAAAAAATAAACGTTTCAAAACTTGGGGGATATTTGGTAATTGCCATTTATTAATTCTTTAAATGGTATTGATTTGAGGACATGTTATGATTTACAAAAGTGGTATTGCATAGGGATTTTTCCGAATATAAAAATTTAAATTAATTTTTAGAAAAAATATTTAATTAGTTAAATTTCAATTGTTTCACATTTTATTTCATATATTAAAAGCAATGCTTTTTTCCATCTAACAATTTCTTCGGATATTATTTTAGTTCAAGAATACCTTTTTATTTAGTGAAAATTCTTTCAAATGGGCTTTTTAAAGTTCAAAATACAATTATAGGTCTATTTTGAAAAACATACAAAAATAGGCTTTTAAAAGTTTAGTTTTCACTCAATAAGCCAAGTTTCCCAAAATACCCCTAAAACTTTACAATTCACAGATGATGTGATTTACGCTCACAGTCTGTGAATTACGGTCACAGCTGTGTGAATGGCCTATAGAGTGAAAATCAAACTTTAATTTTGCAAACTTTTCAAAAGTGGCCTATAATTGTATAGTAAACTTTTCATGGCCTATAAAAAAATTGCCCTTTTATTTATTTTAAATTTTAAATATTTAAATTAGTTTAATTTATTAATCTAGTTATTTCTTTAAATTTGTTTATGCTCACTTGTAATTATGATATTTATATTTTATTTCATTAGTTTCATATTATTAATTTATTTTTTATAAATAAAATAAATTAATAAGAAAAAAAGATATACACTTTTTTTTAAATGTCTTAATTTAAAGAAATAAACAGATTAATAAATTAAACTAATTTAAATATTTAAATCTTAAAATAAATAAAAAGGTATTCTTGAACTAAAATAATATCCGAAGAAATTGTTAGATGGAAAATAACACTGCTTTTAATAAAATATGAAATAAAATGTGAAACAATTGAAATTTAATTAATTAAATATTTTTTTCTAAAAATTAATTTAAATTTTTATATTCGGAAAAACTCCGAAGTAATACCACATTTGTATTTGTAAACCATGCATGTCTTCAAATCAATGTCATTTAGAGAATTAATAAATGGTAATTACCAAATATCCCCCAAGTTTTGAAACGTTTATTTTTTGCCACCATTTTCCGAAACGTTGCGTCAAACCGCCCCCAATAACAGAAAACATTCAATCATAACAGAAAACAACTTTGGTTTTGCAAATGGAGGCAGTTTGGTACAACGTTTGAAAACTAGTGGCGGAAAATCAAACGTTTCAAAACTTGGGGAATTTTGTCAATTACCCATAAAAAAAATATATCGAGTTCAATTTAGAAAATAGAGTAAAAATTCGGTAGTCCTGCTACACTAGGCTGGAATGGTAACGTGGTGTGTCTCACCGCTCAAATTATAACATTTATACTCATGTGGACCCACGTGTCTCCATATCAAATTTAAAGCGCGTGTATATTTATTTCTCTCGCTCTTCATAAATAAATTTTAAAAAAAATCAATTGAAAAAACTCCCACTTCTCTCTCTTTAAAACAAATAAAAAAAATAAATATTCAAATTAAAAAATTTATCTCTTCCTTCTCTTCAGAACAAAAAAAAAAAATGTTCAATTGGAAAAATTGTATTTATCCCTACTCTCTGCAAAACAAATAATATATATATATATATTCAATTTAAAACTCTCTTATCAAAATAAATTAAAAAAAAAATTCAATTTAAAAAACTTTATTTCTTCTCTCTCTTCAAAACAATAATAAAAGAACACTGAAAAAAAAATAGATTGCATAGACCAATTTAGACCAATATACTACTAATGAGAGAAAGATGGAACTAATAATTATTTATTTCATATAATTTTTAAAATTTTAAAACTATTTTTTAATTTGTATATAGAGATATAACAGGGGTATTACGTACTATCTTGTAATTTGAATAGTGGGATAGAGAAACTACTATAATATTAAAAAATAAAAAAATAAATTCACTTACTGATTGAATAAAGTATTAAAACTTATTTGAAAAAAATGATGGTAGAGAAAGAAATAGAGCCTTTTATATAAATCATGAAACAATGAGAGAAATAAGTAATTTTTCCAAATTTATATTTCTTCAAAAATTAAAAGTAAATTGAAAATTTTAATATCCTGAATTTTTTTAATTGAATATATATTTTTTAATTTTTTTTGAAGAGATATAATTTTTTAAATTGAATATTTAAAAATAGATGAATTTAGATAATCTACTTATTTTTTTATTTACTTTAAAGAGAGAGAAGGAAGAGCTTTTCAATTGAATATTTGTTTTATTTATTTATGAAGAGAGAAAAAAAATAATTACACGCGCTTTCAATTTAATCTGAAGACATATGGATCGCTCGCGAGAGTACAAATGTTCTATTTAATTGGTGAGACACACCAAATCAGATTCCGTGATGTACCAGAGCACTGAATTTTTACTCTAGAAAATAATGAAGTTTAAGCTTCTCAACAATAAATGAAAAATGATTGTATAATTTATAGAAACAATTTTTATTATAACGGTTAATTATTTTTATAAATCGCGAAGTCAATTTATATTTAAATATGTATTTCATTGGCGTTCTTATTAATATATATATTTTTAAAATAATAAAAATATTTAAAAATATAGTTAGATGTGTGTACAAAGTTTTATAAAATTAATTATTTTTAATTAATTAAAACTTTTAATTAATTTAATATATCATTCAAAATTTATTTACACCTATAAACTATTAAAAGTTTGAAACTTACAAAATTAATGAAATGAATCAATAAATTAATAATAATAATAATAATAATAATAATAATAATAATAAGCTTCACCATTTAACCGCAGCGCACCTCATAAACTTGCAGAGATTCGAAATTAAATTTGTAAGAATATATTAATTAATTTAGTTTTTTTCAATTTTTTTAAATTTAAATAAAATTTGGATAATTTATTTATTTAATATTAAAAATTAAAAATTTTATAATTTATAATTTTTCTAAAATTTTGAAACGAAATCTCTAAATAAAAAAATTATAGAAAATTATTTTAAAAAATTAAGACTATTTTATAGGAATTGATAACGAAAATAAATTCAAACCACTAACTTAAAAATTAAGATACGAAGACATTTCAAATAATATGCAATTTAAACAAGCTTTTTTTCCTTTCATTTTAATTTTTGCTTAAGTTTCCATTTACACACCTATTCTCTGTGCACTTTTTAAATGCTATTAAACTTCCACGTTAAGAGGAAAAATATATATATATACAGGGATATTCAAATAGCACAGGGCACATAATATTGGTATAATTTTGCCTGCTCTTTTGGTTTCCTTTTACATCAAAACTGCCGTTATAAAAAGAAAAATAATAATAATAATAATAATTTTTTTTAAAAAAAATCATTTTTCCACTTTGAATATCCATATAGGTATGAATGATTATTGCCAATATCACCAACACTAAAATAGACAATGATGATATATGAGGAGCATTATTGGCTCACAACTCTGCAACATGTAAAAACGTAGAAATGGTTGATGGTGTTGGATTGATGGACCTCCCTGCTTATCAAAATCATTTTATGTCCAAATCATACACCATCCTTCAATTTCAATACTTCACTTGCCAACCCCAACCCTAAAATTTAACTAAACTGTCAGCATTCATTCATTTACATTAAAATTGTTCCAGCTAAGACAGCTTGGGGACATCAATGTTCATCTTACAACATATTATCATTCTAACACATTCTATAACTACAATTATTATACTCCCTCCGGATTATTAATATAGAGAAAACTAACTTTTCACGGGGATTAAGATAAGAAGTTAGTTTCCACTACCGTCCCTCATTATTTCATAATTAATATAATAAATTTTAATTTTTTTTAAAAAATTAGTTATAAAAATGATATTTTAAATATTTTAACTTTAAAAACTTCGGAAAATTTTTTCATATAAATAATACGCCAAAAACGGAAATTTTCTCATATATATATGGAGTAATATTTAAGTGTAAACATCAATCTGATTGGGCTATGTCTATGAAGATAGGCGTGATCCAATTGAATTGAGCTGGCAACCATGTCTATTGCCAAAGCTAAGTATTATTTATAATCAACAATCACAAGTACCTCACATGGCAAGCCATTAATGTAATATTATCATTTGAAAAGTTGGTCAATTTGTATAGTTGATATTGTTTTTTATTTCATCATTTATGTTTTGGACTGATTATGTAGAGTAAAACCAGACAGCGTGACCCTCAATTTAGCAGCTAATTGCTCCAATATTATATAAATAGTCCCCCCACAATCAACAATAATACCAACACCATATATATGTTCAATTTCCTTTTAATTTCAGATTAAGAGCTCACATGAATCATCGCATAGGATAAGCATAGAATAGTATAAAAAAAAAGATTAGGATAAAAGTTTTGTATAAGGATTAAGTTATCCATATACTGTATTTGGCCGGTTATCGTATAAGTAATGATAGGATAATAAAGTACTAAATCTATATTTGGAAACCTCGATAAGTAATAGGATAACACTACAGATTACCAAAATATCCAAAACCTTGACAAGTAATAAAACAGTTATTTACGGATTAACAATAAATAAATAAAATATAATAAAAATATATTAATATATTTTTTAATAAAAAAGTATTAGGAATAATCCTAAAAAATCTATGAGGGTTTTAGAAATTTCTCCAAAATCTCCGTAATTTTTTTCCCCATGTCAATGAATGTCTAATTTACTATTATTTACTATTTTGACTTTTTTTCTACAAATTTTGGAAGGGTAATTTGGTCATTCCAGTTTTTAATTTTAAAAAAATATTAATTAAAAAATAAATTAAAAGTAGAAATTTAAAATAATATTAAAAACTCTAAAAGGGTAATTTGGTCATTTTAAATTTAAAAAAAAAAAATTCTAAAATCCTCTCGGATATTTTTGGGATTATTCCAAAATTTTATGTAGAATTTTATTTTTATTACTTTTTTTCTCATTTTATCAAAGAATAATTTAGTAATAATATGATGAACATCTAATACGAAAAGTACGTAATAAAGTTATCGGAGCATTTATCAATGATAAAGTTATCCTATATGTATCGTATAAAATTATAGTTCGTATTATTTTATCCTATTCTAAACCGTAGCCAAATGTTTGATAAATATATAAATCGTATTAAGTTATCATATCCTATTTCTTATCTTATAAACGATGTGAGCCCTAAATGATTTAAACTACTAATGAAGGAACAGCCTGGATTTTTTATTATTTTTTTTAATGCAACGTATTAAAAGCTAATAGCTCAGTGAATGTTGTCCAGATCTATTCATTTGAATTCAATAGATAAGGTGATGCAAATAATCTGAATTTTTTTTTATTTGATTTTCCAACTATTATAAATTATTTTAATTAATATTTAAATAATTATTAAAAATATTTTTTAAAAAAGTAGAAAATCAAATAATTTCAAACATACTTTAACTGAACTAAATAAATTATAAAATTGAAAATATTTTTTAATTACTTAATTAATATTAAGATGGGTAAAACTTTTCGGATTATAATTCCAACCTCATTTCATCCACCATATCCATCCATTTATAATATATATAATTTTTAAATATTAAATATCCGTAAAAAATTTTAAAAATATTATTTCAAATCAAATAAATTTAAATATTATTAAGATAAAAATTTCAATTTATTATATATATATATATATATTAAAGGGAGATTTCCAAAAACCAACCGCAAGTTTGACAAATTAGCCAAAATCCAACAGCTTTTTAATTTTTGGCCAAAAACCAACATTCTGACAGTTTCCATTCATTTTAGTGTTCATCCGTCAGTTCATGAACAGTAACTAATGGTATTTTTGTAATTTCCGATTTTTTAAAAAAAATATTTTTATTTTTTTGCTTTTTAATTATTTTTTATTTTTTAAAAATTTGAAAATTACCAAAATGCCCCTAGTTACTGTTCATCAACTAACGGATGAACAGTAAAATGGATGAAACTGTCAGAATGTTGGTTTTTGACAAAAATGAAAATGTTAGTTTTTGGTTAATTTGTCAAACCTGCGGTTAGTTTTTGGAAATAACCCTATATTAAAATATATACTATTTCAAATTTATATAATATATTTTAACTTTATTATTTTATATTTTATGATATGATTTTATATTATTCATACAAAATATAAATTATTTATAATTTATTTTAATAAAAATATAAGAAAATTTATATAAATATAACAATTTAAACTAATTTAATTTTTATAGATTATTCACATCACCTTGGAAAAAATAAAATGAAATTATCATAAATAGAAAGAAAAAAAAAACAATACTAACTAGCTTACATTATTATTATTATTTTTTTTTCAAAACACATTTGAGCTTCTGCAAAGAAGGATGGTAATATTGGCCAATGTAGGCATGAATGGACACATAGAAAGCAGAAGCCAATACATATCTACTATCTATATCAAAAATGAATGTGACCACATCTTCTTCTGCATCATTTCAATTGCTGATCGACAAACATCGATTCCAATCAATAGCAAATTTCGCCAAGGGCTTTAGGTACTCTTGAAAATGCTACACCACCTCTTGTTTTCCTTGGGGTATGGACGAATAAATGCAGAATTCATTTGCCATACTTTGAGGGAGCCAGTGACTTTAGTCTCTGTTGCATTATTGAACAAGAATACCTTAGCATCTCCATATAGTGCCTTTGTTGGATAAACTCTTGATGTGATTGTTGTTCTTCCACCTTGAGCAAAACATTCTACTATTGAATGATCAACCTGGATTTAACAAAATAAAGAGATTATTCACTCATGATCATTGCTGCAATATGTGTCCAAACCAAGAAAGTTATATAGATTTTTACCAGTATTCTGACAGACAGTTTTTCGCCGTCTAGTACTGGGACAAAGCTGCCATAAATTATTTTGTTGACATCATTTGCCTCGGAGGATCTGTACCAACATTTTTGAAACAGATATGTTATCACGTTAAGGTTGCACATATTAAAGCACTAAACTGATGATTTGTTTTTGTACCTCATTTGATCTGTACAGAAGGAAGTCTTGAGGTTTCCATCCTTTCCTTTTACTACGTAGAAATAGACCGGAGTGCGCTCAGTGAGGCTATCATCTGCCAGAACAAGAATACCGAATGGTCCTAGTGCCCCACGTTGAGAAGCACCACCACTTTCTGCACAGCTGAACTCTTCTTTGCTCGCAACTGTGTTCTGCAAAGTGGTCTTGTCTAATTCGAATTCAGCTTCGATATCTAGCTGTAAAATTTACAGATAAACTTTTAGCGAATTTGATTTGTTTCTGAGTGGATTACACTACTTAGCTTTACTTATTGGATATATGATCTACCTGAGTGGCAGTTTCCACATCAAGTGGCACCACTGTCCCTGGTGCCATCTCCACATTGTTGAAGGTCTTGCTAGTCAATCTTAAACTCTTTACCTCTTCTACGGGCCACTGGATTAGATTTGTGCCGGTTTTTTGGTCTAACACCACTGTCCTTGGAACACCCTACAGCATTTCACAAGCATTAATTATACAATAGAACATTGGATAGTACATAGTGTTGATGGTATTAGGATAAGCAAAGTACCTGAAGTGATGCCCATCCCTTCTTCACATCAGCAACTTCACTATCAGATTCTCCAACCCAACCCCACAAAACTCTTCTTTTCTTATTTTGGTCATAAAAGGTCTTTGAGGCATAGAATAAACCATAATCATATCTTATTCCAATACCAACATCAATATTAGGATTATCAGGAGTCCATTTGACATTTTTCTCATCATAAGTACCAATTGTGTAGTAGTCATGCCTATCATCATCCATACTAGCCTTAACTACATGCTTGACTCCAGGGCCATTAGCTGATGTCTCCAGACCATTTTCGGCAATTGTGGACACAGGATAGAAGTCCACACACTCCCACATGCCAGTGCCATTAACACCATGTAGAATGCCATCAATCATAGTGTATGTCTTGAAGTCTTCCGTGTCATATATCAAAGCTATACCAGTTTTATTAATTTTCGACCCAATAGTGATGCGCCACTTTCCTTCAGATGTATACCAAGCAGTTGTTGGATCACGGAAGTCCTTTGCACCAATGCCTGGAGGTGGCACTAGAACAGGATTTCCCGAGTATTTGGTCCACTTGATGAGAAGAGGGTCATTAGGATCGGCAGGATACGCAAGATTCTGTACCTGAACATTCTTATCAGTTGAACCTGTGTAGAGCATGATAAGTTTGCCATCGGGCAAGATGGTTGCAGAACCAGTCCACACACCATTGATGTCATACCACTGATCCGCAACCATAGCCAAAGGCAGGTGAAGCCAATGGATCATGTCTCTAGACACTGCATGTCCCCAAACAATGTCACCCCATACTGCTGCATTTGGATTGTACTGGTAGAAGAAATGGTACCATCCCTTGTAAAACACTGGACCTGTAAAATTGTTAACATTTCACATGTTAAATTTTAAGTTCATTATCACATAACAAACTTTGAATCTCCATAAAGCAACACATTTGTCAGACATTTTAATCCTTATCTTGTCAGAAAGTGGACCCCAATCCCAAAACCATCATGTCTAAACTAGTTTCACTGGACTAGCCATGTCCACAAATTTAATGGTCAGATTCAGTGTTTCAGAAGTTCTGAACAAATTATATATGATTCAGATTCTCATCACCTTTTCAATTTAAAGAAAATTTAATAATCTATAAATCCATAGATATTTGATTCAAAGTAAAGTTTGAACAGTAACTATTATCTATGTGCAATTCAAATTGAAGAGTTATAATCAAACAAATCCAAAACAGCCAGAATTGATTTGGTCGAATAGAAAGAAAAAGAAAAACAACTCACCATTAGGATCTGGAGCAGAAAGAAGCAGAATTCCCCATCAAACCAATAGGAGTCCAATCGAAAACACAAGAAAACAAAAGTCAGCCTTACTATTAAACAAAATTAATAATCATAAATAAAAACTAATCACCTGACTTTTTGACCTTATCAATTCATATACAGTAAAAAAAAATGCAACAATTAAATTTGTCTGTCCCTAATTAAATGTTAAATTAATACAATTAATTTTAGATAATACCAATAAAACATAGGTGTGAATTAAATAGATCTTTGGTATATCAACACTGATCCATAAAAACAAAAAAAAGTTAATGCCCTTTTCTGACTTTATGGAACTTTTTTGAACACAAAAAGAAAATTAAAATTAATTATAGAAGATAAACATATACCATTCATCCAATTCTTCTCTGGCTGAAAATGGAAGGCAGTTCTCTGCCAAGACAACATGCTATTGTTCCAAGGAAAGGAGGCCGTGGAGCCCAACAGCTTCTTATTGGACTTCTCGGAGACACCGGCGGAGACGCCACGAGACATCGGCACATGAGGCGTGGTGAGGTATGAGATTGGTCGCTCTTGAAACAATGGAAGTGACGCATCATATTCATCATCATCTGTTCTGGCGATAAAACCAGAAAATCCTCCATTGCAGTCAATTGAAGCCAGAAGAAAACCGACCATCAACAAGCCGCATAAAGCCACCAAGATGAGCTTTGTCTGGTTCCGGCCGTTCGAGCGAGGCGTGCTCGGGCTGTCGAGAAGTGGTTCGTAGGTTTTGTTGTTGGATATGTTTACCCTGTGGTCCACCATTGTGTCGTGTTGTATTGTCGTGGGAATGTGGGTTTGAATGTGGAGGAGAAGGAGATGGGTTTATTTAAAAGGGAGAAGAGAGAGACAGAAGAGAGAAAAACTAGTGAGATTATGGTGATGAGTGAAGGTGTTGAGCGAAGTAGGGTGGGTGCCTTGGGCTATATATGGTAATCTGGTTTTACATGGTAAATAATTATTCTATTTGATTTGAGACTAATTACAGGGTCTAATCTAACACTACTCTCCTTGCCATCTGTTGTTTACTTTTATCTAATTAGTTTAGAAATAGGAATATTATCTAATTAGTTTTGTTAGTTTTTTATTAAAAAAAATTTATATATTTGTGATGTCCCGTGAATCTGCACAAATTTACACATGCAGTACACATGTGAATCTGACACTAGTATATCATGTTATGTATGTTTTATTGCGGATAGTGGATAATTTGTGACACGAAAATTTGTCTCCAATCGATAGTTTTGATGTATGAATATTTTGAAATTTTGTTTATTTTTTCGATGTAAAACAAAAAAATTAATGTAATAATAATAAATAAGGAAAAAATATAAAAACTGAACTAATCAGAGGTTCTTCTGACGAAACTTTATTTTATGAAAAAGGGAAAAAAAAATTATAAGAACTTATTTGATGAAATTTAAAATTTTACTTGGTTTAAAAATTTAATTAAACTTTAAAGGTTTATTAACTTAATTAAAACTTTAAAAAGACTAAAAGTGAAACTATCCCTAATAATAATAATAATAACAATAACAGTAAAATTGGTAAGAATGGATGGATAAAAAATTAATAATATTTTATAATAGCAAAATGTTTTGGAAAAAAATTGCATTAATAATAAAATTTTTAATATTTTAATGGTTGAATTACGAAATTTTTTGAAAATTGTATTTTAAGATATATTCTTTTAAAGGAGGTTTTTATAAAATAGATTATTTTTTAAATTGGTTTGTTGTTTTAGAAAAATTTATTTATTTTTAATTTAGTTAATTATATTTTTAAAATTAAAAAAATTAAAAAGATATATCAATAATTACAATAAATAAGATTGTATGAATTTCTTCATGCTACCATGTTGTCTGATTAAAGTTATGTCATTTTGAGTTTTATCTATCGTTGCTATTGTCGAAGGTTGATCTATGAATTTACAATTTCAATATAAAAAATAATAATAATGTATTATTGAGGTTGGAGTTGGTTGTGTAGTTTAAAAAATATATTAATTTAATTTAGAAGAATGTTGATATTTTTTTTAAAAAATTAATTTTATTTTTTTTAATTTGAAATCTCAATAAAAGAATTAATTGAATGCTATTTGTATGTTGAGAAAGTTTTTTAATTTTATTTTATAATTCTAATATTTTATAATAATTTTTTTAATTAAATAATTTATCCAATTTAAATTAAATTTAAAATTTACAAAAAATAAAATCGAAAAATCCTTATGTCCGCTTACAATTATTTCATGTTCCGGATCTGCTTTGGATCTACCAATCTCTTTCTCACAAAGTTAGAAATGTATTACAAACATTCATTAGATTTCCTATAATAAGGGATTAAGTAGTTAATACGTAAGCTAACTTTTCAAATTAATAGTTAATGCAGACATTTAAATGATTGGAACAAGTTTGATTAGTCTAACCCATCGGTTAAGAAAATTGATGATCCTAGTAGATGACACGTAATTTCACATTTTAAAAAATAAGTTGTAGCTTATGATTTGATCAACGAATTGTAAAATTATTGCAACTATTTTAATCAAAAAGCGGTGAAACTGGGACCTAGCTGACTAGTACATTGAACATCTTGTCTACCTAAAAGGGACACGTGTCTTAAAATAAATCAAAATTTGACATCAAACTGCTGAGTCAGAGTTGATTGCAAATGGTTTGTAAATGTTATGAACCACACATATAACTCAACCTAATTATGATTTGGATAATTAAAAAACAAAAGGAGACGGCACAGATGGCGATTTTCTGTTGAACAATGTAATGGTCAAATAAAACTAAGCTAATAGCCACAAGTTTGTGTAATAAATTAATGAGTTTAGATCTCATTATTGGAGAAAATACAAGATGAATAATACAAGAGAAGACAAAGGAGATTCAATCAAGCATCAGGAATAATTGGTATTGGTTATGGGTGATTGATTTCATGTTGTCCACATGAGGTGGGGTTCAATTTCCACATGATTTCTTTCCAATGAGACTGCTGTTCACAGCGAAGGTGAAATGAGTTTCACATTATTTGTATAAAAAGTTAGGGAGGATTGGACCCATCAGAGCAAATGAAAGATACATCTGGATCTCTGTTGGTTAATGGTGTAAAATAAGGAATATTAGGTTATTAACAGGGTTTGGTGAATGGGATTAATGACGAACCAATATTTCTTAAAGAAGATATGGAAAAGGAATATCATCCTCCTACATTATAACCATCTAAGCAACAAGATACGTCTGATCGGATCAAAGAAAACAAAAAAAAAAAAAAAAAAAAAAAAAAAAAAAAAAAAAAAAATCATTAGAACACTGTCACATGATCACCTCCACAAGTTTCCTGGCAGAAGCATGTTCTGCAATGGATAAAATGCTAAACACCAACAAAGAGACAAATCTTAGAAACTATTAAACAAAGATAGATTTAAACGGCAGCAGCCTGGAAACAAGTTGTCTATGTTTCCTTATTCGAACGTAGACATGGTAGATAATAATACACAGAATCAATTCATACATTCGGTGGTGGCCAGATCTTTGCGAATAACTCCTCCACACGTTTCGCTTGATTAACATAACCTTCTAGTCCGGCAGACAGAAGCTCCACTGAAGCAGGTCCCATAGCTGAAGCCATGCTTAATTGGTCCCACTGTGTGAGCTGATCAAGATAAACGGATCGATTAGTAAACCATTTTAGACCACATTCCATGAATTCAGATGCTAATCAATCTATATTTTGACACTGACTTCCACTTAAGCACACCTTCGGCAGCATGCTAGGTAGTTTCATATGATCACACATAACACCTAAGTATAAGGTCTATTTAGAAATAATTGAACAAGCCCACTGTTAAGACCATACAAATAACCTGATCAGCAATGGTTTGACTTATGTTCTAAGTCTGCTTTGTGTAAATGAACTTTCACGACATCAAAGCATATTGAATTACAATCCTATCTAATAATCATCAATGAAAAGTCTAAAGAGTCGCTTAGCCTCTTAATAACTGTACTCTATAGAATAAAGGTAGACTTGCATCCAAGAAAGCTGGAGCCGGAGGTAAGTTGTATGAATTAAAAGTGAGGATTAATTTGTAGACCAGCAACACTCTTCAGATTTTTTGTAGTTACGAGTTAGGAGAACTTGCCTATAAAATAACCCTTTAGTTAAAATGTAGAATAGTCAAATAGGGTTGTAGGTAATTGGGATCTTCAAATAAGTGCAAACTAGAGGACAAAGTTCTGCACTGTGATTGTAACAGATGGCATATTCTTCCAGTACCAAAGTCATAAAGATTGCCCTCATAGACAAAAGAAGTTCAACTTTGTGGTCCAATTTCTCCCACAAAGAAACAACATTACAAATAGCAATTAACCTTTATTTCATGGTTATGGGTTGGATGATGGTATTGGATTGTTTTGTTTTAATGTTGTCTGTATTGAGTATTGACATTTTAATAGGTTATTTTTGGATTTGATTGGTTATACACCCATCATATAAACAATCAAATTCAAAACAACCACCCTAAAATCTCAAAACAAATACCATAAAAATAAAACAAATCTGAAGTTTTAGAACAACACAATCCAATACCATCACACGCATAACCATGAAACAAATGGTAAAGAAATTGACCAACGGCAATTTAAAGCAGTTGCATAACCCTATATTATGCAATGTCAAAATTACTCTATATTATTGTCCTGAGAGAATCAGAAACAAGAGCTTTCTACAGCTACAGCATCAGAAATTATAAGAGAAGATGGAGAGACACTATAGCATAGGAGGAAAACTAATAGTATATAGCGCAAAAAATGTAGTGTGACTCTGCTCTAAGTTTTCCCTTCTGTTTCATCAACTATTTAAAGCAAGAGATATTAAGAATTCAAGTCATTTGTAGTAATCAGAATACCAAACATGGTAACAACAAGGATTGCTGAATAAAGATGTATACGCAGGTTTTATTCTATTCCTTTCATTGTGTATGACTATTTACTTGATTTTCTAGGCATTTAATTTAGAATTCACAATAACAGTTATAGATAACATGATTAATCCTTAGTGTAGAAGGGGTTTTGTGTATGATTGTGGTGGCCCTAGGATAGAAACGATGGTAGCAGATTTGTGGTGATCATAGTCAAACAAAAGAAAGCTACAAAGTTTCTGCAGAAACCTAATGGTTCAAAAAAAATAAAATAAAAAATTGGCTGTAGCTTTAACAATCCCAATATTTTTCCTATCCATGCACAAAACTTGTAATTTCTTTCTTTAGCACCCACAAGAGACAAGAAACTTCTAAGATTCTGCCAAAGAAAAATCAAACAGAATTTTAAAGATTCTATGATAACCATGTAAAGGGAACATGATATAAGTAAACAGTCTGTCATAAGGGCTCTCATCTACTGGCAGGTCAGTTAGTCACAGGTAACCAAAAGCAATAAACTAGTAACTGGATCTTTCTTTCCACAATGCTTACCGCCTAAAATGTGAAAATGTAGTAGATACGTTGACCACAGGTTCAAGATTATGTATATTACAATATTAACTATGGCTTAGTCCTGATTTTTACTATTACTGATGCACTAAATCACTTTATGCAGCATGTCAATGCAAACGTGAAAGTAGGTTAGTAGCATATGTATTCAGCATAGTGAACCAGCAGTTTCCAGCTATTGAGAAAATTAAAACTGATAAAAGTTGCAAACGTGAAAGTAGGTTAGTAGCATATGTATTCAGCATAGTGAACCAGCAGTTTCCAGCTATTGAGAAAATTAAAACTGATAAAAGTTTATTGAGATATGACAAAATGCAGACCTCTTCTTCACTAAAATTGTACTGGGATGCAGACTGTGGGGATAGCCTCCTAACGAAAGAGTATTTCTCATCATCTGTGGTGACAGATTCTTTGAGAGACTCCAGTACCTTCAATGGTGCAATGATATAGTCAACCCTGAAATTGGATCACATACCAAATTAGCAGCAACTCTCATTCCAAACTTCAAAATTATCAACTACTTTATGGTTGAAAAGAATCAGCAGGGACACAGGTCATTACCCCAGAAGACTAAATAAATCTTGCTTGTTTCTGACTGCTGCTGCCATCAACTTTGATTTATGTCCATATTTGTGAATGTAATTATAGGCTTTAGTCACCTGAAAGATGAATAACAAGTTAAAACAATTACTAACAGCTATAACTGTGCAGAAAACCATCCAATCACATGGAACATTCAACAAAGTAGACTGAAAGGCTAAAGAATATACTTCTTGACGTATAGAATGCACAGATACACACATTTCATAAAAATATTTTCTGTTTAGCGGATGAAGATAATAAATAACTTCTAGGAACATAAGATTTCGTTTGTCTGCCACATAGATTGGGAGGTGGCTGCAGGTAGGAATGGGGCACCAATTTGCCTTATCATTGCATCAATGAGACATTGATTCCTTACAATCATTACAAATTCAATTAACAGAGAGTAAAATTGGCCTGCAAAAGTATATCTGAGCAACTGATAACTATAATATTTCATGTTTTGGTAGAACTAGGTCAAAATAAAAGGAATAAAGTATGCATAAGTGGTAACCGATATGGAATCAATTATCAGATGACTCATGCCACAGATACAACTTCCTTGAATTGCAAGACATAAGAGAACTAACCAAAGCCAACCCAGGATCCTCTCCTCTTTTAAGAGCAGCATCTATCTCAGGGTCACCGGAGTGATTGCGTGACCAGTCCTGAAAGAGAACATTTACACCTCAATCATGTAATTACTGGCTAAAGCCAAGATACGCTAGGCCTGAAAAATACCCTAAGGCGGCCAACAAATATCTGAATAACAGAAGCACCAGCTTGAGCAGCAGCAGCAGCTTGAGCAAAGCTGAACGTAAAACCAAGCCAATGAATATAAATAAATAAAACTAAACTCATAAATGCAGATCCAGTAGGTCTTTCATTTAGAGTGGCACATATAAAGTTGAAAAAAAACCCTGAAATAGTAAAACTAATTATAAAAAAGGAAAGGGCATTCCAAATATATTTAACAGAACCAAATAGAACTTCATGATTGGTTTTGCTGGGTTTGGGGTAAAGTTGTTCCCAAGTAAATTGTTGAATGAGACAACTATTATATGTAAGAACCAAAAAAAAAAAAGAATGAAACTTTGAACAATTCCTCGCAAAGGTTGTCTGCAAAATCAAATTATACTTACACTAAATGGATGAACTATTTTAAGCATTTGTCTGATCACTTTCTCTAATTTTTTTACCTGTAAACAAAAGTGACGTGTGTCTGTATACCCTCAGATTCAAGCAACCTTGAGGCCTCTATTCCCTGGAAAGAAAATTTATAAGTGATAACTTAGACAGGGACAATAAGAAGATTAAATGCTGGATGAGTTAATTAGCAGTTTTAAAATCTCAAATATATAACATGACACTCACTTGCCATGTTGAAGGAATTTTGAACAGTAAGCGTTCTGGAGGAACATCAATTTCATCATACAACTTCAAAAGGTCATGTACCTGCATATTTTGATTAACATATCTAAGTCAATTTTGAATCAATGTCAACGCATAGGCATAAAAAGTTCAACTGCACTATCAGGTGAGACACAATGAAATATGCTTCCAAGACAAACACACCATTATGAGAAATCTGTAACAGCATACTACGTTGCAGATTCAAATTTCTATAAAACTTTTGGGGTCATATTCTATGAGCGAGATTTGACAAATAAGGGAAAGTTGATTAAATGAATGACTAAATAAGAGAAGTAACTACAGTGAATCAAGTTACTTCTCACTGGTAGCAAAAGAGAATAGAAGCACCTTCATTCAACAAGCAAATGAGAACATATGCAGAACTATTTATGCTTTTAAATAGAAGCGCCTATTATTTATTATTACGAGGATTGCCAGTGGACAAACATCTTCATTCAACAACCATGTTGATACCATAAAGCAATCAAACAGAACAATAGAATTGATTCATCTTTTCATTCCCATGTAATGACGAACAAACATAATAAAGAAAAGAAACACCATTACCTTTCTAATAATTCCATGAGTGTCATAAGCTAGCCGAGCATCAACTTCAGTTGAAACCCTACCAGGCACTAGCTTTGCCAAATCACCACCAACATTTACCAATGCCTATAAATGCATCTCCGACTGTCAACCTCACCATTGCTCAATCAAATCAACAAAAAGAAAAAAGAAAAAACACATCTATTTCACACAAGGCATATGGAGGACAACCTTGTTAAAAAAACAGGACAATCTCAATTCTGAATTTTCCTGCTTACAGCAGCTAGAGTCCGCCAAAGCCATGTCCACAGCATTCTATGAGCAAATAAAACAAGCTCTTACACAAGATACAACACAATCCAAGTTTCCTTATACACACATATCACTGAATTGAAATGCTTACTCTGAATATGGTATCAGGGAGACTACAGATTCCTAATAACAAGGACGAGCTAACAGTAGCAGCAGTTGGAGGGAATCTACATGCACATAGTGAATTCATTTAAAACAGTAAACGGAATAAGTACTGCTACAAATGAATTAACCAATTTAAAAGTCAATACCTCTCGAAATCATCAAAAACAACAGTGTCAGGAACTATCTCACTGAAGTTAGACACTGAATCCAATTCCGTACTCAATCCTACCAGAACGAAAACCACGACGGATTAAAAAATAATAATAATAAATAAAATAAAGCGAAGATCGGAACACAGAAAGAGGAAGAGAGAGAGAGAGAGCTACCAGCTTCCGTCGAAGAAGAAGAAAAGCGAATGAGAGGGAAGGACCTGCGAGAGTGGAAGTGTAGAGTAGAGAACAACTTCGGAGTTTTTGCCTGCAAAAGAAACTAAAGACATTCACTTATACAGTAGAGAAGCTACAATCGCTTGAGTAGAAAAAGATTTACCTGGACAGAGGATAGAGAGGCTAGCGAGGAGGACGGAGATTGCAATGCCATCGACATTTTTGATTTCACGCAGATGCAGATCACTTGTGCTTAGTTATATAATTAAAGTATCATTCATCTATATATATTAATGTAATTTTCTTATTTTAATCTTAATATATTTGCGAAGATGGATAATGTTCTTGCAGATATTTGGACACGTCACATCATTTCGTCATTTTCTTGATGGGGGAAATAAATATTAGGTGAATTTTTCACATAAATTAAGTAAATATTTTTTTAAATTAATTTTATTTATATTTCTAAATGATGATAAATTATATACAAATAGATATTTTAATATTAATATATATTCACTTTTTATTCAATAATAAAATTTTATTTAATTAATAAATTTATCAATATAACAAGAAAAATTATAATTTAAAATAAATTTTTATGATGAAATGCTCATTTAAAATTAATTTTATCTTCTATTTTCGCTCATTTTTATGAGAAAATGGGTGTGATCCTATATTAATACCAAAATATTCATATATAATATTTCCGGCCACGAATAAGTGTCATATTTGGTAAAATATTTTGTCCAAAAATAAGTGTCACATTTGCATATTTATCAATATTGTTCCATTTTTACCCTTCATCTATTTTTACATTCAACCATTCAAAATATTAAACTACTCATCATTATTGTTTAATATCTCACCCAATCATTTTAAGAGTGATATTGGATGATAATATCTCACCCAATCATTTTAAGAGTGATATAAGAGCATCCACAGTAGAGTCCCATTTGAAGTCCCAACTCTGACAAATATTAGAATATATATTTTTAAACTCAATCACATCATTCTTCTCTCTTGTTTCTCACTCCTTTCGTGCCTCTGAGTTGGGACGGAGGACAACTCATGATGTTCAATATAATTTTAACACCTCACTTAACTACTAGCTTTCTTTCTTTCTCTTTCTTATATTTAATCTTTAATCTATTAATTTTAATTATTTTTAAAAAATTTATTAAATAAAATATTATAATATACTGGAACTAGTACGGTCAATTTTGAGACCGCGTCCGCGGGCCTTTCCCTGTACCCGCCCGTCCGTTACGGGTACGGGCTTATATTATGTGACCGTCAATAACAGGCTTTTTTTCAACCCGTACCGGTTTGGACCCGTCACCGCGCGGGTACACTACGAGTGACCCGCGGATAAATCCGTATTTAAAAATCAATGTTAAAATTAATATGTTATTCAGTCCATTACTAATTAATAGGTTGGACAAATGTAATAAATGTACATTTCCTATTATAATTAGACATTTGACTCTATATAAATAAAAAATAATAGTAATTAATAGGTTGGTCAAATGTAATAAATGCTACTCTTCCTATTACAACACTACACATTAGGTCATCCTATTAATTTATTTAAGAAAAATGATCGTCCAAAATATGGCGGTTTTTACCCGTGCCCGCCCGCACGGTCCGCGGACGGATACGGGCCTAAAATTTTTAACCGTTTGAAGACGGGTTTTTTTAGGTCCGCAACCGTATTAGCCCGTGACCGTACGGGCACAGACGGACGGGCCGCGGACCGACCCGTTTGACAGTCATAATCGGAACTCAACTTGTCCCTCCTATTGAAGATGCTCTAAGAGTATATAGGTAAACTACTCCCGTAATGATTATCTTTCTTAATATTTGTGTTTTACCTAAGTGTAACACATATATATTAATGGACAAAAATAGTATGTAATTTATCATCATTTAAGAAATGTGAATGTAATTAATTTTATTTTTTTAAATATTGTTTAAAAATAAAAAATAGGAAGTATGAAGAAAAATCATTTAAATATTAAATTAAACCGATTAAGAAGTAAAAGTAATTTGAGATCTTGCTATTGTCTTTTACATTGAAATCTTAATAATGCTTGACTATATAAGGTTAAAGATAATTTTTTTTTTTGAGTAAAAGGTCAAGAGATATATTTTTTCTATTGTGACGTTTTCTTTTTAATAGATTAATTGATACAAGTTTGAATAATTTTGATATGATTACATGTACGTATGTTTAACATGTATGTCAAGCATATAATTTGCATATGAATGTATAACACGTATGTGTATTAAGTAAATGGTGGAATTCACCGGTATCACAACATTTCCTCGGATTTTACCACTTTCGAAAATTCGGGTGTCTCGCTAAAATTCTGTCGGAAAAATCTGGTGTAACAAAAGTTGGACGAAGAAAATAGAGTATAGTTGGTGAATCCAAATTTATAAAAATTCTGCCATTGTTGATAATATTTATAAACCTAATTTTCTATTATGGAATGTTTCCGCATCCTAATTCCGTAAATCAATTTTTCGAAAGTTGACGTCGGTAAAATCTTCGTTAACAAAACTGCTAGATTGCTTGAAGACCGGATTTGCTTCACATCAATTTGTCGAGATTCTTGAAGTTCGTGGGTGTAGAAAATTTTGGGCGAGATGTGTTGTAACACCCAAACCCCCGCCCCGACGGAAAGGGAACGCGGAGACCGAATGTCACATGCGGAAGACAAATAACGGAACATACAAATAACAGATAGACAGATAAATACAAATCATATTCAAATATGAAAGACGGTTCTTATAGATCCAAATTCAAATAGTTCGAAACAAATCCAAAACCAAATTGTAGTTGAACTACAAGCTCTAAATGAAAGACAATTACATAAAAATATCCCAAGGGTACTTAATCGGAAAACAAATCCAAAACATGTGCAGCGGGTTCAAAATACAGGAATAAATCCAGCAAAATAACTGATATGAAATCCAAATCTGAAGAGGATGCCATGTGAATGCTCAATGCTAGTGATATCCTGCTATCCCACCTGACCGTCTGAACTCAGCAATTCCATTCCCAAAAAGGGGTTCAAAACATACAAAACAAAAATAGAAACAACGAAGGGTCAGACTATCGATGTCTGGTTAGTAAGCCAATGCCCAACAAACACATACAGATGTGTCTTATTAAACAGGATAGTATGTCATGCACAAATGCAAGTTAGTTAACAACCAAGGGTACAAACAGAAACAAACAAGTTGATTATCAAACAAGTTATCCCAAATACAATCCCCTTTAAGTGATTTAGGATAAGTGATTACATATTATTTCAATTACCGACTAAAAAGGGCTTAACAGATATCAAATTATTTTCAGAAGGAAGACCGTAACCGAATAGTAGTTCGGTAAGCAGACCGGCAAGTTATTCGGTCAGAGAGCATTACCAAACTTACCGAATTGTAGTTCGGTAGACATTCCGGTAAGCTATTCGGTCATAGAGCAATTATACGAATCCAAGGAAAGTTTAAGTGACAGTTCGGTTTCTATTCCGGTATAAAGCTCGGTCAGAGAGTTTCAAGTCTCTCAGACATGCCGAATTGTAATTCGGTACCTAGCTCGGTGAAGAGTTCGGTCAGAGAGGTTGAACAGTCTTCGGAGGTTCATACCGAACTACAGTTCGGTAACTTATTCGGTAAGAAATTCTTCCAGAGAGTGAATCTAATGATCTCAAGTCTGACCGAATTGTATTTCGGTAACCAGCTCGGTAAGGAGTTCGTCCAGAGACCATCCTACGTCCAATTTTCTAGTTTTAAGTGACAATCCGGTAACTAGTCAGGTAAACAGTCCGGTTACGGACCCTGGGCACTTTTTAAGCCTATTTCAAGTTATGTCGTTCGCCAAATCAAAGTCTAGCTATCCAATTGGGTCTAATCCTAGCACTAACAGCCGGTTAGGAGTCATATTATACACTACCCAATGTTAGATCCTAAAAGAAAACAAGTAGTAGCAGCCAGAATCAAACCAAAATATATCCAACACATAACCAGAAGCAGCAACATATCATTATCACAGAGTTTCAGATTACCCAAATCGTTTAGGTGTTTAACTTACCAGGCCTGTCCTTAGCCTAATAACAAAATTGGGAACAAAACAGACAAATAGGGTTAAACCCTCAGAGATGGATCAAAGATCCCAGAGATGATGCCGTCGCATCCAGAAATGAGCCAAGCTCCAGAAATGATGCCGTTGCATCCAGAAAGTGGTTGGCAATCAAGGCCATATACGCTTTCGCGCATCGATGTATACATCTAATTTTCCCTAATAGCATGCTGGTCTTATCATATTAACCTTATGACAGGACTTTAGCAGATTACAAAATTCAGATTTCAGATAGTAGACAGATAGCAAACGAATATGGACACAAATTCATATGTCCGATCATGAACAAAATAATATGGCAGCAATATTCCCAACAATTTATATCAATGCAGCAATTTAAGCCATTCAAATAAGAATTTGTCTTGTATAAATTTAGTCAACTTTCATACAAGCAACAAACCAAAAACAAACAAACGTGAGGGCGTAAACACGGCTACTAACCTTATTCGCTAATCCCAAATACCACCGAAATTACTCCGATTGACGATCCCCAACTTGGTCTACACCAAATCAAGAATAATTCATAAATTCTCAATTCACAAAAGTTAGGGTTTATACCCAAAAAGCAATTAAAATCGATTTAAACCCAATATACCCTAATCATGAAATTGAATCAAGGGTTTCAAACCCAAACCATTATAAGAAAAAACCCCAAATCAATTGTAGAAATCAACTCCAAAATCATCTAACCCTAGTTATAGATAAAATTCCCAAATTGAATAGAAATCGATTAAAATCAAGGAGTAGAGAAATTTGTTACCTAGGTGGTGAAGAAATCAAGGCAACACACAAATCCCAATTGAAAACTTGAAAGACGTGACTTGAAATTCGTGGAATGTTTCTTGGTTTGAGAGAAAAGTGAGAATACGTAAAAAGCTTTTTCTTTAGGTTTTGTGACAAATGAATTTCAAAGCATCTTTTTATATTTATATGGGTGGTAAATGTCTCCACCAACCCATATATTTTCAAATAAATTAAAAATAGCCCCATATGAAAAATAATTTATAACTCAAATATCAAATTATTTTCAAAACCAACCCATAAGTCAACTTAGTCAAATCATTTGGTCAAACCGAAAAAGTCAACATTTTTCAAAAATGCCTATTTTACCCTTAAAACGAAAATAAACAAAAATTAAGAAAATTTTCAAAATTAAGCAGACGAATAGCCCCAGATTACGGACGTGACATGTGTTTTGTTTTCTCTCCTTTGATATATCCACCACACACTTGGGTGAGACAAGTAACATTATCCTCGAAAATTATTGTTGGTTATTTCATTGTTTGTGGAATACCACACGAATTCTGGATGTGACTATTACAGATGTCAACCAGACACATTCCCAAGTGGTTTCATGTAACGCCAATATTTCAGCATGATTCGAAGATGTGGCAACTAGAGTTTGTTTTACTAATCTCCACGAGATAGTCATACCATTATACGAAACAAATTTTCAAGTTTGAGAATGGGCTTTATGCGGATCTGAAAGATACCCAACATTAGCATATCCAATTAACCCAAACAAATTATTTGAATTTGAGTAAAACAATCTAAGATCAATAATTACGCGAAGGTATCTGAGAATATATTTAATTCCATTCTAGTGACGACTGGTCGGAGCGGAACTATATCTAGCCAATAAGTTAACAATAAAAGTTATATATGGTCTCTTACATTGTACTAGATATAAAAGAGCACCAATAGCATTTAGATATGGTGTTCCAAGATCCGGGACATTTTCATCGTCATCTTTGGGGCAAAATGGATCCTGTTTTGGATCAAGAACAACCATCGTGGTTCTTAATGGATGACATTTTTCTAAATTGAAATGTTTTTTTAAAAAAAATCAGTATTAGCCTTTTGATGGATCAGAATCCCATCAGATTTATGTGTTATTTCTAATCCAAGGCAATATATCTTTTTCCTTAGGTCTTTCATTTCGAATTCCTTTTTCAGATATTTAGAAATTTTCTGAATTTCATCTTGGATTTTGATTAAATTCATGTCATCCTGCTACAATAACAAAACTGGATCCTGATTTTCGAATGAAAACACATGACATATAACATCATTAATGTATCGTTCTTTAATCAGATACTCACTCAAACGATTATACCACATTCGTCCAGACTATTTTAATCCATATAGTGATCTTCGTAACTTTACAGAATATAAACCACGATCTTTATTCATTTCGGGAAGTTTTAATCCTTATGGAAGTTTCATGAAAATATAAGTATAAAGGGAACAATCCAAATATACAGTAACCACATCCATTAACCTCATTTCCAGATTTCTCTCTTTGGCCAAATCAATCAAAAATAAAAAGTAATTGTATCCATCACAGGATATGTTTCATCAAAATCAATCCCCGACCTTTGTGAGAAACCCTGAGCAACCAAACGGGCTTTATATATCACAATCTCATTTTTCTCATTTCATTTCCTAACGAATACCCATTTGTAACCAACTAGTTGAACACCTTTAAGTGTTTCAACTATGGGTCCAAAAGAACTTTGTTTGTTTAATGAGTTTAATCTACCTAGATTGCTTCTTTCCACTTTGGTCAATCATTGTGTTTCTTGCATTCATTGATAGATTGTGATTTATGTTCATCACTCATTATTTCTGTTGCTACTGCATATGTAAATTTATCAATTGGAATTACCAGTCGAGCGGGTTTATTTTGAGCAGGGATATGAGATTTAGTCACTCTAGTTATTTTAATCAAATTAGCTGGTAATTGGTTAGTAGCCATTTATAAATGGATAATCCTTCGTACTCCACCTTCACATTGACTAGTACGTGGATCCAAATAATACAAATTTTCATTTTTCCATGAGTTCATTATTTGTTTTAATAGGAGCTTCAATTTTACCAAGTCTCAGGAATATTTGTTCATTAAAATGACAATCTGCAAAATGTGCCGTAAACAAATCCTCAATCATTAGTTCAAGATATCTACTTATTGTCATAACCCACATAAATTCTCAGTCGATGTTGGGTCCCATTTTGGTTCTTTAATGAGGTGATAGGGAACATATACGACACAACAAAAAAATTTCAAATGTGATATATCTTGTTTATTTCTAGTTACTAACTATAACGGAGAGTATTCATGTTATGCAGTGGGTCTTAAGCGTATTAGTATTCAGATTTCAAGCTTTCAAGTGGATCCTCCATATTTAAATATTCAGATTTCAAGCTTTCATTTATATGGTGTCTAATAGCCTTTATAGCTTGAGATTTTTGCTTTTCAGAAGCGTTATTTTGTTATTCAATAGTATCCAGCAAATCTTTGGCTCATAAATAGATTTTCAAATCCATCACCATGATATGTAATTAAACCCAGAAAGTTTCATAAAATGGAAATTCAATTTTTTCAGATGCGGCATTTTTTCTTTATTTTCTATCACAACAAAATTTTCAAATCAGCAGCAACACAAAACAACGTATCAGACACTTTTTGATTCGGAAGATCCGTCAGAATGGTAATTGGAGAGCATACTCGTGCTGATAACATGTAAAAATAAAAATAAAAAGGTAGGAGGAAGAAATAGTTAAATATTGAATTGAATAGGTTAAGAAGTAAAAGTAACCTGGGATCTTGATTTCATTTGCTATTGTTCTTGATGCTGGGATCTTGATAATGCTTGATTATATAAAACTAAAGATAATTTTTGCGAGTACAGTGGCCAAGAGATATTGAAAAGAAAATAAGTATAAGTTTTATTATTGAGATGTGTCTTTTATAAACTAATTGATACAAGTTGAATCATCTTGATATGATTACAAAAGCTCCATATGTCAAGTATCATGTAATTTGCATATGCATGTAAAACACGTATGTATTTTTAAGTAAATGGTGGAATCCATCTATATCACAAACACTACTTGGTTAAACATGTTGAGGTGTCAAACCCAATACCACATTGGTAATACAAGAGGATAATGATTTGTATATAAAGCATCAAGAGAACTCTATTAGTATGAGGCCTTTTAGATGGTGGTAACCAAAAACAAATCTGTGCGGGCTCGGCCTTTACCCAAAGCAAACAATATCATACTAATGTGGGAGTTAGGGAGCGGCTCTTGGAAGGTCTTACAAGTGGTATCAGAGTCTTAGTTTAGATATGGAGCCCGTGATCAGATCCGTGGTGTATATTGTGTCGAAAGTCTTCCTGAAATATGGTGTTCAGGCAGCGGGTCCCGTTGGGTAGTAACGGCGGTGCAAGATGATTTGACAGATCGGTGGATTATCTTAAGGGGAGGCCGATGACCGATGGGCCGGTGAATTATCTCGAGAGGAGGCGATATGGCCCTTGGTTTCATGGGGAAGATTGTTGGGGTGTCAAACCCAATACCACATCGGTAATACAAGAGGATAATGACTTGTATATAAAGTATCAAGAGAACTCTATTAGTATGAGGTCTTTTGGGTGGTGGTACCCAAAAACAAATCCGTGCGGGCTCGGCCTTGACCCAAAACGGACAATATCATACTAATGTGGGAGTTGGGGAGCGGCTCCGGGAAGGTCCAACAAAACATATTTACAAATTTATACATATTATTATTTTTATGACAACCACATTATATGTTGCATTTACTCATTATTATTAGTTAGTCTAACATCATAATCTATGCACTTTTTATAAAAGGAGAAAGTAGGTTGATTTTATTTTTTAAATTAATTAATTGAAAAAAAAAATTATAACCATTATAATTGTCACAAGTTCTAGCCTATATCCATTTGGGTCCATGAAATTGTCCGTCCATTTATATTTTATCAATTATCTTTGTTGATTTTTAGCGATGTTATTGGTTTGTGGGCTGACTTGTTGGTGAAATGACTTAAGTCATACTACCACAAGCCCATATAAACTTTATATTCAAGTGTTTTATCATTTCCCCATGGGATTCTATTTCTAATAGTAATAATCATATTTATTCCTTCTTCCTCTATTTTACACCATTAACAAATATGTTTTATTTAATGTCATTAGCATCTTAAAAGGCTATCCATATTTTTATTGAGCAATATTCAAGTTCATAATACATTAAAAGATAATAATAAAATAAATCTGTTATGATCATCTGAGATGATCATATGTTGCTTAATCGTATTTTAAGATATGCCTGAATTTAACAAAATTCAATTGTTCACAAAATTGAACATATGCCAAAATATATATTAGATGATATTTCAATTAGCTACACTGCCATAAAAGAATAATAATAATAATAATAATAATAATAATAATAATAATAATAATAATCCAACATATATTTAATAATGGGTAAATAGTTGCCACTAACATAACCTAAAATTAAGTAGTGGCTACATATTATGCTATTAACAAACACAACCACATGTGATTTCACATTCAGTTTACATACAAAAAAAGATATACTAGAAGCATAAAAATGAATAGTGTTTTTAAACTTTAAGTAAAACCTCTATGGCTGTTGTGATCTTATAGGAGCATTTTGTGAAAGTTGCACCTCAATAGCTTAATCTTCACCTTAATTATTAGCTGGTTGCTAGGTGAGCCTTGGTGTCGGTCACCACACCACCTGCGAAGACAAATAATATAATAACCTGCAAGTAAAATATGACATATGCATCTATAGCTAGATGTGTTAATGTCTAAATAATACTTCTGGCTGGTCTAGTTGCCTGGATAGTTATGGATGATAGAATCCTCTTGACTGATGAAACTTTTGTTGTTCAAGAAAGCATGATGGAAGGTGTCCTGCTGATTTTTGTAGACCTCTAGGAACCCTTGAATCTGCTAATATTAAAAAATGGACATATTAAAGGATGATACATGGTTCAATAAAAAATGAATTAACATAAAGATCATAAATTTACCCTTCTAATCTTGTGAGGTGGTTGATAAGATAATCCATGAGGTTTGAATTGTTTGCTTGAAGGTTTGGTCTTGAATTTGGCCACCATACAATCTGACAGAACAAACATTAAATAGGTATAATATACATAATAAGGAAATGTATAACATATCATAAATGAATTAGTTTAAGTTGCTAGTTGTTTGGGTTGTTGCAGGCCTACACTTCATAAAAACATGTGTTTGAGCAGTCAATAATGTGGCAAGACCACTTATATAAATATGGGGCCTCTTATCTAGATTATCGCTATTAACTCTCGACTATTTTGCTATTGTGGAGATTGATTCTGAGCTATAAAGGAAATTTGCTGGTCATTTGGGTGTTTCTTGATTGAGGAACTGGTTGTGTTCAGGTTTTATGCTACAAAAAAAATATTTTATTTAAATTAATAAGATATTAATAGATGGTTGGTGATTATACCAAATGAAAAAAAAATTAGTAGATATCTGTAGTTAATAAATATCTACTTGTATAGTGGTCAAATGGGGTTGATTATCTACAAGTTTTGATTATTGTCACTCCTAGTTTTCCTAACAATTTGCTGAAGGAAAGAAAAGTATAATTTGATAAGACAAAACTTAAAATAAAACAAAAAAAGAATTTAAAATCAGACATAATATTAATCATCTATTTTGAGTTGGTTGTAGCTAAATCTAATGATGAAATACCTTTCTTTTGTGGACATGTTCTGCTATTATGTCCAACTTATTTGCATATTTTACACATTTTACCAACACTACCAACATTCTTTGGTTGCTCGTTATCCTCTCTATCTCTATTCTTTTTTGATCGACCAAGTTACCTTTTGGATAATGGTAGATTGATCCGCTGAGACTTAATCTTAGACCATGAATTCTCATTTGGTAGTGGATTAACCTTATGCTTATATGTCCTCAAGTAAGTTGGTTTCTTCAATTATGGATGGACATAATAATTTGGTTTCTTGTATTTCATTACAATGCAAGCTAATGCATGTTGACAAGGTAAACCACTAATATACCACCACCCACAATCACATTGATGCCCCTCTAGATCTACAACATAAGTCCTACTATGATTCTTAACTTTAAAACTTGTCTCAGAACTAGGGTAAAGGATTAAAGTGTCTTGCAATTTTTATTATATCTTGCAACTTCTTGGTGACAGTAGGTGGAATATCACTCTCCTATTTTAAAGTAGCTTCATGCCTTTCATATGACCTTGTCATCAACAACTTCCTAACATTTTCCATCCATGCCAGCACTGGCATACCTCTAATTGGGTCTAACCAGTTATTAAATGACTTTACCCCATTGTTAGTCACTGATTCTATCTTAGTTTCTTTATCAAAATCATGCCCATTCCACTGGCATGTTGAATCTTTAGCAAATATTGATATGCCTCCTCATTTGTAGCTCTAATTTTGTTCATTGAACCTGGAAGTTCGCCTTCCTTAGAAGCCCTAACAGCTTTCCCAAAATACATCCTCCAAATACTCTATCCTATAATGCTTCATCACATAGCCAATATATGTCTTACACAGTGCCTACTATAAAATTTAGATTTCCAACTCTCCATAAAAGCTTTCGGTAATCCCTTTTGTCTATAAAAAATGAAACATAATGTTCGACTATCATCCTACCCTATTTATTCATATAGCAAGTTCAAACCAAGCCTATGAGTCAGTATTCTCTATTTCACAAACACAGAATTAAAGGAAAAGCACCAGAATTAGCATCCAAACCTAATGCAAATAGCATTATACCCTGAAATGGAACCTTGAGATGAGTACTACCATCGATTCCAATGAAATGTCTACAACCCTCTATAAACTCCAACTTATGTGCTTTAAAACTAAGAAAGAAGTAATTAAAATGGGCTCACATATAAGATTTGACACTGTACTAATGGAGTTAATAGAAAATGCCGGTCTAGAGTTCCTTTTTAAAAATAGGGAAATTGCTAAAAAACCTCCTAAGGTTTATGTTTTTGGTCAATTTACCACCTACGTTCCAAAATTATCCAAAATACCTCCTTAACTTTACAAAATTAACTAAAAAACCTCCTCGTGGATGGAAACCGTTATTTTAAACAGGTGACCGGTTTGACCGTAGGAGTAATTTAGTAATTTTAAAAATATAAAAGAAAAGGTATTAAAAAACCTGCTAACGTTTGATTATTTCACTATTTCACCACCTATATTTGAAAAATATATTCTCTGCCTCCTTAACACTTTAAAATTAACTAAAAAAATTCTTATTAAATGAAATTAACCATAACTTTAAAAGATAGAGATGGTCACGATCCGGACTGACGATTTATTTTTTAAAAAATAAAATAGTTTTATATATATGTTGTATGATACCTATTAAATTAACAAGTATTATATTTAATTATTTAATTTTTTACGCCTAATAAATTATACATATATAATTAAATTATATAATATTAGTTCTACTGCATAATTAAATTCAATCAATATAATAAGTAAATATATGCAATTGTTTGTATTTTAGTTACTTTTATTTATAGAGTAATAGATATAAAATAATAAATATTTTTAAACTAGTTAGATTTTTAGAGATATAGAGCGAATCAAATAGGTGAAATCAACCAGCTAAAAAATTTTGGACAAATTAGAATTATTTATATAGTGGGCAGGTAAATTTCGGTCCAATTTGGATCATTTCCAGTTGGATTTCTGGCCTCGAATTTTTTTCCGCCCTTAATTTTAAATATTTGACTCTTTAGGTAGTGCTAGTTTAGTAATTTTTAAAATAAATATATTTTGGTCTAAATTAATCTTTAAATAGTTGAACTCGTTTAATATGAGTTAAAATAAGTGAATTTCAAATGCAGGAGGTAAATTGGAGAAAAAAACAAACCTTAGAAAGTTTTTTAGCATTTTTCAAAAAACATACAATAAGAATATTGTTGTCATTTTATATTTTTTCATCCAAAATCTAACTGAAGATGTTTTTTAGATAATTATCAAACGTGGGTGGTAAAATGGTTAAAAATCTAAACCTTAGGAGGTTTTTTTGGCAATTTCCCTTAAAAATAATTTAAGAAAAAGTTTCTTTTTAGAGGGTGAATAATTAAAACGCAAATCATGGAAATTTTAGCCCATAAACTATTAAAAATATGCCATATTTCAGGAGTTGAAGATGTATGATTAACCTGACTAATTATTTAATCACCCATTGTAGTGAGTCACCAACAAAATAAAAATATAAAAATTTCTAGATGAAAATCTGAATTAGAAACTGTTCTGGAAGAATTAGAAACTGTTCCGGAAGAAACATCTGAGTCTGCCGGTTGATAAAATTCTGACGATAAAAGGAAAGATGGAAAGATGGAAATTAAGTGCTGGGAAGGTAAAGAACTAGAAGGTTCAAGGCCATGGATCCTAAACCTCATGATCAATTGAAGAAATAAAAAAAGTAAATAAAAAAATAGCGGTGAACTACAGCAATGAGGAAACTTTCAATACAAATACGTACTTGACCCCATAACTCAACTGAAAACTTATACTGCAGAATTGAGGAAACTTTTTCCATGTCTTAAAAATAATATGTTAAAATGGTGTTAATCCTGGTCCACTTTGAACAACCATTAATTTGAAGATATGCAGCATGTGTCGGATAATATGTTAGGTTCATCTCTTCTCCATCAACAAACAAATTTATGTTGATATTTATTTCACTAACAGCATCAGAAAAACAGATTATATTAGAATAATTTGCTTAAGAATAGCTCCAGTATCTGAAATTGACGAAAGGAACTGAATGAAAGGCTTTACAGGGGAGCAAATACAAAATGAAAAAGCAGTGATGAATTGGAAACCATTCATTAGCATGCATTGGTTCTTCACTGCACCTCCAACCAAGTTTTAATTTCATTTGGGATCTCTCAATTGTCAAATCCTTTAAGCAGATTACTCTGCTCGTGGAGCTTCCTCGTCCATTTTCTTCCATCTAACCAAAGATGAGAGAAATTCCTTCACCTGCAAGCAAAATGGTTCCCAGATTAACTCAACATCACAGATCGCAATAAATGAAAGACTGATAGAGAATACAAAACACAAGTTTGACCTCTGAAGGATCCCTAAGAGAGTAAAATGCATTTGTTTCTTTGGGGACAGGAGATACAAGGATCCCATAACCTTCATTCCCTTCTCGTAAAACCTGAGAGAAACCAAATCCTGTGTCATTGTCTCTGTAGACTGCTAAAGTGTATTATGAATATTATATAAGTGATAATACCTTAAATGCATCTTCATCAGTTCTGTCATCACCAATATAAATAGGCAGCACATCCTTTGTATCTTTTAGCCCTGAAAATGCATTAAATCCATCAGCATGTGTGAAGTGCCTAAAGGAGGAGATGTATGTATGAGATAGCAAGAGAAAGTACCAAGAGATTCAAGCAGAAAATTTACTGCTTTTCCTTTATTCCAGTTAATCACAGGTCGGATTTCTAAAACCTGAAATTCAAGCAAAAGAGGTCAATCACTTGAGAGTATGGCATCAAATCAGTATTTAACTATTCTTGACATAACCAAATGATGTACCTTCCGCCCATGAGTTAAATGTAATTGAGGATAATCTTTAAGAATATCGTGGACACATTGCGCCACTATAGGCCAATTCTGAAGATCAAAGAAGCAAAAACAAAACTTTCAAATTTTACCAAGAATCTGTGCAATATAATCTACGTGATTAAAGACAAACAATCATTTTTATAGAAGATTCAAAAGTATTCACCTTCTCTTCTACATTACGATAATGTACAGAAGCACAAAACTTATGATTCTCAACTTTTGCGCCTTTGATACTACTAGTATTCTCGACAAGGGTTTTAAAAACCTGCATAAACAGGAGACTGAGACTCATAAACAGATATGCATCCATAAGATCTCTATATGAACACGCAATTATTCTGTACCTCGTCAATCACAAGTAAAAATTCTTTAGCAGGCTGGAAGACATTTTCCTCCTTACCCTACCCACATCGAAAAAAAGAAATTATCAACCAAAAAACTGATGTTTCCGTGAGGTTTAACAAATAAGGTAGCTGTAATTTCCTGATTTCTTACCAAATAGTCAGCAGATTTAATATAACTTGGGTTATCAGCAGACACCGTGTGGGTGACAGGGCCCATAATGTCCATCCCATGACTACCAGCATAATAGAGTTCTGTTAGTCCTACCAACTCATATACCTGAGAGAAATTCATTGAATCAGACCTTAAAATAGCAACAAGATAGCTTCACAAATATAAATGAATGAACCTGATGCAACAAAAATCTTAGATTAACAAATGATGTTTCATCAATCTACCTTATCACGACTTCTTCCACTAATAATTGCTGTGGGAAAATGTTTTGCAACATCTCTTACTGCAGAACGCATCTACACAATAAACCATCCAACAAATAAATGAGCATACAAAGTAAAACACATTTTTACAAAAGGAGGAAGTAGTTCTGATATATACAAATAAACCATATATGAAATGAAATCCTTACTGAGTCTGACATAATGGCACGATCTGGGTCATCAACTATTGGAGAAAGAGTCCCGTCATAATCTAAAAATATGGCAATCTTCTTGTTCTTTGCATAGCTTGTGATTTGATCAAAATAGTTAAGAGCTGATGGATACTTAAGCTGCAAGAATAGAAGTAAAAGACATAAGCAAACAACAGATATCCTAAGTAACCTAGATAAAGAAAGTTTGCTTACCAGCCAACAGCTGTAGGCAAATTCAGAATCATCAGAAGTGATATCAGAACTAAAAATTTTATTGAGCTTCTTGCGAGGAGGTGATGAGGATCTCATGGCGTCAAGCCACCCATTGGAAAGAACATCATCAAGCATAGTAGGTTTCTTCCTTGGGATAGTAACATACTTGCCAGAAAAAGATGTTCCTGTCTGAGAAAATGGCATTAGACTAGAATGTAAGCCTAGTCTTGACTTGTTCAATGGCACCGGAACTGGATCGGTCAGAACAGGAGATGCATGATTTGACTTCAACTCCATTGACTCCAGATTACTTGCAAGCTACTTATGATCTATAGTAATAAACTAGGATGACACTGATGCTGATTGTGATACTGATACTGATACTGACAGACGCACTATTAAAACACAATAGCTACTGGACCTTAATCTGATGTTCTTTTTTTAATCTTCTTTTTTTTTTACCCAACTCTTTTGTCTATGAAAAACCACCTCTTCAATGTTTTCTTGTCACTGCAATTAGGTGAGCAGTCCATCAAGCGCAAGCTTCCTGAAAACTGATGATGATGAACCAATGAAATGAATTTCAACCATTCAAGTCAAAGCAAGTACAGACACATGAATAGAAAAATGCAATATAAAAATAATAATTTAAGTACCTTCTCATCTCCAAAACTATACCACATTTATAGAAAGTCACAACACATTATTCGTGAAAAGTATCAATTCTTGATATAACTTGAGATTCTGATCACCTTATAACAACACCCTGAACAACAGCAGTAGATAAGAAGGCATCATTAGAGTCAATAAAAAGAAAACTTTGTTTTTGTCACACATACTGTTCAGATCAATAACAATTATAATTAAAACATTAATCCAGCAGGAAAATATTTTAAAAAGAGATGCTCAGGCAAAGTCTATAACCCAATAATCCCTGTATTATTGTCTAGCAATCTGTATAAACTTAATTATAAAAAGTTGTAAAAATCAAGGTTATTAGTATATTACACACGTCAATTAATGAATGTGAAATACTATAAGCCAAATTATATAAATAATGAAACTCATCGTCGTCATTATTATCCCCTATCACATCAGCCAGGACATGTGTCACACAAAATCTTTCATCTAGATGCATCTGGGTATAAAAAATACACGAACACCCAATAGAATTTGTCAGACATACAATTTCATCTTCAGATACACTCTTATAATAATAATAAGCAAAATAAAAAATGCATATTTACATGGCACCACCAACAAACAAGGGACCCCTGTAGGCCCAATAAAGTAATTTCGAGAGTAGATCTAATATGTCACTTTCAGAAAACAAAAAATATATTTATGAATAAATCAAAACATGACAACCATAACAAAACTTAATTTTGTTCAATGACAAGACGGCGCAACTAGCAAAACGGCCATGATCTCCCAACCTTCACAGGAATAAACAATTAAATCGAATTTCGTATAAAGAAATCAAGACTCTGTATGCATTATTGTATCAATCATCGTCTAATTTGCAGCCACAAAGTAGATTTTGAATCTTGCACAGAAACTTAAACATCATACGAAATGTCAATTCTAAAACAATGAATCGAATGAAAACCTAGAAAACGTAAATCGTATGTTCATTGTTACAAAGGCGGAAATCAGATTGTGTTGGTAAATAAAAATGAAAAAGAGAAGAAGTAAGTACCTGAGAATAAGGAGGTTTAAGAAGGAAAAGAGAAAACCCTAAATCAGTGATGAGGGTAAAAATGTGAAGATGCAGAAGAGGAAGCGAAGGAAGGAAAGCGAAGGCGAAAACGTTAGCTATTTATAGAGTGTGATTGACGTGTTTAACAAGACAACCTGGTTCTTCGTTTGGGAACAACACTCGCTCGCTCTCTCTGTTTTTATAAAAACGGGTTGACACGTGTAAATGAATAGTTTGATGCGATTAAAACGGTGACACATCTGACTATATCCGAGCGACGATTCCACGTGTCGTCCATCTGAGCGGGAAGTGATTCGTCGGTGAGACCTTTTTCATACATTTGACTGATGAAGTAAAAAAATAAAAATTTGACGTCACGTGCGAGGCTTATGGTAGCATGACGTTGGACGGAGTTAGAAAAGTGGTTTTGCTTTTTACGGCTTAATCGCGTGAGGGAAAGTGGGAGTCACGTGGCCCGTTATCCTACTTGGCTGAGCAGAGCTGGATTTTTTTTTCTTTTTAAATTAAAAAAGAGGCCCACCCAGTGGACCCCACACGCGCCTCCGTCAGTCAGAATCTTCTACCAATTTCACCTACTCTCTCCGTTTGAGCATCACAATGGTGAACGTTTATTGCATGAAAAAATTATTTAATAATAATTTAATTTGTAAAATATGATAAATTAAATTAATAATAAACAATATAAAATTTTATCAGAAATGCTCTTATAAATTTACAAATTTTATAATAAATAGTAACAAAATATATGGATCCTATAAATGATTAAACATAAAGCACCTGGGTGGTAGAGTAATATAGTAGTTATAGTATTAATTTGAAGTTGGAACATTTCATCATATGTTTTATGCTTTAAAGGGACGCACAATCTTATAATTTTCTAATTGACAATGAGATTTCACTAAATAATTAAACCTTCTAATTCTGCTTTATATTATAGTAAAAAAATGTCATCGTTTATAAATATTGCTTCTTATGTTTGTCACCTGCCGGTAATATGTCACCCTTGATTATATATATAACATGATATTGACATTAAAAAAATTATTTATTTGTTTAGTTTTTAGTTACATTTCCAGGGAATAGTAAAATCTGATGCAGTCACTCGTTTCCTTGGAGGAAAAACTATGCAACTATTATAACACATGTGATGTGTGTATAGATTGAAATTTCTGTACCCTGATGCAACTGTCATTCATTATTCACAAAAGAAAAACCCCGTGATTTGAAAGTAAAAAAAAAAAAAACACCAGTGAAAAGTCTCCATTTGAATATATTTTTATATAAAAGTCACCGATTTGAAAATTACAAGAAACCGAAAAGAAGAGCATGCATGCAGTTGTTTTCATTACTTTTGACTATAACGGTGATTGGGCAGCAACAGTCGATCAGACATTAAATACTAAAAATAATGTGGTCTTGGTATTCATAATCCCCACATATGACGGCACGAAACAATGCTGGAATCAACTGCTAATGAGAAATGATTGGTCGAAGAAAAATTTAAAACTTTGAGGCAATTAATGTACCTTGAATACATTAAACAATTTCTCACCTTGTTCCCACCGCCCTTGCACTAGATCTACTAACATAGGTGTATAGTTATGTTAGGTTTTAAGTACCATTTAAAAAAATATTGAAGACATATGTTACTTGTGTCAAACTTTATTAGGTAATACTACTACAGAAATACGAAAGGTGACCAAATAAAAACGTTTTGTAAAAAAATGAAAATGAACTGTGACATTGAAATATAAAATAAAACACAAATAGTAGGTAAAGGTTGGCATTTCTTAACCACATAAAGGGTTTGCCAACTAAAAAATTCAGGTGGATACCAAACAAATCCCATCTAACTTTGATGAGATCTGCGTCGTGTGATGTGACCATTCAATCTATATAGAACAGATAAAATCGCTATCAATAAAAAGAAAAATTGCACTGTCTGTTTGCAGGTTTAGTACAGTAGAGTATTGGCCTATCATTATTTATTTTTAAACGAAGAAGAAAGAGCATTGTGGGCATCAAAATTCAATAATGAAGACTCTTTTGTTTTATTGGTGCAAGCCATTTTTATACTTTAGCTGGAAAATTGAGAGGACATTTTTAACTTGGTTGCCTGCCAGCTGGCTTGATGGCTTCGGAGGAGAGACTTCAAAGTACTTTTTGGCTTATACGTCAAAATTTTATACCCACCACGAACCAAACTCATATTTTGTATTCACTTTCACTTTTTTACAAGTCGGCCTCACCAACTTTTAACTGGTTCCAAATTCCATTTTAGTTGATATTTAAATAAATCTTTAGGGAACAAAATTTGAATTTAAATCACTGATTTTTGGTAATTTAGTTCATAAATATAAGTATAAAAAAAATAAATTTAAATCAAACAAGAATTCAATTTTTATTTGTTTATTTTTCTATTACGTTATTTATTATTTTTAATATCATTAATCTAGTAAAATAAAATACATGTAAAGTATTTATATATTTATTATTTTTTTTCGCATAAAATTTTGAAGATTATTTTTAAAAATGTTTATTTATTCCTAAATTATAAAATTAAAATTGATAAAAGTTATGTAATGAATACATAAACTTGGGATTGATTTGCTCTAATATGAAAATCTAGGAAAAATCCTAACTCACACAATAATTTTCTTTTCCATTGTTTCCATTTATGAAACACAATTATTTTGCTTCGTATAGAAAGAAACCTAAATGTAAAAAATCAGAATTTTGTCTTTGAACATAAACATAGCATGGAGATAACAGAACAGAACAGGAGCAAGTAGTAAATAAGCAAAGCTAAAAGACAAATTGACACGTAGACCATGCACTTTTAAATAGTACACACGGTTGGCAATCATTAAAGTTATGCTGACGTGTTCACGTACTTTTCCGACGTGGACCCCAGTCACCACCACCTCATTTCACGATCCAGTCACCCCTGACTCACTGCACCCTCACCGCCGTGCGGTGCATTTATTCCAATCTTCTTCTTTCTTGCGCTTCAAGTTTCATTATTATTATTAAATTTTATTTTTCAATTCGATTTTGAAATCTGCTCTATGCTATGCATTATCGGTTCACAAATTGATCACAGATATTTCCATCAACGATCTTGACAATTGATATATATGGTTCAGTGATATAGATATTGAATTGATATCTGTGTTTGAACTATTAGACAGATTGGTTGAACTTGAATGCAAATTTTGAAATGAAAATGAACCGGACCCATTTGAATTTTTAGTTTTGGTTTTTTTCTTAAACAAAGAAAAAAAGGTATCCAATTATATGCCACTGCCTGTAAATAACACCAGTTACACTAACTGTAGGTTTTAGACTAGGCAGGCGGTGCCCAACATTATGTTGACAATTGACCTCTCTTCCATTTTGGTTGGTTGATTTACCAATTCTCAACATTTATTTTATTAAAAAGAATCTTAGACAAAAGTTACTCTTAAAAGAAAATGGAAGAAAAGAGAATGTGATAGATCAATAAATCTTTGTATCATATAGCCCTTTTATCATTGATTTGAAGTGCAGGCACCAACTAGGCGAAAATGAAAACTATGGACCATTAAAATTTAAATTCTATGTATATATTTAGATACAACCGACCTTTCACTAATTTAGTATAGCTGCTTTAATATAACTCAAATTATTAATTAGAGCAATATATGGGAGGAATTGACAGGTGGTTACTAGCTAGCGACGTTAATGACAATTTAGGATCAATTATTTGGTTTTTAACATCTAATGCTGTCGCCCACTTGATGGTTTGTCATATGCCCATGTGACAAATTTTGGTGATATTTTTTTTAACAATGGAGGAGTTGGACTTTTAATTGTTTTAATGGTCTCGTGAAACATGCTTAAGCTTGTTAATTTGGGTTTGGAGGATATAAAATTGAGAGTTGTTAGGCCTCTCATGTGGGAGTTGAGAGTATTAGCATGAATGATTCACATTAGTCCGACAATTATATGTGGTTTTTGTGTTAAATAATTTGAGATGTGGATAACCACCACATCTTATAGTAGATGTGTATTATTGGTATCTTTTTCCCATTGATTAAGAACAAGTTGACCATGTTATTGGAACTTTATGTTTTGAGTTATGGCAAGTGGTTTTTATATTATCTACACAACCCGTGAACTCCAACAGGGCTGGAGCAGCGTAATCTCAATCTAATATATATATATATATATATATATATATATATATATATATATATATATATATATATATATTATTTTCCTAAAAGAAAATACTTTAAATGGTATAATTAGATTTTACCTCCTTACAAATCAGATAGGTGAAATATGAACAAATGAAGTAATTCTTTAATAACTGAATAAATTTTATATTCATAAATTTACGTTTACTGTGAAAAAATAGAATAATGTGTTTTCTACTGTGAAATGAAAGTCCACGGGTCAGTTTGTTTTTTCTACCTTAACACTTAATAGGTTTTAACGCTTAAAATAACTGATTTAATCCATTTGTTATCGATTCGCTTATCTACGTATATTTACATAATTACCCTTGCATTAATATTTCTCGGTACTTGTATTTTTTCTTAGCATAAATATTAATATAATGAAATATTATTTTTTAATTACACATTTATGTGAAATTCAATGAAAATAATAAATGTTCACATGTTAAATTTTAATGAAAATAAAAAATGTTGTCATTTAATGCAAATAATTAATACTATCATTTAAATTTCAACAAAAATAAATAAATGTTCTTATATTATTATAAATTTCAATAAAGTAATAAATATTATCATTACAAATTTCAACGAAAATATTAAATATTTTAGATTTTTTTTGGTGGGTAGTTTGTTTATTTTATAATTCTATTCTATTTTATTGTATTGTAAATTATTAACATTAACTACAATTTATTGATGAATTTAATAACAATTTATAAATGATAATTGGTTATTGATACTTATTTTATTTAATTCAAAAAATATTAAAATATTTATAATATAAACATTCATATGAATTATAATTATTTATTTTAAATATTATAAATTAAAATTAAATAAAATTATTAAATTAGAAAATATTTAAAAAATTAAAAATTGATAAAAGAATAAAATTATAAATTAACAATCAGTCACTTGTTTTAAGTTAATTTTTAAAAAAAAGTCAATAACAATATTTTAATAATTAGTAATATATCATAAATAATTATTAGCAAAATAAAAAAAAATTATATCAAATAAATTATTTTTATTATATATTTTAAATTTTAAATTTTAAATTTTAAATTATAAAAATATGAAAGATATTTTATATTAAGAAATCATGAATAAAAAAAATATTACTAAAAGAATATAATAGGAGATGTTAGAGGGATAAAATGGTTAAATAACAAAAAATGATTTAAAATAAGTTACGGAAAATATTAAAAAATAAATAGACAAAAATCTTAATTGAATTAAGACTTTTTACATTTAGCACTTAATTTAAGTGTTAATAAGTTTTAAGTGAAAAAAACAAACTGCCCCTACCTCTTACCTCAAACAAAGAAGAGTATGAAAAAAAAATAAAAAAATTTCATAAACCGATCAACTTTAATGTTGGAAAAAGAAGAAAAATAAATAATAGAGCATATAAAGGTTTAACCTAGTATTGCTACTGTTCATGTCTTAACATACCGATATACACCGAATAAATAGATTTACATAAACGAAAATAAAAAATCAAAATTCAAAATATCAAGATACTAACTTTTAGTAACTAAATTGATTATAAAATTGGAAATTAACCCATATAATAATATAAACACATGTTATAAACAGATATTTATTGTACGAAAAAGCTAATAAGAAAACTTTGAATTATTCTTGCATATTCTCCCTTAATTCAAAGTGTATTAACACAAAGCATATTTTTGAAGTAGATGAATTTGTCCGTAGGTAAATGTTTCATAGCTAAATGTTTCATAGCTAAATGTTTCTAATAGAATATTAGCCGGTTGTTTCTATGTACTACGGTTTACCGATATTATCTTCTTTTTTTTTTTCATTAAATAATGAATGAAGTAATATCGAATGTTGATGTGCTTCGGTCTACTACGGAATGCTGGATTCTTGTCGTAGAAATAACAATTGTATCGTCACAAAATATGTGTTACTTCTCCTTATTTAACCAAATGTATTGGTATATTATTGCTGAATTTTGTTGGACTCCAGGTGTTTACCCTTAATCCAAGTGTGAAAATTTATTAAATGAAACACTCATTCTATCATCTTGAGAACTTGCCTAGTCACTATTTATGTATATAATCTAAAATTCGCAGTCTTCAGATACAAGATTTAAAACTCTAAATTTCCAACAATGTATTCTTGGATCCTTTTTACGTGACTGTCGAAGTTTGTTTTATAAATCAAGAGATACTACCAAAAAAAAAGATAGCATCAAATCTAAGTAAATTAATCTTAGACTTCTAAACCTTTTAACGTTGGTCGTCTCTGCACCATTTTTCTTTATCCAAACTCGATTCACGACAGATATTTTTTTAAAACCAAACCTGATTTATAAATTTGATTACCCGAATTTATTGTGAGTTAGCGGATCAAATATCACAAATAAATGAGTTCGCGGATAGATTTGTCATCTCCCATCTCATGAATATCAAATTTCACAAAATTTATATAAGTAATTTTCGTAACTAAAAAAAATAAATTGAAGTGTTTATTTTAATTTATTCTTAAAATGAAATAAAGTCGAAAAAAATTGAGCAAACATCCTTTTAATATGCATTTTCATTTTAAATATATAAACCAAATTACCTTAACTAAATTGTGAGAGAAAACAGCTCGCCGAAGGAGGATGATATTAACTCATTTTATTTTTCAAATCCTACACGTCCAAGAACATGATACTCGCTAACATATAAAATTAGTTTTATTTTTTACAATTTTCAATAAATTATAAAATAACTCTTTTAATTTTAGATTTTTTTTCAACGCACTCCTCTTACAATGTGTACATTGATATTTTTATTGAAATTTTTGGTTAAAAATAAATATAAAAATAATATTATAGTGATACTTTTATAAATATGTAGCTGATTGAGACGGATTTTTTTTTAAAAATTATTATTTTTTTATATATTTTTTATTTTTTTAATTTACTTTTTAATTTTATAATATATTTTATTATTAAAATAATATATATAATATTATATTATATCTTTTATTATTATTATTATTATTATTACTATTATTATTATTATTATTACTATTATTATTATTATTACTATTATTATTACTATTATTACTATTATTATTACTATTATTATTATTATTATTACTATTATTATTATTATTATTATTACTATTATTATTACTATTATTATTATTATTATTATTATTATTATTATTATTATTATTATTATTATTATTATTATTATTATTATTATCTATTTCACACCGCCTCGTCTTCCCCTCATCAAATATCCCTTAAAATTAGGATAACACCTTGATCCTCACTTAAATATGCCCTTAGTAAGTTTTATTTTTATAATAGCGTGATCAAAAGTATTACAAAGTTAGTATATTTTCTCTAGCAACAACGCCCATGAGCTTGAGCAAACACCAATGCATCTTTGTGAAATGTAGGAGACATAAATATCAGAGTTTAGATTTATGTATCCAGTACTCCATGTTTTATCATGTGAGTAAGAGATCGAAAAATGAAAACTACCTAACCTAGAAATAATTAAGAGAACACAATTTCCAATGAGAGCGTGATCAAGAGATGCCACCGAGCTGCAATTTGACTAAAGGATAACATTTGAAAATAGGTAATCAAACCACAATACTGAAGACCAAGAATATAGTCAGATTATAGCATAGTTACACAGCAGATCAAAACACAAAGGACAACAAAATGCCCAGGTACATATTTGTACTTGTGCATCAAATCAGGTGCATTATTACTTATAATAATTAACAATCTAATCCTCACAGTGAAGCTGTTTCCAAGGAGACTTACAAATATGTAACTGGGGCTATAAACAGCTCAATCGAACACAAAGGACAACATAATCTCCGCAAACATATTTGTACTTCTGGATCAGATCAGGTGTGCACTGCTTGCTATTTTAATTAATTAACAATCTTTGTTATGCAACTAGGCTATAAAAAGAAGCTCATAATCAAAATTACGACGTCTGGATAAGGATTACATCCTGACAGCAAGCTTGAAATAGATCTATAAGAACTCAGTACTAGTAGGATTATAATAAAAGGTAATCCACCTCAATTTCTGAGTTATTTTGGCATTGCTGCTTTAAAATATTCTCCATGGTTGTCTGGGGAACAGTATAGATAAATCAGGTTTGACTGTTATGATGGTCATGTCTACTAGGTTTTATGATATCTATGTTAGATTGATTAAGTTAGCTGGGAGACATCTGGCACAATGCCATGTTAACATAACAAGGCATCAAATCTCCTCACACATGTTATAAACCCATTGTACAAACCCCAGACAAATAAAAAAATCCAACAAAAACAGAGCAATAGTCATGAGAATAAACCAATCACAGAGATGGACTGGATTTGTAGATTCACAATTTTGGCCCAGATTACATTTCAAATGGCAAAACATAAAACTAGGTTCTGTTATATAGGCAACTAAAATCAAGTCACTAGAAATCAAAGATCAAGATTGAAGATGGAAACCACCGGTGATAGATGAACTATTTGTCCGTTTAAACTCAGCAAGCAGATTGGAATCCCTAAACCCAACAAGAAATTGGGCCAAAGCTTCAAGAAAAAGAGCAGCTTGATAAACGGTTAAGAACCCAACAATCTCAGTGATAACACTCTTCCTCAACCGATTAGCATCCATGAAAACAGTAACCAACTCATCCATCTCCTCCTTCATTGCCTCCTCAACAACAACCCTAAGCCCCTCTTTTTTCCCAACACAATTCTCTGCTATCCTCCCCACGAAACTCCCCTGCACTTTCTTGACCCTATCCGTCAATGCAGGCACCATCAGTCTCAGCCCACACTCTATCTGCTCTACCCGGCTCATCAGTCCCTTCGACACGTCTCTCCACGCCATCACAACCTGCCAAGGTCGGTCGGGAAACCCATCCTCGACCTCAACCTCTTCGTAATCGTCGTCGAGAAATGAACGGAGGAGATTGGTGAATGTGTAAGGGTGGAGGTCGCCGAGAAACAGAAAGGGGATTTCGAGTGAGTTACGCCAAGAAGGGAAGAGCAATTGAGGAAGCTGTTCTTGCGTTGCCGCCAAATCCAACGTGTCGTAGTATGAAAGCAAGTGTTGTAGAAGAAGATCGTTGTGGGAACATACGAGCGTTGCCGGGGAAGGAGACGAGAGCGATTCTTCGATCAGGGGTAGTAGATTGTTCGTCAGAGTGTTTATCCAGTTCGTGTAGTATTCTTTGAAGCTTCCTGTTAGAGGTTTCTTGCGAGAGAAGAAAGACGAGAGAGTCTTTGGCATTTTGGGAGATTCGGGTTCTTGTGCAATTTCAGTGGAGGGCCATTTCCATTGCGTCCGTCCGTCCTTATATATGGCATTAGCGGCCTTCTGATAAATGGGCCACTTGATAATAGGTGGGCCGGGTCCGTCTCACCGATAAACGAAGATCTGTTGCAACTGTGGATCTCAGTTGATTAACATTATTAAATATGATTTGCCCTATCAAACAAGCACCAGTGGTCTAGTGGTAGAATAGTACCCTGCCACGGTACAGACCCGGGTCCGATTCCCGGCTGGTGCATATATATTTTTTATTACCCGTTTCATGATTTGACAAACCTGTCTTCTACATAAATAGCACATCCCAGGCAAACTCAATCAGTGGCTGCCTGCTCAAAGTCTTTTTAAGTTCTCATCTTTATTACAATTATTGTAGTAATGAAAATTCTTATTTCTGAGGTTCCCATCATTTAATTAGACTTGAACAGACTCACATCCTCCCTCTTAAAGTGTGAGAATACTTGATGAACTCGTTTTGGGCTTCCAATAGAAGTTGCTGATCCTCCCATTCATCTCGGTAAGTTTGAGGCCGTTTAATTGCATTCTCCACCACTGAGAATAACATTTGAACCCGCCATTTGTTGAAGCCTGGACATCCACACTGTGCACCAAGCCAATTGCTGTATTCATACTGAAAATTCATATTTCCCATCAAATTTACATGATATTGTAAACAAAACATTGAGGCGGCAAACTGTGTTGCTTCACTGTCTTAAAAATGATAATATAATGAGTTATCAAATTGTGTATAAGAATATATCAAACTAGTCTGAGCTTAAGAGATTTACCGCTGAATCAAAAATGTCATGAGTGTGTCGCTTAGATATACCAGATGCCTCCAGTGTTGAGTAGAAAACTTTAACATCTTCTAACATTTCTGATTGTGTAGGAAGCGTAATCCGACCAGACAAGATTCCTGCAATCCACTTGCTTTGAAGTTCAGACATTGGGAAAGGGCTGGTCTGTAATGGAAAATCTACTATGTTAACTATTCTATCATTGATAACAGATGTCTATCCAAAATCTGGCTATGAATAATGAACTCCAACCTTTCGTGTGATCCCAACAAAGGAGAGTCCAGGGGCCAAGGCTGGAGGAAAGACGTGCTTGTAAAGCGGTCCCACCCGGTTGTCATCCACGGTGACAATGCCATTGGTTTCAAGAAAGGGGTAACTATAGTCATACCTAAAATAAGAAAACTTATATGTAGGCCATCAAATTCTTTCACACTCAGTTTCAATGTTACTGTCGACAATCTTAGATACTACTAGCATCATGCTGAAATTATGCTGAATAACGCCTACCCTGTACAATGTAATATTACATCAGCGCGGACAACTCTTCCATTTCGAAATACCACAGTACCATCTTCATTGGCTCTTTCTATCTGTATCATTCAAGTAATAAGTTCACCTAATGCTCAGTCACAAGTTATTGAAAACATAATGACTACATTATACCATAGAATGAAGCCACCCGTGGTCACAAGGACGATACTTTTCGTATGTTTCATCTGCAACATATTTTGAGGCCACATGAATTTCTTTAGCTACTCCAGTAAGATCCATCGATATATCCATAGCACTGGCTGAATTGCCAACCAAAACTACAACCTATCAATTGAAGAAGATGATCAGAAACAGATTTTTGAGACAGAAGATATAAAGACCATGAGAAGGTAAATAAAATATCAAAATCATTCACACTTGATCTCGGAAATGTTCAGGAATGCGGTAATTATGACTATGAATTTGCTTCCCTGGCCAAGCCTCGACGCCTAGTAAGAATATCAAAATTTATTAGCAGATATGGGTACAGAGCAAGCATCAATTGGAGGCATTTAAGTTTGTGATCATTTTCTTTAAAATCCTGAGTAAAGACTAAGCTGACCAATTTCGTTGAGAAGAGACAAAATATGAAAACACGAGAGAAATCTTCAAGGGGATCGGCCTCAAACTATTAATTAATAAATTTGAATCAAGGTGACTGATCAATTATGTTATCTCCAGAACTAAAAACCCAGAAAATAAATTAGAAGACACACCAGGAATATCAGCTACGTGAGGTTGCTTGTTTCGGCCACCATTTGAAACAACCACAGCATCAAAAACCTCTTCGGTAAACAAATCACCTTCACTTCTCTTTATAGACCTCACGTTCCACTTATTGCTATCCACTAACCCCACTTTGACCACCTCAACTTCAAATCTGACCTTATCTTCAAGCCCAAACACCCTTGCAAAATCCTTCAAGTACATCAAAACCTCTTCGTGACCCGGAAATCTTCTCGGGTCCCCTGACCCGTCATTTCGGGGCAAGAACGGAAAGTCAATGTAACCCATACACTCTCTGGCTAAATTGGTGCGAAGAGAGCTGTAGAGACTTGAGTGGACAGAGCGTCGAGTTGGGTCGATGCCAAGTGGATCGGAGTCGGTCTCTTGGGTGTAGACCCAGGTGCCGCCGACTTGGGCTCCTTTCTCGAACACCACTACATCATGGCCTTCCCGGCACAACTCGCGAGCAGCCACAAGACCAGCTGCACCGGCTCCGATTACGGCCACTTTACGAGACGTGAATTTTGGCATGTGTGTCTGGGACGATGCTTGCGTCTGTGTATGGAATTGAATGTCCGTTTCTCCACTACGACGCGCCAACCTCAGCTTAAGCAAGCTGCTCACGTCTTTATATATATATTTTGCTTTTTCCTCCACAATAATAAATCTATTTTTAAGTGTATTCCGCCTAACGATTAACGTATATAAATAACCGTTTGGAAAAATGCATATTTGATAATAGTATTTAAAAATAATTAGCGATGTAATATTGTTCGGTATTTTGAATTTATTAAATTATTTTATTTTATATTAAAATTTTCAAATTAAATAATTTTATTAGTTTTTTTAATTTTTATTTAATTTATTGTTAATATTATAATTATTACGGTACGATTTTTTACCACTGTTTTAAACGGTTGTTTTATTTGCTATTTTAAGTAGTTAGATATAACTATTCAAACCATTGTTTTAATTATTGATGTGGAATTAGCTTAAGGTGTATTTTTGAATTTCAGTATATATTATTTTACAAGATTGCTATTTTCTGCACAAGAATTTCGAAACGCACATAAAATTTGAATGAATTTTTAAAAATATGATTTTACTTTTAAATTTAATTAATAATTGTTATATTATAATGGATTTTTTTTATAGGCCATAAAAAGTTACTATACAATTATAGGCCATTTTTGAAAAGTTTGCAAAACTAAAGTTTGATTTTCACTCATATGCCATTCACAGATTATGACCGTAATTCACAGACTGTGACCGTAATTTACAGACTGTGAATTGTAAAATTTTCAGGGGTATTTTGGAAAACTTGGCCTATGGAGTGAAAATTAAACTTTTAAAATGTTGTTTCTGTATTGTTTTAACCAAAAAATTGATTGCAAAACAATTGGATTAATCAAAGGAATTGATTGAGAATTTTGACCAATTTGGATTGAATTAAACTTCTCAGATTACAAATTGACCAGTCTATTAATCTCCTCTCATCTCCATTTATTCTTCCACCTTCATCTCGTTACTTTTTCTTTTTTCGCTCTGAGATGAAAGAAGAAGAAAAACTTGCTTCACTCTGTTGGTTTTTTTCCTTCTTATAGAACCTCTGTCTCTCTCTTTTATCCATCTTTTACTCTTTTACCCATGTGTTTCAAGCCTTAACCGTTCCTGCTTTTGTTATTTTCCCATTCCTTTATGCCCAAGTCATTCAATCTTTATCAACTTCTTCTTCTTCTTATCTTTTGACTCTTTTCTTCCTTTTCTCTGTGTGGTTAAATTTCAGTTCATCTTTCTCATGTCCCAGATATGGTTTTTCCCTTCTCGTTAAAACTCCTTCTTCGATTATCACAATCCAATTGAGGCTCTGGGCTCGAGTGAATCTCCTTCTTTCACGCTTCCATCAACGGCTCTCTGTCTGAACTTCGCCTTTTCTTTTCCATCACGTGATTTGACCATGGTTTGGACTTGATCTTCTCCTGCTTCTTTCCACCTTATTGGGCCTTCTTTCGGTCATCGATTGGTTTATCAAGCCCATCTTAAACTTTATTTGGAAAAGTCTTTTAATTAACAATCATCTAGCCCCTAATCTTGGTCGATGAAGGTAGCTGAAGTGGGCCAAGATTAAATATAAGTCACCAGCCCATGATAACATTGGATCATTATCCTTTTTATGGCCTTTAATGATTAACTAAGTTGGCAGGCTTACGATCATTATGATTTATTCTTTATTAAAATCTTAAGCCCAAGTTATGAGGCCCATATCTTTAATTGAAGCCTGACAGTTTGGTTTGATTTGGACTACTCGTTTCCACTTCCTATTATGATGACAACTCTTCGATTTTCTCGTGCCTTGGTAATCATGGCTACGCAGTTAGCCGTCACATCGCCTCTCTCTTTAATATGAGTAGATTTTTCAAATAGATTTGCATGCACTTGCCTTCCAGACTTTTCCTTTCATATTCCACTTCTCCACTATTTAGTCTTCATACTCCTCTCCTGCTCAACGTCTCTCTCCTGATTAGGTAAAATCCATTACTCTTTTTCACTAATAACTTGTCATGTATTTCAAGTTTTCATCTTTGTATTCTGATGATGGCTCTGGAGGCGAACATTGCTCCGCTTCACCGTCCGCCGATTCTGTCCCCGTTTCGTCTCCTCGATCCTCTGGTAGTGAGGCTGAGAGCCTCGGAGGTCAATCTTCCCCGATTGTTGTTGAGAGTCAGGGTTCACCAGTTTATCCTAGGAAACGCCTATTTACTAGAAGTGTTGCCAAGAGCGTCCGAAAGCCTAGTTCTTCGCATTCAAACGATGGATCTCGGTCTGAGACATCACCGGAAAATCCCTCGGACCCTCACTCCTCATGCCAGATCATTTCCCCTCCTACTTCTCCTCCTAAGCGTTCGAAGTCTTCTAAACGGCAGTCCAAGCCTTATTTTGATACTTTGGTTTCTAAGACTTCAAGATCTGAACTTGCGATGGTTCTCAATACCCTAGAGTTTCCCAAGAACGTCAACATAAGGATTCCTTGTTACTCTGAGAGGCCCTCGCGCCCTCCTCCTAGCGAAGTTGCGATCAACATCCATTCTTTCAGGTTAGGCCTGAGGCTTCCCATGCAACCTTTTATTTGCAAACTCCTTAGTCGTATGGGTTCGGCTCCCATCCAGCCTCATCCAAACTTCTACAAGTTTGTTACTTCCTGTCGGGATTTCTGGATTTCTCAAGGCTGGGGCGAACCGGATTTTGAAGATTATGGTGGGGTTCTTAAAACTGTTTTGGACCATCGTGGAGTGGTGATAACAAAGTCTTGGCAAGTTTGTTACAATCCAACACGGTTGGATCCTTTTTCAGATAAAAAATGGGATTCAAAGTGGGTCTTCATATCAGGGGACTGGGGACATACGACTATAGTGGGCAATGTTCTCCATTTCGTCTCTACTGCTATTTGTCATTCAGGTGTCGTTCCTTGCATATCTAGTTTGAGTTTCATTGCTATTTTTGCTACATTGATATGTTGTTACTTTTTGCAGTTACCCTTTGGAACCCCCAGACCATCCTTCCGTCTGCCAAACTCCAAGCTCTGAAGGATTTCGTCTCTGGTATGTTGCTAAGTGTTTTCTTTTTTCTTTTATGGTCATTATTATTTTTGTTTTACGTTTTTAATGCTTCACTTTCATCAGCCTCCTTCCCTCGGATGGGTCGCTCCTCTTCAACTCCGTCTTCTAGGGGTCGCGCTTCATCTTCTTTACCTGACTCCCCTCATTTGAAGGAAGTTGTCAAGGATAAGGCGCCTAGTTTTCATGACGATCATAAGGTGGTCGGCGATGACGGCGTTATCGATCATCGTTCATTGCTTCTCAAGTCGTTTGCTAAGCCTGGTTCTTCCGTTTCGGCTTTTGATGGTTTTTCGAAGATTCCTTCGCTTGCTCCTTCATCTTATTCTTCTCCTGCTTTTCCTCGTCCCCCGAAGAGGCCCAAAGGATCTAATCCAGCACCTTTGCCTACTGACATGCTTAAGGAAGCCATAGATTTCTTTTCGGGCAACTTGAACACTGAAAAACGTCCGTCAAGTTACTCCTGATTCACTTCTTCACGCGCTGGACTGCTCTGGAGCTGTTTCTTGCTTGGTAACTCTTCGTTCATCGCTTTAATCCGTAATACTTATTTTATTTCCCATGAGTTTGTGGTGCATCTTTATTTATATTTGGTCTTGTTGCTGTTGTGTGATATGTGGTCGTTTATTATTCACTTGTTGTTGCTTGTTTTTGTCAAGCTTTGAATGAGTTTCAATTTATACTGCTTCCTTGTTTGGTGATACTCGTAGTTTTATTCTGCTTACTTCAGGCTGCTTATTCTGTCCTTCATTCCAAGAAACTAGCAGAACTTCTCCAGGATAGCAATAAGAAGTTGTATGAAGCTAACAAGAGGTTGAATGATAGGGTTCGTGGGTTAATGTCTGAAGTTTTTGATCTTGGGCATGAACTGGAGTCGCTCCGTGGCTAAAAAAAATCACTGGAATTGTCTCTGACTTCAGTTAATGAGAAGTTAAGGGTTGAAGTGGAATGTTACCGGATCCTTGAATCGGATTCCTCACTGCTGATGCACCGTGGTTTCTCTTTGGCTTAGGAGGAGGTTATGCGCTTGTACCCGGATTTAGATCTTTCTAAGATGAGTGTGCCACATACTAACGTTATTCCTCCAGTTCCTGTTGCTGTCCTCTCGCCACTTCGTGATGATGCCGCTAATCCTGGGGTTGTTGCTGAGGATGATCTTTCAGAAGATGACAAAGCTTGAAGATTCTGTCTCATGTTTTCCCTGTTTAGGGCGGATTTTATTTTTCAGTTATCAGACTTGGTTATTGTTGCCTTTTGCTTTTAGCGGTTTCATGGTTCTATCTGTTTTTTTTTCAGTCGTTAGGTACTTTATGTTTAGCCCCTATTTCGGACTCGTACCTTTTGGGCGCTTTATGTTTAGCCCCTATTTTGGACTTATATCTTTGGGTTGAAAATTAGTTGCTATCGCTTGATTGTGAATTTTGGAATTTAACCGGACGTTTAATCCTTAGCTTCTGTCATGCTCTTTTAATGAGCTTGCATATTATTGCTATTATTTTTCTTTATGGTTCAAAGACGTCTCCCTGAACCACCAAAGAATCATTGCCATTTTTCAGGACTTTTTGCGAAATCTTTATTTGAAGATATTGCAATTATTTATTTATTGATTCACTGGGTCGCTACCCTCAGTGATTTGATCATGTTTGATCCATTTCGTTTTGGATATAGTTTCTTTCATTTAGATCAGTTTATGGTCTTCCTTTTCCAGTTCTGGCTGGTTATGTTGATCGAGTGACGTTGACTTGTGTTTCCTTTATTCTTCTTGCTCAGCCTTTTGTTATTCACTAATTGATAAGTATATACTTACTTTAATGATGACAAAATTTTGAACCTTTGAATGGTGTTGTTACTTCATTATGAGTAAACTTCGAATACAAAATTCACACAATCATTTGGCTCATGTGTTTCATTACACTTGGAATTTAAATTGCTTCTCTACCTCCTAATTGATCTATCTTCTTCATGGATAATACTTCTTGAGGTGCTCAGTATTCTAGGTATGCTTGATCAACTTTCCCAACATGCTGCTTAGTTTGAAAGTTCCAGGTCTCAGTTCCGCTTCTATTCGGTATGGCCCCTCCCAATTCGGTCCGAGGGCTCCGTCGTTAGGGTTCTTCGTATTTGTCGTTACTCTCCTCAAAACCAAATCTCCTTTTACCAGCTTCCTTGGTTTTACTTTACTATTATAATACCTGGTGATTCTTCGTTGATAAGCCTCCACTCTTCTACTTACGAATTCCCTCTTTTCTTCGAGTAAGTCCAGTTCTCTGGCCATCTTCAAGTCATTATCTTCCCAATTCATTGCTTCTGACCTGGAATTTAAGCAAATCAACTCTGCTGGCTCTATCGCTTCAGCCCCTTATGCTAGAGCGAATGGGGTTTCGCCTGTTGATGTCCTCTCTGTTGTACGGTAAGCCCATAGTACTGCTGGTAATTCTTCGGCCCAAGCCCCTTTCTGTGCACTTAACTTTTTCTTCAGTATCTTTTTGATTATCTTATTAACAGCCTCCACTTGTCCGTTTGATTTTGGATGCGCCACAGACGCATATTGGTTTCTTATTCCGTATCTTTTGCAAAAATTCCTAAAGTGTTGGTTATCAAATTGGGTTCCATTGTCTGATATTATGGCGCACGGGATTCCGAACCTACATATGATCGATTTCCAAACAAATCCTGTGATCTTTGATTCAGTTATCTTTGCCAATGGTTCTGCCTCTGCCCACTTTGTAAAATAATTAACCGCCACCACAGCGTATTTGACTCCCCCCCTTTCCAGTTGGCATTGGTCCAATCAAATCAATTCCCCAAAGTGCGAAGGGCCATGGTGCCGATATCGTGGTGAGATTCGTTGGCGGTTGGTGTGTCATGCTCCCAAACTTTTTGCACTGATGGCAATGAGTTACTAGCTTCTGGGCGTCATGGTGCATCGATGGCCAATAATATCCTTGTCTTAACGCCTTGTGAGCAATTACTCTCGCTCCTGAGTGTCCCCCACATTCGCCTTGGTGGATCTCGTTTAATATCACCTCGGCCTCTTCTTTATGGACACATTTGAGTAGAGGAGATGAAAATCCTTTCATGTACATTCTTCCATCTATCATACAATATCGACTGGATTTCCTTCTCAGTTTTATCGCTTCTTTCTTGTCTTCCGGTACCTTTCCAGTTTCCAAATAAATCCTTATGGGTGTCATCCAACATCTTTCGGTGTCTACACAGTGTATTACCTTGACTTCTTCACTCGTCCCCGGGATGTCCATCGTTCGCAATTGTACACCTTGGGGTAATAAAGCTTCAGGATCTAATGCTGCTTTTGCAATTGAGTCTGCCATCTTATTTTCTTCTCGAGGGATCTGATGAATCTCAAACCCTTTTAGTTGTTTTACACATTATTTTATTTCCTCCAAGTACTTTGCCATATTTTCTTGCCTTGCACGATACTCCCCTTTTACCTGGTTCACCACTAGCTATGAATCACTTTTAACCATCACGTTTTTTGCTTTCAATGCTATGGCGAGCTTTAATCCTGCCAACAACGCTTCATACTCCGCCTCATTGTTAGTAGTAGCGTAGTAGATTATAAGTGCTATTGATGTTTGATTCCCATATGGATCCTTTAGCACAATACCTGCTCCACTTCCCTTTTGGCTTTTCGATCCATCTACGTACATTTCCCACTTCTTTTCATCTTGTGTTATTTGCTTTTCCACTCCTGTTAGGCCCTCTAGCTTTCGCTTATTTCTTCTGGCTTTTGTCTTTTCGTCTTGCTCTTCATCCTTATCTTCACAGCTTAACTCTGCAATAAAATCAGCCAGCACTTGTCCCTTAATCGCTTTCTTCGACTTGTACCCTATATCATATTGTCCCATTTCTATGGTCCATTTTATCATTCTTCCAGTTGCATCTGGTTTTTGCATGATTTGCATCAACGGGTAATCCGTAATTACCTCGATCCGGTGAGCTAAGAAATTTGGCCTAAGCTTCCTTGTGGCGATTACCAACGCATAAACCAATTGTTCCATTTTTGTGTATCTCTTCTCTGACTCCGTCAACCCTTTGCTTGTGTAATAAACCGGATGCTGTATCCCTTGTTCATCGTTTCTTATTAGTGCCGAACTGATCGCTGCTTTCGATATTGATAGGTATAAGAATAAAACGTCTCCTTCCTCCGGGCAAGTCAGCATTGGAGGTGATGACAGATATGTTTTGAGCCCTTGAAACGCCTGTTCACATTCTTCATTCCATTCGAATCGTCTTCCTTTTCTCATCATCTTGAAGAACGGATGACACTTATCCGTTGCCTTTGAGATAAACCTGTTCAAGGCGGCAAGACTTCCTGTTAATTTCTGCATTTCTTTTAGCTTCCCCGTGGTCTTCATCCTCATCACTGCCTCAATTTTATCAGGGTTTGCTTCGATTCCCCTTTGATGTACAATATACCTGAGGAATTTTCTAGATTTCACACCAAATGTGCATTTCTCGGGATTTAATTTCATTTTGTATTTCCTCAATACTTCGAACGTCTCCTTGAGGTGCTGAGGGTGGTCCTTTGCATGCAGAGATTTGGTGATCATATCATCGACGTACAGTTCCATCGTCTTCCCAATTTGTGATTTAAACATATGATCAACCAAACGCTGATATGTGGCCCCGACATTTTTCAACCCAAACAGCATCACTTTGTAACAATATAACCCATGATTGGTTATAAAACACATTTTTTCTTGATCTTTTTCGTCCATCTTTATCTGATTATATCTAGAAAAAGCATCCATGAAACTTAATAAATCGTACCCGGAAGTAGCGTCCACCAATTGGTCGATTTTTGGAAGTGGGAAATTATCCTTTGGACAAGCTTTGTTGAGATTAGTGAAATCGATGCACATGCGCCACTTCCCATTTTTCTTTTTCACTAGAACCACATTAGCAATCCATTCTGGGTACCTTACTTCTCTTATGAACCCTGCTTCCATCAGCTTATCAACTTCTTGTTCAATTGCTTCATTTCGCTCTTGATCGAAGGTTCTCCTTTTTTGCTTTACTGGTCTTATTGTTGGATCCACGTAGAGCTTGTGTGTTACCACCAAATCATCAATTCCTAGCATCTCTTCATGGGACCATACAAACACATCCCTATATTCTCTTAGCAAGTTGATCAACTCGTCTCTCAGCATCGGGGTCAGGTTCTTTCCTACTTTGACCAATTTATTCATTTCTCCCTCTTTGATTGGGACCTCTTCCACTTCCTCTGTTGGTTCGGCTCGCTCCTCGTTCCTAGGGTCTCTTGGGTTGATGACTGTGACATCGTGATTTTTTACTGACTCAGCATAACATTTCCTTGCTGCTGACTGGTCTCCAGTGACCCTTCCCACTTCGTCTTTTACTGGAAATTTCATGCTTAGGTGGTACATGGAGATAACAACCTTCGCTTTGAACAAAAAGGGTCTTAAATATTGCGTTAAAATGACTAGGGCAATCCACTATTACAAACTCTGTCATAACTGTCTTTCTTGTCATTCACTCTCCTGTTATTACTGGCAACGTCACCGACCCCATTGGTATCACCACCTCTCCTGCAAAACCAAACATCGGCGTATGAACCGGTTTGATCGTCACGTCTCCCAGATCCATCTTCTCGAATGCCTCTTTATAAAGTATGTCTGACGAGCTCCCCGTATCAATTAATATTCTCGCAACCCATTTCGTGGCTATCTTCATCATTACTACTAAAGGATCGTCATAAGGGTATATCACTCCTCTTTCATCTGATTCCCCAAACGTCACTTCCGGGTAATGGTGGGTCTTTTTTCCTGAATTTATGTGGTTTAACAGAATCCTTCCTGCAGCGTTCTGTTCTGTTACTTTCCTAATGTAGCTCTTTCTCGATCAGTTTGACACTCCTCCCAGGGTTATTCCTCCACTAATGGTGTGAATGAGGTTTTCCTTTCGTGATTTCTCCATCTCTTTTGGCATCAGTTCCTCGTTTCCTCTGGCTCTTTTTCTTTCTTTGACATCCTCTCTCACCCTTCCCAAGAATTCTCCAAGATATCCTCCCTTTATCAACTCTTCGATTTGTTTTCTCAAGCTAAAGCAATCAGCAGTGTGATGGCTATATCCCTCGTGGAATTCGCAGTAACGTTGGCGGTCCCATCTTGACGGTTCTCCTCTAATTGGGCTTGGCTTTCGGAGCAATCCTTTATCTTTTATTGCTGCTAATATTTGTTCGTGCGTGGCAGTAAGTGGAATTGCTCCTCCTTGCGCTTCATCGACCCTTCCATCCCTTCGGATTTGTGGCAAGATTGTTTGCGGTCGCGTTCTTTTTGTATCTATAACCACTTCATTCTTCAGGTCTCGTCTCTCCTTCCTGGAATCCCTCATTGCTCTTTCCCTTCTCCTAGGGTTTACTTTGCCTCCTCGCTCCAATGCCTGACGCAGCCTTGGTGATTCTGCTACTTCTTGTTGCCTCTTAATAAGATACTTCTCATCCGTTTGTATTTATTTCAAGGCTCTGGCATATGCTTCTTGATATGTTTCCGGATTTCTTTCCTCAAATGAACTCCATAATCGCCCCACCCTCAAATTCCTCCAAAAGTTTTGTAGTGTCTCTTTGGCTCCAAACACTCCTAGCTGCATTACCTGGTTGTGATACTTCGTTACGTAATCCTTCAAGCTCTCATTCTCAACTTGCTTGATGTATTGTACTGTGGTTGGGTCTCGTGGGGGCGGCTTTGCTCCTTGGAATTGAGTAACCAGTTCTCTTGCTAAAATTGAAAATGAATCAATACTCGCAGTCTTTAAGCATTTGAACCATTCCCTTGCCGGTCCTTCAAGAGTGAGTGGAAATACTCGACACATGTAGTCATCCTCCACTCCTTGCAATATCATCTGTTCTCTAAAATTTTCCACATGTGCTACTGGGTCAGTGGCTCCCCTGTACTTCTCCAAACTTGGCATTTTAAACTTCTTTGGTGGATGAGTGGCTCTAACTCTCTCAGTCAAAGGTTTGTCTAATGGCTCGATCACAGCTGGCTCCTTGTTATCTTCATTCATTTGTTTCAGTTCCTCCATCTCGCGCCGAAGCTCTTTAATCATCATTTCCACGTTTGATGCTTCTAATCCACGGTTCGTGCGCCTCTCCTTCCTCAAAGGTTCGGTTATTTTGAGTTTTTGTACATTTTTTGGGTCTGGGCCGCGAGATGGCTTGGTATGCTTCCAGTTTCGTTCCTCTTCCTCCGTGTTGGATCTTGTATCAGAAAGGTCTTCATCATCCTCTCTGCCAGTCTTGTCAACCACGGGCCCGCTTTCTCGTTCGTCTTCTGACTCACTTTGCGTATCACGTCCCGTTTCGGTATCAGGCTCATCTCTTCTTGGTTGACCTTTGATTTCGGGACTTTAGACCCTGTTTCTCCATCCTCCACGTGTGCCATTTGATGCAAGAGTTGTATCATGGGTGACACGTCATCTTTCATCCTTCGCTGCCCGTTCTCTATGTTTTCTATCTTATCCTTCATAATCTTCACCTCTTCTTCCAGCTCATCAGCTCCTCTCCTTGCTGTCTCCCCTTGCCTTGTAGTTCCTTCCAGCAGTACTGGTATCTCGATTAAGCCTGCCATCTCTTTGTTATATCTTAAATTTTATGTGTTAATTGCGGTTAGAGAACACGATCTTTTGTTCGACTCCCCACAGACGGCGCCGGTTGTTTTAACCAAAAAATTGATTGCACAACAATTGGATTAATCAAAGGAATTGATTGAGAATTTTGACCTATTTAGATTGAATTAAACTTCTCAGATTACAAATTGACCAGTCTATTAATCTCCTCTCATCTCCATTTATTCTTCCACCTTCATCTCGTTACTTTTTCTTTTTTCGCTCTGAGATGAAAGAAGAAGAAAAACTTGCTTCACTCTGTTGGTTTTTTCCTTCTTATAGAACCTCCGTCTCTCTCTTTTATCCATCTTTTACTCTTTTACCCATGTGTTTCAAGCCTTAACCGTTCCTGCTTTTGTTCTTTTCCCATTCCTTTATGCCCAAGTCATTCAATCTTTATCAACTTCTTCTTCTTCTTATCTTTTGACTCTTTTCTTCCTTTTCTCTGTGTGGTTAAATTTCAGTTCATCTTTCTCATGTCCTAGATATGGTTTTTCCCTTCTCGTTAAAACTCCTTCTTCGATTATCACAATCCAATTGAGGCTCTAGGCTCGAGTGAATCTCCTTCTTTCATGCTTCCATCGACGGCTCTCTGTCTGAACTTCGCCTTTTCTTTTCCATCACGTGATTTGACCATGGTTTGGACTTGATCTTTTCCTGCTTCTTTCCACCTTATTGGGCCTTCTTTCGGTCATCGATTGGTTTATCAAGCCCATCTTAAACTTTATTTGGAAAAGTCTTTTAATTAACAATCATGTATATTTTTCAAAACATGCCTATAATTGTATTTTGAACTTTAAAAAGCCTATTTTTTTAGAATTTTCACTATCATAATATCATGTCTTTTATTATTTTAATAATTATTATTTGAATTATTATTTTATTTTATAATAACTATTATTTTAATAAATTATTTTTTATATTATTTAATTGTTATTTTATTAATTTAATTCTAATAAATAAAAAATCTAAATTATTTTATTATAAATAAAATTATTTAAAAATTTTATTTCTAAATTTTAAAGTGTTTGATAAGTATATTAAACAAATTTAATAATAACAACAATTGTTGAGTGGTTTTATAATGCGTCACTGTTACATGGAAGAAATATATTAAACAAATAAATGCTAACAATTTAAAAAAAAAAAAATAACACACCTTTTATCGGTAAAATTACTAAATTTGGAAGAGAACCTTGAAGAATGACGGTAAAAGAAAATATAGATTTATTATTCTATTTATAGCAATATATCTATATTTTAAATTATAATTCTAATTGAAGAATAAAATAAAATTATAATAAAAATAAGAATAAAATAAATTAAAATTTGAAGAGAATAAGGAAATCAAATATAAAGAATAAAATTATAATATATATATATATATATAAATAAAATTAATAAAATATAAGATAAATAAAATTTAAAAAAAAAAGACAAAAATAAATAAAAGATAAATACAAACTTATTTAAATATTTAAATTTTAAATTATATAAAATAATATTTTTTGACTAAAAATTTGGTATTAAGCAATTGCTCTAGGAGAAATAGCAATCCCCTTATTTTATTAATTTCAAATGTGATAATTTGCATTTTTAAGACAAAACAAATTCAAAAAATTAATTTTGGCCTATCATTAAAAAATAATTATAAATTTAAACTTTTGCAAATAATTTTTACATCCACTAAACAAAATTGTCACATTTACCCTTCAACTTAAAAAAATTAAAATCCTAAAAAATTAAAAATAAAAACAAATAAAAATATCAACAAAACCCCTATAAAACACGTTTGTCTCTACAATAGACCGTTTCTACTTTTCGATTCCACTTCCTTCTTAATACGCTCTCATTGATTTTCAATTTGCAACATTGTTCTTGTTCATCATTGTTCATCATTCTCGTTCATAAACCCTCACAATTCTTTCGTTAACATTTTTTCACCTCTAAACTCTCGATTTTATCATTGTTCTTGTTCTCATCCTCATTTGCATCTTTACGTTTTGATTTATCATTCTTATTTATCAATGCTAGTATCGTCCTGTTCTCCATGGCAAAAACAAACAAAGGAAAATAAGGATTTCAGGAATCTAAAGTAGCAACTAGCCCTAGCAAATAACATAAGCAGAAAAGTGAGGTAATTTTGTACTTTGTTTTTTTATTTCTGCTAAGATTAGATGTTAGGGTTATTTTAGGGGTGTTCGGATGTTTGAATTTTAAGGGTGCATAGTGAATTTGTGATGTTCGTGTTCAAAGTGGACAAGTAGCTGTTGTATTATTTATATTTAATCTGTGATTTTTTTTAGTAGCTTCCCGATATTCAAGACCAAGAAATAGTTCAAATTTGGATTTGTTTCCTTGTCTTGAATACCAAAAAACTACTGTTAGAGTCTTGTAGCTTCCTAGTATTCAAGACCAGAAAACAGTTCAAATTTAGATATGTTTCCTGGCCTTGAATACCAGGAAATTACTGTTAAATTCTAGTAGCTTCCTAATATTTAAGACTAGAAAATAGTTCAAATTTGAATCGGTTTCCCGGCCTTGAATACCAGGAAATTACTGTTATGATCTAGTTCCAAGCCTTCAAAACCAGGAAGCAATTGATAGATCGATCCATTTCTGGTAAGGTCTACCAGGAAATATATTTGTTCCACATATGCTTTTTGGTGTACCACACTAGGAAACATAGCCTTATTTAAACTATTTCTCGGTTTTATTTTCCCGGTATTCTAGATTAGGAAACATATAAATATTTGAACTATTTTCCGGTTTTGAGGGCTGGGAAAAAATATTTTCTAATTCTTGTTTACACTATTTTTATTTTTTTCTTCTATATTCGTGCATAAGAGAATTTGACTGAGGAAGACGATTTACCCAAGAGAAGTCAGAATGAAGACTAAATATTTGATGCGAAGGAGATTGGTCAGGAGAAGGAGATGAGAAATGAACATGAGATTGGTGATGATAAGGTGGAGACAGATAAAGAGAATGAGGATGATCATGAGAAGGATGAGATTTTGATAAGGAGATTTTGTTATATGGAAATTGTGGAGTCATATATGCCTGATAGAGTACTTCGACAGTTTGGTTATGTACAGGGATTCCTACAGCCCCCCATTCATCCAATTTGAGAGTTTTGACCAGTAAAAAAAAAAAAGATACCTAGCATAGTATGCATTTGTAAATCAGTACTGGGTGGCTCCAGATTCACATAGGATTGCACAAATGCATATAGGGGCATGGGCGGTCATTGGTAATGAGACGACAATTGAGTATATGGCTTGGTTTCAGAGTCGTTCCCGCCCTAAGTTAGTGGATACCGAGATCTTTAGTCATCAGCCAGTTTCAAATGAGCTTGTAGATGAGGGAATTGTAAGTTTTATATTTACGCATATATGTTGATTTTTAATATTATTTTATTTCAAGATTTTGAGTAACCACTATTCAATACAGGCATTACAGAGGCTTTTAATGGCATTAGAACCTTATTGTCACGTCATCGAGGAGACACAATGGACCATTATCAATAGTTAGTACCATTAATGCATCGTCTTTATATAAATGAATACCATAATGAAGACAATGTGCAATAAAATATCAAAACAATATCAGGCATCAATATCTAGGCGTGAAAGACATGCTCGTAGACATTCTGAAGAACTAACAAGGCGAGGAGGATGCAATTGAGGAACTTTCAAGTGAGAAGAGCATTCTAACATTAATAACATACTACTTATCAAAATATTTTGAAAGTTGTAGCATAATTTTCAACTTTTTTTAAACTTGTATCTTTTGAAAACATGTTGCTAACTACAATACTAATTACAACTGAATTACGAAAAAAGTAAATACACTCGTACTGTATTATTTCTCATGCACAACACCCTAATCACTAACTCATTGCTAAAAAGACTCGCACACTTGCCTAACTAGCAATGTCCACTGGGCATCCGTTTTATCATTAGGTTTTTAGATTTTCAGCAGCAAAAATATGCAAGTGAAAATCCTTAACATATAAGAGATCTTCCATCTACGCTTTTCAAACAGGATAATTAGAACCATTTAAAGTAATCATTTTAATTAGATTCAAATTACTTTCTATATTCAACTTTTCCAATTTGACAACCCAAATTATGATACCACTTTGATGGGAGAAGCGCACACAATCAATCAAATAAGCGGCGGAAATCATCTCCCCCTAGATGAATACAATCTAATCAATTTCAGTAAAATACACTCTCAACCATGCTCACACAATAAAGCAACATAAATAAATCAAATAACACAAGCCGATTTTTATGTGGAAAACTTTCTCAATGTGAGAAGTAAAACCAGGGACCATAGTCCACCCTTAAACTCAATACCATTAAAGATAGAGATTACACAATATTCCAACACTAATTAGGGAACCAAAAATAACAGCAATCCTAATAACACCAAGATTAGGATCAAGCACAAGAGAAAGAAAACAAATCAAACCAACACTCAAGTTCTGATGACTGTCTCTCTCTGCAAGTCTCTAAATCTCAACTATTCATAATAAATTTCAATGTGTCCTCGACATCTAATAGCTAACGAAAAAGATAAGCCGCTTTGAAGATGACTGCACTATGTTGTGATGAAAATTCGACAACCACCACTTCCGACAACATAACTCCTTACCGAGAAATCTAATCGATGATCCCAATGATCAACCATCAAAATAATGTATCTAATACACTATCTTTTAATTTAAGCTCGATCCAACGGTTAGTATATGAGCCGTCTTCAATACTCTCAAACTATGGAAAAAAGGAATAATTATATCTTCTTATTTATTTTTTATTTTTTCAATACTTTTATTTTACTCTTTGATACCAACAAAAACTTTAAAATGTATAAGTTTAATATAAAGTCTCTTGAGACTCACAAATAAGAAAAATAAGCTCTGGCGAAAGAAAACAAAAAGTGAAATGAAACGTAAAACTTATATACTAAACTCTCTTAAAGTTCCTAACACATCACTAGAGAATAATAGATAACGAATGTAAATACAGCAAATTCTCTCTAAACAAAATACAATAAATTCTCACTTACAAATTTTGAGAAGCACAAAAGCTATTTGCTATAACAATTGCGAATACAATCTATTTGGCTGGAGGTTAATTGCTTTATAAATAGAACAATTTTTTATTAAATATCCAGAATAGCAAGTCTATTTATAACCTTGTCTTCTACCTGATCCTCCTCGTACATTCAGCTTCAAAATGATTGAACTTCTCTGTTTTAAGTGTACTTGATGAAATCCTCCTCAGCTTGCAAAATCAGGTCATGATCTTCCCATACATCACGATAAGTTTCCGGTCTAACAATTCTATTCTTGGAAACTGCCTTGTACATTTGCTTTCGCCACTCCTCGATGCCTGGACATCCACATTGCTCGGCAAGCCAATCATCATAATCAAACTGTACGTACGTCCATTCATGCAGAGCAAAATTTAGAGAGAAAGAAATTGCCTCAACAATTCGTAAATGGTGATACCAGATTGTTCACTATCATATACATATCAGGGTGTAGGTCAATATTTGATATGGGTTAGAAGGACAGTCTCTTTTCTCAAACATGTCAAGTAACAACACCATTTCTCAACAGCACGCAAAAGATGATGCACAATAACGCTTATAGTTGTGTTTTTGCTAAAGATAGAGAGCTGCAAGCACTCCTATAAAAATGGCTGAAGAATGCAGAAATATCTGCCTAAATTACCTGATTACTGTGCATGTTATGAGTGTATCGCTTAGGCATTCCTGAAGCTTGAAGTTTCGAGTAAAAGGCTTTAATGTCATCCATCATCTCCTCTTGTGAAGGAAGGGCAAGCCGACCGGACAGAATACCAGCTATCCACTTGCTTTGTAGCTCAAATAAAGGAAAAGGAACAACCTAGTGCCACAAATACACAATGGTTTACTTCATCAATCAAACTGATTATTAGATAAAGAAAATGGAAAATACATCAAATGGACTCCAACCTTCCAGGGTATACCCACAAAAGAAAGCCAAGGTGCCAAGACAGGAGGAAAAACATGTTTGTATAATGGCCCCACACAGTTATCATCTACTGTCACATTGCCATTGGAATCAAGAAATGGGAAGTTATACTTGTACCTAATTAAATTTAGCAGTTGATATCACAATCATTTGGTAGATAAAGAAGCACTCCATGCATCATTGAAGAAACCAATACCCTGTGCAGTGAATAATCACATCAGCAAACACGACTTTGCCATTTCTGAAAATCACATTACCATCTTCGAGGGCTCTCTCAATCTGCATTATATTCACTATTTAGTCAAAACAACTATTTAAAAGATATTCCATGCATCTCCAAAAATTATTATTATAAAATAAACACTTATCATGATTTTGTAATGCAACTCAGTTTTCCTTACCCGAGGATGAATCCACATATTATCATATCCAGGCTGCTTTTCATATGTAGTATCTGCAACTGATCTAGATGCTACATGGACTTCTTTAGCCACTCCAGCTATATCCCTGCATATATCAACAGCACTTGACGATCCCCCAATCAAAATTACGACCTAAGCACCACACAGATTTATTAAGACTAGGTATATAGCGTATCTTTAAGATAATTGGATAATACATATGAAAACTGCAGCAAATAGCACAAAATCCATGTAAAGTAATGAGAAGCAGAAAACTGGCGCATACTTGATCCTGAAAGTGTACAGGAACACGATAATTGTGGCTATGCATTTGCTTTCCTGGCCAGGAATCCATGCCTAGAAAAAGAATTAAAGAAAACAATCAGAATTCACATGAAAGAAGAGTTCAAATGGTACAGTTGAAATCAAAATCAAAGATCCACCAGGAAAGTTAGCAAGACGCGGTTCGGTATAATGTCCATTGCAGACAACAACAGCATCATAAAATTCATCATTATAATCATCATCTCTCGATTTTGAACTCACTTTCCATTTGCTATTTTCCTCCGGTTCCACTTTCACTACCTCTGTCTCATATCTCACCATTTCGTTGATCCCAAAGTCAATTCCAAAGTCCTTCAAGTACCTCAACACCTCCAGGTGACCCGGAAACCGTCTCGCGTCTCCCGACCCGACCGCCACAAATGGATAGTCTGTGAAACCCATGCTCTCTCGCGGTAGATTGGTGCGCAGAGAGCTGTAGAGACTGCTGTGAATGATCTCACGATCGGGATCGACACCGAGAGGGTCGGACTCCACCCGAGGAGTGTAGACCCAAGTGCCGCCGACTTGGCTGTGTTTCTCCAGGACAACCACCTCGTGGCCCTCTCGACGAAGCTCACGGGCTGCAACTAAGCCGGCGGCTCCGGCGCCGATGACGGCGACTCTGCGAGAGTGGATTGGTGATGGATTGACCATAATTGATTAGAAGAGATTGTTTACGTTTTTGCTACTGATACTGAGAGTCAAACCAGTGGATCACATCACCATATCATTTAGAGCCTTATATATTTTGACGCGTAAGTTCACGTGTATGGCCAAATCATTTTCTATGTGCAAATTGATACGTCATTTTTTGAATAATTAGAATTCTTGCAAACCATTCTAGACAGAATTTTGGTTGTTGCTCATGATTCATTTAACACACTTAGCAGGGAGACGTCAGTTGTTATTTTTTCAAATCAAAAGTCATGATAGTGAGCTCGTAGTTATCATTATGAAATAGCAACTTGTTGATAGATTAAGCTTTATATAAAATTTCCTTTTGTAGAGTTGACGACAGTGCAGAAGAGAAAAAAAAAAAAAAAATAGGCCGACAACTGGAGGAGTGTAAGCCAAGCAACATGAGCAATTAGTTAACTACTGATGGTCATTGTTCTACATCTCTGTTGTACTGGTCAATCATCTGTTAGTTGGTTTTTTTTTATTGACTTGACACACTTATAAGCTGTTGTTAATATCAGTGCTGTACTCAGTTTTCAGTCATGAAGGAAGATGTGTATGTGTGTTTCAGTCACCCCAAGATGGAAAATCAGTGTTCATGAAATTGCTAGAATCAGTTTCAGGAAGGCTCATCACTTGATCAAGTATATTTCTGAACCAAATCAGAAGATAAGCACTCAAGAACAGAACTTACTGGTACTCAATGTGGTAGATGGATTTGAAAAGCTAATCACACTTCCAGATGAATCAGTACAATCAGGTAGCAAAAGAATCAGGAAGGGTCCTATACTCAATTCCAGCAATATAAATCCACTTCAACACATGGAAAGTCCAGTCCCAACAACCTGCAATGTCTACAATCTGCCAAGAGAGTATCCCAAATCATCAATACATTACAGTCACTCATATGCTAATCTGGTGGAGGGCTCAGCTAAGCTTATGATGAGGTCGAACCATTCTTCAGAACAGCTCAACTTTTAAAGTTCTCAGTTTTATTCAAATACAATCATTCAAATAATGATTATCCTTAATTCTAGATTCCTATTATTTATTGATATCACACCCCTTAAGTGAGGAGTAGTTGATGAACTCTTCTTGGGCTTCAAATTGGAGATGCTGATCCTCCCATTCATCTCGGTAAGTTTGAGGCCGTTTACTAGCATTTTCCACAGCTGCATATACCATTTGAACTCGCCATTTGTTGAAGCCTGGACATCCACACTGCACTCCAAGCCAATTGCTATATTCATGCTACAAAATCATATATTTCTAATATATTACACATATAACAACTTGATATGCTAAATAAACCAGCCACATAAAGGTTAAGAACTACAATCAGCCCAACGTCAAGGAGTTGATCAAAATACTCCTGCACTGTCAACAAAATTCTAATTATCCTAATTCATGAATTTCTATATGAATGTTAAACATATAAACTGATAGAATAACTTATCTGAGCTTAAGAGATTTACCACTGAATCAATTATGTTATGAGTGTGTCGTTTAGATTTCCTAGATGTTTCTAATGTGGAGTAGAAAGTTTTAACATCTTCAAGCATTTCTGACCCGGTAGGGAGCATAATTCGTCCAGACAAGACTCCTGCAATCCACTTGCTTTGAAGTTCAAACATTGGAAAAGGGATGGTCTGGATAAGAATCACAAATATTATCATTAATAACAAAAATTCATTCAAAAATATTGGTATGGAATGTGAACTCGAACCTTCCATGTTATGCCCACAAAGGAAAGCGAAGGGGCTAAGGCTGGAGGAAAGACATGCTTGTAAAGCGGTCCGACACGATTGTCATCCACAGCAACGATGCCATTGGTTTCGAGAAAGGGGAAACTATAATCGTACCTAAAATAGGAGAACATTTGCACATATGCCAATGCCATCAAATTCTTACATGCTTGTTAGAGTGTTGCTGAAACTGAAATTTAATTCAACCAGCTTCAGAATGTAAGGAAGAAGTAGGTCATGCCAAAATTAAGCTGAATTACACTTACCCTGTACAATGTAATATTACATCAGCATGGACAATTCTTCCATTTCGAAATACCACAGTGCCATCCTCATTGGCACTTTCTATCTGTATTATTCAAGTAACCATTACACATTAGATGACCTCATCAAAACATAAGGAATTATACCTGAGGGCCATTATATTTTACCATAGAGTGAAGCCACCCGTTATCACAAAACCGATGCTTTTCATATGTTCCATCGGCCACATGTTTGGATGCCACATGAACTTCTTTAGCTACTCCCGAAAGATCCCTCGATATGTCTACAGCACTGTAGGAATTGCCTATCAAAATTACAACCTATCAATTGCAGAAGATGATGATTATTTAGAAACAGATTTGAGCCTGAAGATATCAATCATGGAAAAGGTAACTAAATATCATAAACATTCATACTTGGTCGAGGAAAGTTTCAGGAATTCGATAATTATGGCTATGAATTTGCTTCCCTGGCCAAGCTTTGATGCCTATTAAGAATACCAAAAGCAGATAAGGGTTCAGAGGATCTACATAAACCATTTTCATGCCTCACTACCTAAGCATCAATTAAATGCATCTAAGTTTCTAATCATTCTTTTTAGAATACAAAGAAATTAAGCTTTACAGAGCAGAAAACACATAATATGAACAATAAAGGGTAAACATAAGGGAAAGCTTCAAGGTGATCAACCTGTGAGCAATTAATAAATTTAATCTCAATACAATCAAGTTAACTGATCTATCGTATAATCCCAAAAACTTAAAATTAGGGAAATGAAGCAGAATAAATTAGATAAAATACCGGGAATATCAGCTATGTGTGGCTCAATGTATCGGCCACCATTACAAACAACCACAGAATCAAAAACCTCTTCCAAAATCAAATCACCATCACTTATGTTTTTGGACCTCACTTTCCACTTATTGTCCTCCACCAACCACACTTTCACCACCTCAACTTCAAACCTGACCTTATCTTCAACCCCAAACACCCTTGCAAAATCTTTTAAGTACCTCAAAACCTCTCTATGACCAGGAAATCTTCTCGGGTCCCCTGACCCGTCACTGCGGGGCAAGAACGGGAAGTCAGTGAAACCCATGCACTCTCTGGGTAAATTGGTGCGAAGCGAGCTGTAGAGACTTGAGTGGACAGAGCGTCGAGTCGGGTCGACCCCAAGTTGATCAGAGTCAGTGTCTTGGGTGTAGACCCAAGTGCCGCCCACTTGGTCTCCTTTCTCGAACAACACTACTTTGTGGCCTTCCCGGCATAACTCGCGAGCCGCCACAAGACCAGCAGCTCCGGCTCCGATCACGGCTACATTGAGAGGCGTGAATTTTGGCATGTTGTGACAGTGATGATGCTTGTGTTTGCTTCTTCAGCTTGCCATTATTGCATGTATTTATTGAATGTCCGTTTCTTCGTTCGTTTCAAGCGCCAAACTCACATGGGTCATGACATGGGTCATTTTGGCCACGTGCACACGAATGAGAACTTGAATTAACCCCAATCAAATTAATGCAAGTGTATAATCAAAGTTATCTTACTCTTACAGGAATAAAATTATAAATATAGACTGTAACCCAATCTAATTAAGCCCTCAGCAATATTGTTGTACTCGTATTCAACAGTGACAATTGAAACTTCAAAGGAAGTCATTTCATTTTTACCATTTGCATTGATCCATCCCAAGTACAGTTCTAATTTCTAATTCATTCGTCTATCCCCTTTATTTAGCTTCACAAGGAAAAGAATAAATGCTGAAATGTACATACAACACTTAAAATTACAGAACAGATTCTATCATAAGAAATTAGGCTCCAGCCCTTGGATAAAATCTTTATATTTTGGATGATGTGTGTTCTTTGGAATTCTTAAACTCAAGCTCCCAATTTGAAGTGTACTTGATGAAATCCTTCTCAGCTTGCAAAATCAGGTCATGATCCTCCCATTCATCACGATATGTTTCTGGTATATCACGTTTTCTCTTAGAAGCTGCTTTGTACATCTGCTTTCTCCATTCCTCAATACCTGAACATCCACATTGCTCGGCAAGCCAATCATCATAATCAAACTGCAACATATCCAATGCAATGAGATTAACAAAAACACCACATTGTTCCCTACCAAATGCCTGGTGTAGAAAGTATGTTTTTGTCATAAAAGTTAGGAGAACTAGCTAATCTCCTTTGTAGAATACAATTTACTGATAGTCGAATTAAGGTTCCTGCCGATCATTTATTTATTATTTATTTTCTTTTGAAAAAAATATATACTTTAGCAATACAAATTTGCAATTACACTTCATACATAACAAATTCAGAACTAGCCCCAAAACCTCAGTTGGCAATAAAATATAAATAGTCATAAAAAATACAATATACTTAGCCTAGAGTTGACAAATTATTTCTTTTTCCCTCTTAATTTTTTTTTTTATTTTCTTTTAGATCTATATTTAGTTCAACTTTATGACTCAATGCCAATGACAGCTTACCTGTTGGCTGTTACTAATAAACTCATACCATAAATAACATAGTTCTTATTCTCATAAAAAGGGTAGGTATTAACCAATAATTGTGCTTCTGCTGAAGATGTAGCAATGACAAGCAACAGAAAAAAATGACAGGAAAATGCAAATCATGTCTGCAGTGAAAAAGACCAAATCTACCTGATAACTGGCTAGGTTATGAGTGTATCTCTTAGGTATTCCAGAAGCTTGAAGTTTCCCATAAAAGGCAATAACATCTTCCATCATTTCTTCCTGTGAAGGAAGAGCAAGCCGACCAGACAGACTACCAGCTATCCACTTGCTTTGGAGTTCACATAAAGGGAATGGAACAACCTATTGTTGCATAAGCATTTACTTTATCAATCAAATGAAGTACTGGACAAAGAAATGGGAACATCACATGAGTAGAGTTGGACCTTCCATGGTAAACCGACAAAAGAAAGCCATGGGGCCAAGGCCGGAGGGAAAACGTGTTTGTATAATGGCCCAACACAGTTGTCATCAACCTTGACAATTCCATTGGTATCAAGAAATGGGAAGTCATACTTGTACCTAAGAAAAAGGAAACACTTGTACATGACAATTTGTGGGTAGATAAATTTTGATCTATGTCATTAAAAATCATTTAATACACGAATTCATATAATTAAAGTTGAGAGTAAAGTACCCTGTGCAGTGTAGAATCATATCGGCAAAGACAACATTGCCATTTCGGAAAATGATAGCACCATCTTCACGGGCGCACTCTATCTGCAGCATTTTCCCCATTCAGTAGATAGAACTATTTCTGATCAGTTTATCTACTTGAGTCATTAGCACTAAAAGCTTTCATCACGACTGATTTCTTCTTACCAGAGGATGAATCCACATGTTATCATATCCAGGCAGTTTTTCATTCGTATCATCTGGAACTGATCTAGATGAAACATAGACTACTTTGGCAACTGCAGCTATATCCCTGCATATATCAACAGCACTAGCAGAACCTCCTATCAAAATAACAACCTGTTCACCAACAGAACACAGTTTATACATACACTACATGTATTCCGAGAAGAAAGTTGAAAAGAAGTGAATTATTCTCTAAAACAAAATTATCAACCATAGTGACAAAAATACACTTGCAGCAAATAGCATAAGATTTCAACTTTGCTATCCGTTACCAGAGGAGAAATTTTTAGTGTATCTAAATAATTTATAGGTCAGGCACTAAACAAAGAGAAACCACGAGTTGATTTTTTTTTTTCTACATTTATGAATTATTATGGCCATTTTTTTCTACATTTATGTAAGATAATTCGTAAAATCGTTAGTAAACACATCTCAAGTAGACATCTTATATAAATTGCAATAAGCAATCAATTCAAACTCAGAATTTCAAATCCAAATAACTCTCAGAATATCCAATTTTCAGGTATAAAAATACTAACAGATTATTGATACTACATAATGAAAAGTGATCAATGGAGCAGAAATCTGATGCATACTTGATCTCGAAAGGGTTCAGGGACACGGTAATTGTGGCTATGCATTTGCTTCCCTGGCCATGAATCACTGCCTGAGAAAATAAGCACAGTTAAGAAAGCCTAAAAATTTTGTACATAAGCATCTTCTAACAGTCATATAAAACGTACCCAGAAAGTGAGCTAGACGAGGCTGAGAGTAGTGTCCATTACACACAACAACAGCATCATATATATCATCGTTGTGAGTACCACGTCTTGTTTTGGACCTCACTTTCCATTTATTACCGTCCACTATACCAACCTTCACCACCTCCACTTCATAATTCACCACTTCATCGATTCCAAACTCGATAGCGAAATCATTCAAATACTTCAACACCTCCGCATGACCCGGATAACGTCTCGGGTCGAGAGACCCGGTGCGGGTTACAAACGGGTAATCTAGATAGCCCATAACCTCTCGAGGTAGATTGGTGCGTAGAGAGCTGTAGAGGCTGGAGTGAATTATCTCACGATTCGGGTCGAGGCCGAGCGGGTCGACCTCGACCCGAGGAGTGTAGATCCAAGTGCCGCCAATTTGGTTGTTCTTCTCAAGGACAACTACCCTGTGACCTTCTCGACGAAGCTCACGAGCAGTGACTATGCCGGCAGCTCCGGCGCCGATGACGGCGACGTTGCGGGAATGGAGTGGTGAGATAGGGGTGGGTAGATTGGATTGGATGGTTGGTGGTGGGTTGACCATGATTGATTCCAACGAAATTGGGATTTGGGGATTGTTTTCGAGCGGATCGCATCACAACTTCACTGTTCACACGTGCTTACGTCTATTGACTATTATCCAATGTTAACTGCAATGTTTTCCATTTTAACATTTTCATAACTGTATTCGATAAAATTCAATTCAATATCAGAACTAGAAAAAATTAGAGTGCACATAATTCATAATATAAATATATGGAATGATTTTATTTTTAGTCATTTCAAACTTTAAATTAAGTTAATAGACCATTCAAACATTACTTTTAAGTTTTTAAATTTTTAAAAATTTGAAACTTTAAAAATAAACCAAATTGAACAACATACACTTCACACACCCGTAATGACATGAAGCGCGTTTTAAGGATATATCGGTTAATTTGGTTCATTTTTAAAGTTTCACATTTTCAAAAGTTCATAAACTTAAATAAAATTTGGATGGTCTATTTACTTAAAATTAAAGTTTGAAAAACTCATATTTTATAATTTTTTCAAATATATATTTTAATTTTTTAATTAAAAAGAAATATAATTTTTATTCAAATAATATATAAAATTTAACTCAATCCGTAATTAAAATAATTTATTATTATTATTAGGAAAAATTATAAAATATGAGTTTTCAACTTTAACCTATCTAAAATTTATTTTAAGTTTTTAAATTTTTGAAAGTTTGAAACTTAAAAAATAAATCAAATTGACCAATATACCCTTAGAAACCCGCTTCACGACATTACTCACTGGCCTTAAACTAGCTGGTGAAGCACGCTTCACAGGCTGATGATGCCGTGAAGCGCGTGTATAAAGGTATGTTGGTCAATTTGGTTTATTTGTGAAGTTTCAAACTTTCAAAAATTTAAAAACTTAAAATAAAGTTTAAATGGTGTATTAATTTAATTTAAAATTTGAAATGACCAAAAATAAAATCATTCATTATTATTATTTGCTTATTACCAGGACGCCCAAGTCTGAACACCAAACTTCCTGGCTTCTATTCTCTTTCATTCGAACTCCGAATTGGGTGTTGTTTGTGACTGCGGATTTGTATTGAAGTACTCTATCCAACCATAGTTTTAAAAATAAAAAACAATGTCATTTGGTTTTTGATATTTTCAAACTCCTCAAAGGGTACGAAATCTTTTAAATTTCCTAAAATCAAGTTTTACAACTTAATATTTATTTGATATAGGTACCTTGGACATTGCAAAATATCATATGAGTTTTATTTACTTATTACCTAAACAAATTTTTAAATGAATGGACTTTCAAAGATAAAATATCCCTTGTAGCAAGATAGTTGAATTTGATTGTATTCCAAAGAAAATTCTATATAAATTTTACGTCTTTCAAGTTGTTCCCAATATACTTTTAACCTCTTAATGGTATTTTGTGATTTAATAGTGTTTAAAAAATATTCTTTCAAATTGTGTTAGAACCAAATAATTTTGGATTTAAAAAATAATCATTGCGTGTTATGCAAGAAACATTCTTTAATGATCTTCAAAATGTTATTTTCATACTTTCGTACTTAAATGAATCATTTATGAAATTAGTAATCGGAATCATACTTGGTTGACTGTGGTTGACCGAGTTGACTTTGGTTGACTTCGTTAATATAGGTTATCTTCGTTTTGTACTTCCACGACTTGACTTTAGACTTTGTCCAGGTTGACCAAACATTACTTGTGGAAGAAGTAATCATCCTTGTCTAATACCAAGTGTCCAAATTGAATTTTTAAGTTTTAATATCCTTAAATTGATTTCAATATGTGTCAATATTCATAGGAAGGTTATGACCTTCATTTGTTGGGTCAAATGGACTAATGGTGGGTGTTGGTTGCATATGTGATTGCATATTTTTGTTTAAAATGATGGGGTGCTGTTTTTCACCTAATTATGGATTATATAAACATGAAAAATGATTAATTCACCGAACTTAAATGGATTTAACCTATATAATATTCTTATGGTGTATATATGGATTATTAATATGTGTATATGACGATTTGAGTAATATGATTATAACCATATATGTTATAATCTATGTGTGACATGGCATGATTGATAGGATTTGTATGTGTTTGACTTCTATGAAGTAAGGTGAGCTTAAAGATGCTCACAATAGAGATGTCATGATGTGTGCGCGCATTGCATTCTAATAAAGAAGACGTATTTGTGTGTGAGTGTTTGGGACATGGAACGCGAACTAGGCATTGTTGCCTAACACCTATTTATTGTTCTTTTTGTTCTTTTTCTTTTTCCGAATGGAAGTATTTGTATAGGTTGGATCGAGCAAGGCACAAGAAGTCTCATGATGTATTTCTCATTTTTTTATGGCATCACATATATTTTATTCAAGTTCAAATTTTGTATAAACATTTATCGTACTTTGTTACTTGATAGAAAACGGGTCTTCCTAACTAAATTTGTTATTTATAAATGAATCATGAGTGATTTTAGCTCAAAAATCTTATTTAGCTAAATGAATTATTTGAAGTCTTTTGCTACTTTATTTTCATTAAATGAAATTCATATAATTGTTTAGATGGCCTTCAAAAGTGATGACCGCCAATTTTAAATTTAGTATTTGAAAATAAGGGATTTTTGGTGAATAAATGTATATGTTGATGTAGCATCCAATCTCTACGCTTCAGGTTCTCCGAGGGTGGGGTCGGACGTTATAGTGAAGATAATGAGATGAAGTTAATTCAAGATGTCTTTTATGTGCCAAAAATTGATCAAAATCTGTTGAGTGTTGGTCAATTGGTGGAACAAGGTTATAAGGTGCATTTTGAGGAAAATTTATGTTTGATTTCTGATGTAGATGCCAATGTTGAGGATGAAGATGAAGGGTAAGTGTTGTTTATTTCAACCTCAACAAGTGCAGCAGATGACTTTCAAATGTAATGAAGAAGGGGTTGAAAATGGCATAAACGACTTAGACATGTTAATTGTAAGAGTTTGCAAATGCTGCAGAAGAAGTGTATGATAGAAAGTTTACCTAGCATAAATGATGGATTTTCACACTGCAAAACTTTTCTACCTGGAAAGCAAACAAGATTGTCGTTCAAAGCAATAGGATGGAGAGCTTTAGAAAAGCTTTAGTTAATACACATAGACTCATGTTGACCAATGTCAGAATCTTCACTCAATGGTAGCAGGTATTTCATTACATTCACTTATGACTTCACAAGGCTGAGTTGGATTTATTTTTAGCAAAGCAAATCTGAATTTTTTAATATATTTGCAAAATTTAAAGTGTGTTGAGAATCAGTGTGGAAAAAAATTAAAATGCTCAGGTCTGACAATGGAATATAATACATTGATTTTTTATTAGAGTCTATATGTGATCAAGTAGGGATTGAACGCCAATTCACGGTTCCATACTTACCTAAAAAAATGGTGTGAGTGAGCGGGAAAATAGGAGTATTATGAAAATGACGAGACGTTTGATGGAGGAGAAGAATTTACCAAAGAAAATTTGGGCTGAAGTTGCGAGTACTATTGTTTTCTTGTTGAACAAGTTGCCTACAAAGACTTTGGATAGGTTGACACCTCATGAAGCTTGGTATGGTGTTAAACCTTTTGTTAAAAATTTAAAAGTCTTTGGTTGCATATGTTATTCACATGTTCCTAGTGTTAAAAGAGATAACTTGGATCAAATAAGTGAGGTTGGAATTTTTATTAGCTATAGTCACACATCTAAAGCCTATAGAATTTCTCAACCTGAAAGTGAAAAAATAATAGTCAGTAGAGATATTGTATTCATGGAGGAGAATGAATGAGATTGGAATACAAACAACCTGTAGAGAAGGAAGTTACTGGATTTGTGTAGGATGATTTTGATTTTAGAGTAGATGATATACTAGTGAGGGGCACAAGATCACTTACATATATATATATATATATATATATATATATATGAAAGATGTAATGTTGCATTATTTGAACTAGCAAATTTTGAAGATGCAAAAAGTGATCATAGATGAATTGTAGCTATGCAAGAGAAGTTAGCTATGATCGAAAAAAATAAAACATGGAAGTTAGTAGTGTAGCGTCCGACCCCCACCCCTGGAGGACCGGAGGTGTAGGAGACCAGAACGCCACATCGACAAGTACTCATATACACTTACATACAACTAGTTCACATACATAAACACATTTACAACCAAAAGGTAATAGAAATATTTTTGATTTAATACTTGATTTAATAAACATTAGATAGAGTTTACATATAAATGTATCAAGTAACACAAAACTCGGATCAACATGCGAAACCGAACTTAGTGTTCAACTCGCCACTAGATCAAGTGGACAAGTTTACAAAAGAATACTAAAGTGAGTTGTTTTTACAAAAGCTTATACAAAATGAATGGGATGGATTTAATGCTATATGATGAATGCTGCAAGTAGGGCTTCCAACTCGACCTTCAAATGTTAGCTCGATCCACCTGGACACATATTCATTTCGAAAAAAAAAACAAACAAGAAAAATGGAGAGAGGAAAGGGTTAGGCTATCGATGCCTAGTTAACACCTTCATACTCAAACAATAACACACAATTATGCTTCTTTTATTAGCAAAGTGAGCACAGAAATGCAACTTAACTTCTCAAACATCATCACATAGCTGGTGGTATCTGAAGAGGATCACAAAATAGAAAACTGGAGGCAAGGTGGACTTCTCGCGCCCATGTCACCTTGACCAGGTCGCAAGCTTCCTGACCAGGCCGCAGAATTTGGTACCGTGGCCTCCTGGCGCCCTGGTCACCTTGACCAGGTCGATGGCCATGCCGCAAAAATGGTAACGTGAGCACTTGGCGTCCTAGTCTAAGTGACCGGGCCTTCTACCAAGCCGCGGAAACTGGTACCGAATCCACTTTGACACCCTGACTCACGCCCTGATCTAAGTGACCAGGCCACCAGCTACTTGCTAGACCGCCAAAAGTGGTACCGTAGCCACTTGGTGCCCTGGTCTGCGCCCTGGCTCCTTTGCCAGGCCACCGGCCAGGCCATGAAAACTGGTACCATAGGGGATTGGCGCTCTGGCTCGCGCCCTGGCTCTTTTGTCAGGCCGCCAACTAGGACACCCAAGTGAGAAAAACAGAGCATTTTTCACAATTCTTCACTTTTCGATTAATCCGCTTAGTTCCTTTATTCCGTTTAATTACCATCTAAGGTTTCCATAATGGATTTCATCCACATCAAACAATCGTTTACCATCCATTAGATATCATCATACCATTGAAAGCATACAAATCAAACAATTATCACATTTTAGTTTAGCATGCCCTTAAACTTAACTCTAATAGGGAAAATGGGACAGTAGGGGGCTGAAACCCTAGGGAAACCGAAGATTAATCATGTATAGGGGGTCCAAAGACCAAACAGGGGATCCGAAGATCAAACGGGGGATCCATAAAAGACCGGATTGATGCCATCACATCCAGTGAGGACTGTCGCCCTAAATAAGCGACACTTTCAAGCCAAATTCACATTTTTATGTGTCGAAGTATACTTCTAGTTCCCTATGGCATGCCAATACATTCACTACTTTAAACTAAGAACAAGGGCACTCTTTTAAAGTGATCAAACAACATTTATCACTTTCTTTCCATTTTATAATAAACCATGTAATACCACTATTATTTCTCTGTAATGGCACCAAATGTCATTTCTTTCACATACCCACAAGGCAAAACATATACATATATCTTTTTTACATTTAAAACTCATTATTTAGTAATAAAGAGCCTCCATGGCCAACAAAACCCATTCAATAAACTCAATCATCAAGACATCCACATCCACATACAAGCAGCCATTTCCAATTTACCACAATAAGTGTCTATATGACACTATCATCACATTTCACAACATAGCATTATTTACTCATTATAATGCAATCAACACAATAACAACCATCATACGATTTCAAAATCATTTTATCAATCCAAGCAACACAAATCAATACACAACACCATTTCATCAAAGATGACTCTACTAGCTCTTAGGGTTTTATATCAAACACTAATAGAGTTCAAAATCAACAAGACCAACTATCCGGAAGTGTTCTAGAGCTTCTAAGGATCCTATTCATGGCATGAATCGAAATTAAAAGCTTCAAAAATCAAAATCACCATTAGTGAGCTTTAAATGCTTACCAAAAGATTAGAGAAGAGACGAGGCTTGAAGTCACTTGCAATAACTTTAAATGATGTTGATGTTGGTGGCTCAAGGCTTTTAATAAGGTGGGTCTTGGTGGTTGAAGAGATTAAATGAGGTTATGGTTTTAGAGTGAAAAAGAGAAGAAGAAACGTGTTTTGTTTCTTGAAGAGATGAGAGTGAGAATGAGAATGAGGGGTGGAGATGAGGTGGTGTTGTGGTGGTGTGATGGGCTTTTTGGTGGGTGTTGGGCTTGATTTAATTTGTTGGCCCAATAACCCCAAGCCCACTCACAATCATCCAACCCAACCCGAAACTCCGCTCCGCTCTCGGTTTCGCTTTCAAAAATATTTTTCAACTCTAAAAATGTATTTGTACCACCAAAACCATGTTTAAATCAAAAAGTCACGTTTGAAATCGATACAAATCTATTTTTTCGGAATTGGCCCGGTTTTATGAAAATCATTTCAAAATCATTTTCAACTATCAGAACTGACTCTACACTTATGAATTTGGTCCCTAATTACTATTTTACCCTTAGAGCAGATTTTCGTTTTATTCCGATATGAAACTTTTGAAAATCATTTTTTTTCAAAGCTAAATTTTTAAATAAGCAATAAAATACTCGAAAAAAATTTTAGACCCTACTTGTGGACGTTACAAGTAGAGAGACCGTCGAATGAAAATGTGATTGGAGTAAAGTGGGTGTTTAGAACAAAGTTGAATGATGATGGGTCTGTGAATAAATATAAGGCTAGATTGGTTGTTGAAGGCTTTGCGCAGATTTGGGTTGTAGATTATTCGGAGACTTTTGCTCCTATAACAAGGCTTGATACGATCAGATTACAGTTTGTAATAGCAGTAGATAAAGGGTGGTCTATCTTTCAGATGGATGTTAAGTCTGCATTTTTAAATGGAGATCTTAAGGAAGATATATTTATTGAACAAACAGACGGTTTTATTATTGCTGGTGAGGAAGAGAATGTTTATAAACTTCAAAAGGCTTTGTATAGCCTTAAACATGCACCAAGGGCATGGTATGGAAAGATTGATCAGTATTTGCAATACTTTGGTTTTGTTAAAAGTCAAAGTAAATTCACTCTTTACGTAAAAAAAAAGAAAAAAAATGTGAATAACAGTGCAGTGATATTGTCTCTATACGTGGATGATTTCGTGCTAACAGAGGATGATGAAAAGGAAAGGCATAAGGGTCTTAGAAGCCCTCCAACTTGACTATATTTTTCAAGTTAGCCCTTCAACTTCACGATGGGTCAATTTAGTCCCTTAACTATCAAATTTTGGGTCAATTAAGCCCTTTCTCTTATATGGAGAGCTTAATTGAAATTTTGAAGTTGACCTTTTTTGCTGCCAAATCAGCCTCCACATCAGCAAAAGGGCTTAATTGACCCATCATTTGGAAGTTGAGGAGTTAAATTGACCATTCGTAAAGTTTGAGGGCTAATTTGGAAAATATAGTCAAGTTTAGGGGCTTCTAAGACCCTTATGCCAAAAGGAAATTGAAAAGGTGAAGCAAAGTCTGTCTAATGTCTTTGAGATGACAAATTTAGAAAAGATGGCTTATTTCTTGGGATTGGAGATCATGCAAAGTCTACATGAAATTTTTATTTGTCAAAATAAATATATGAAGGAGATTTTGAAGAAACATCGTATGGAGAGTTGTAAGTAGGGATGGAATATGAGTCGTGACACGACGGGTTGACACGAAATGAAACCGATTATTAAGGGTTAGGGTGGAGTATAATCGTGTCGTGTCAGTAAACGTGTCGAACCATTTAACCTGTTTAATAACCATGTCGTGTTTGTGTTGGCATAATCGTGTCACGAATTGACCCGTTTATTGAGGATATATTTGTAATTTTAAAATTTAATATTTTATTTATAATTTTTTATTAAATAAAATTAATTTTTATTAAAAAATTCGTGTCAACCCGTTGTGTCAATTTTGTATTGGCGTATCAGATTGGATAATAACCCATTTATTAATCGTGTCATCATCATATCATGTTTGTGTCAACTCATTTCTATTCGTGTCGTGTTTGTATTGAAAGTTCATAACCCATTTAATAATCGTATCATGTTCGTGTCGTGTCAAGTTAAACGGGTCAGGATCAACACGACCCACGAACCCGTTTTTACAGCTCCAGTTGTAAGAGTGTTAGATCTCCTAAAACTCCAGAAAATTGATTCCTGTGGTTGTTACGGAAAAGCCGTTGAAAATTGATGGAATTGATGACGACGTTGTGCTGGCATGTACAAGAGCTTCCTTAGTTGTTTGATGTATTTGACTATATCAAGACCTGATATTCTATTTGTAGCAAGTGTTATATCTAGACCTGATATTCAAATGGTACTGTGAAATGTAACACCCCAAAATTTGAACCGAATTTTATTTAAAATTGAGATTTGGGAATTAGATTTAGGGTTTTGAAAATTGGGGATTTGGGGTTAAAAATCTAATTTTGAAAAGATTTTGGTAAAGATGTGAATTTTAGAAATTTTGGGTTAAGTTAAAATTTTGAAAGTATATAATGTTAGGTGAAACACCTAACTCTATTTTCACTTGGCCGACACAAAGAACATCAAAACAAAAATCACTTCCGTTCCTTCTTTTCTCTACCATTCGATATGAAAATTTCTTGGTTCAAATTGTCTCCGTAGTTTTGTTCCGTCATCGTTAGGTTAGTTACGATACTTGGACTTTTGGATTTTGATTTAATTAAATTTTTAAACGTTCAATGATTTGATTTTAATTATATTTTTTTATATGTACATATGTTTTCGAGAATGATTCTTCTCGACATAATATTTTTGAATTCGATTTGGGATGTGATTTGGGAGTTTCACAACCTTGCTACCGTGAGTGCATTACCCTCGGTTTTCTGTATGGCGATGTGTGTCAGTGTGTAGACTTGATTGAATGTTTATGTAATTGGTGATTTATACTAATAATTTATGCCATGATCACTTGTGTATTTAGTATTAGTAAGATATGTTAGTTAAAATTAATGTTATTGTTATTTGTGCATGGATTGATGATATTGATTGAAGTGATAATATTATTGTTATTATTGATTGTGTATTTGATTGATTTCCTCGGACATTGGATTTTTAAGTTAATGTTATATTGGTGTCATTTGTCCATTGGATTTTTAGAAAATTTTTTTGTTATTTGTATATTTGATTTTTGAGAAAATATAAATATCTATATAAATTTAGTTATTTCTAATTCCGAGAGATATATATATATTTATATATATGTATCAATATGTGTGTAAAGAATTTGGTTGGTAGTCGTGTAAATATATATATATATATTAAAATATTAATATGTGATCAGTATAAATAGGTTCATCTGAAAAGAGTTGAAATTGATTGTGACGTCACGATTGATTAATTGAATGTTGTGAATTCTATTGAGATTAATTTGTTGGAGAAAATCTTTGGTGGGACCACGTAGGATTTGACACGTGTGCATTTTAGGCGAGAGAAATAATTTTTAAAAATATATTGCACGCTATTCTAATAATGGTGGCTATAAAATAATAGTTTCTCTCACCTAAAATACACAAGTGTCAAAGTGCCAAATGGTGAATGGAAGTCTTACATCCTACGTACTACGTACTATGGTACGGTATAATTTTAATAAAAAAAATTATAAATTTTATATATAAATTGATTATTATTTAATTTTTAATTAAATATTAAATTAACATTTTAAAGAGTTGTAGCGATTAGCCGTTAGATTAATTTTCAGACTATTAGATGTAAAATTATTAAAAATTTATTACAAATATAAATAAAATTGAATAATTAATCTTAACTAATAAAATAATTTTCTATTGGTGTTTGGGTGGAAAATTATCTATAAGTATTTTTAAATGTCATTATCAAATAAACGTTTTTGGCAAAAGTTAATTTTGAATGTAAATATTATTTAAAATATATTTTTTTAAGTGTTTGTATGGAAAAACTTTTTTATTAACGTTTCAAATAGTATATAGATTATACATTAGGTCTTTTAAAAAATATATGTTCACTGACTGTGTTTAAAATAGCGTTTATCGTTTTAATTAACATTTAAAATAGTGTTTAAAAGACCTATTAAAGATAGTTTTCAATATAAACGCTAATAGTGATTTACTTTATTAACTTTTATTTTATAATTAATTACATTCTTATCTTCTGAATTAGATTTATACCTATAATAAATTTTAGTAATTTTATATCTAACACCTAATTTAAAAATTAAAATTAATACCAAACGTTTTATTCAACCGCTAATTTTACGGCTAATTTAAAATCTAATTCCAAACCTACTCTAAATATATACTTTATTTGGTAACTAGATGTATATATAAATTTAGTTTAAATCAAATTAAAATTAAATTAATTCCAAATGAAGAAGTTTAATTATATTTTTATTTTTTTTAATAGTTTGGTTTGGTTTTAAAAAATTTAAAAATTATATAATCACATTTATTATTACTAATATTGATTTTTTTTACAATTTTATTTATGATATTATTATTAAAAATATAAATTATTACGTAATTTTTTTTTTTTTTTTTTTTAAGGTTTTGCTAGGGTGGGCTCCCTCTATGTGGCTCCGTCCATGGACCCAAGTGCCGCCCACTTGGCTCTGTTTCTCCGGTACAACCACCTCGTGGCCCTCTCGACGAAGCTCTAAGCCGGCGGCTCCGGCGCCGATGACGGCAGCTCTGCGAGATTGGATTGGTGATGAATTGACCATAATTGATACGAGTGTCAAACCAGTGGATTACATCACCATACCATTTTAAGGGGTGCTTTAGAGCCTTACATATTTTGACTCGTAAGTTCACGTGTATGGCCAAATCATTTTCAATACTTGCAAATTGAGATGTTATTTTGTTAATAATTAGAATTCTTGCAAACAATTCAAGACAGAATTTTGGTTGCTGCTCATGATCCTGATTTAACATACTTAGCAGGGAGATATCAATGGTTATTTTATCAAATCAAAAGGTCATGTTAGTGAGCTCATAGTTATCACTATGAGTTAGTAGCAACTTGTTGATGGATTAAGCTTTATAAAAAAAAATTTCTTTTTTAGAGTTGATGACACCAGAAGAGAAAAAAAGGCCGACAACTGGAGGAGTGTAAGCCAAGCAACATGAGGAAGAACAACCTTCGGGGACAAGCATTACTCAATCATAAATCTGAAAAAGATAAGTGGAAAGGAAAGAGATTGATTTCATTGACTGATCAATGGTTTAGGTAGTGGATTAGATTCCTGCTTAAATGGAATTAATGTTGCTATCTGCAGAGTTCTTCACCTAAATCTTTGAATCAGTGTAAGTTTCGGTTTCTTACAAATAATAATTGAACACTCTGTTTTTAAGTTTGAATATTTTGCTCAATTAGTTAACTACTGATAACAGTCATTATTCTACATCTCTGTTGTACTGGTCAATCATCTGTTAGTTGGTTTTTTTTTATTGACTTGACACACTATTAACCTGTTATTAATATGAGTTCTGAACTCAGTTTTCAGTGATGAAGGAAGATGTGGATATGTGTGCTTCAGTCACCCCAAGATGGGAAATCAGTGTTCATGAAATTGCTAGAATCAGTTTCAGGAAGGCTGATCACTTGATCAAGTATATTTCTGAACCAAATCAGAAGATAAGCACTCAAGAATTGAACTTACTGGTACTCAATGTGGTAGATGGATTTGAAAAGCTAATCACACTTCTAGATGAATCGGTACAATCAGGTAGCAAAAGAATCAGGAAGGGTCCTATACTCAATCCCAGCTATATAAATCCACTTCCATTCATGGAAAGTCCAGCCACAACAACCTGCAATGTCTACAATCTGCCAAGAGACTATCCCAAATCATCAATACATCACAGTTACTCAGATACTAATCTGGTGGCAGACTCAGCTAAGCTTATGATGAGGCCGAACCATTCTTCACAACAGCTCAACTTGTCTTTAAGTTATGTGGATAGCTCAGAAATTTCAGCTTCCAAGGATGAATCCTCAGTTATTCATTCTCAGGGGATATGTAGCACAAAATTCATAGCTTCAAGAAGAAGATGCCACTGCTCACAGCAAAGGTAGGCCTTAAACCATACTATTATTTTGTCCAATATGTTTAAAAATTACTTTTATTTATAAGCTAGATTGCATGTGCTACAGGAGGAAACTGAGAATAAAGAAAAGTATTCGAGTTGCAGCATTAAGTGATAAAGTAGCAGATATACCTCCTGATGAATATTCTTGGAGGAAGTATGGACAGAAACCAATAAAAGGATCTCCATATCCTAGGTAAGCTCAGCAATACCATTTGTTCAGAGTCAATATAATTAAAACCAGTATCATATCATATTCTGATTAAGAAATTTGTTGAATTTGAAGGAGCTACTATAAATGCAGAGGCGGAAAAGGCTGTCCAGCTAGAAAACATGTAGAGCGATGTCAAGATGATCCAACAATGCTAGTTGTGACTTATGAAGGTGAACATAACCACATCAGTATTTCATTTAATCAGCAGCTGTGACCAAGTGTGTAAATAAATTTCAAACTTTGTAGAATAGAGTGAGTAGAGCGTGGTCCAGTGTGTCTAAAAGTGGGGCTTGTCTGTGCACTTTTTGATCATTGGATACCCATTTTTCACTCATACAGAAGCTGTGACTCATTCCAAATCTTCCATACAACAGTATAAGATCCTTGCCCATTATATTCTTCATCAAATCATTCTTGTCCTTCAGGTTTCAATTCCTATACTATCTCCAACTACACACTTAACTGTATTTACCATTTTAACTCATAATAATAATATTTCTCAGAATAATGATTCCAGGTTAGAGTGGTTTGTAGGCCCCAGATGGTAATGGTGATGGTGTTTCAACTGTGTGGGGGGCCTCTCAGCTGTTGTATATGCTAGAGGAAGGAAATTTTTGCATTTTGTGAAATAATGATGATTATAATTATCTTTGAAATTTAGGTGTCTCTTTTTCTTTATATGAATAATGATCTAAGCCAACATAGTCAATTAGTAGGAGAAAAAGAAAGAAAAAAGAGTTGTGGAATGCAAAGTTAATCATCTTCTACAACATCATTTGCACACGATTTGATCTGTTTGTTCTCTCTCATTTAAGCTTTGTGTATGAGCATGAAAAGTATATGGTATTTATTAATGGACCAAAGAGAGTACAAGAGTATGCGTGACTTGTTGGTAGATTGAAATCAAAAGCAAAGCAAAGCAAAGCAAAGCAATAGATATTGGCATCTACTCATAAAAATCGTATCTTTCCATGATTGGGAAAGCAGTAAATGAGTACATATATTTGTTTGTTGTGCCCATATTTATATGTGTCAGGTGTAAAATCTCTTTTATTTTTATTTTTATATTGGTCCCTTTTAATTATGATGTACTATAAAGATAAAATGCCCATTTAGTTTAGTTTAGTAGATTGATAAATTTATCTGTTGATGAAATATCTGTTCAGTCTTATACCTAATTTTTGGAGACCTCATCCATAGATTTATGATTATGAAGAAAAGGACAATGGGTAGGGACAATATGTCATACTATTATTAATGAGTAACTAACCAACTTATTAATTAATGCAAATTGGTCCACCTTGCATTTGTCAGCATATGTTATGTTTATAACATAGCAAATCTTTTTGGAATAACTAGGTAGATTTTCAAGATCTTATACAATGCATTAAAACCTATCATTTATTTCGTCAGAATTTTAAATTTTTTATATCTTAGGTTTAGAAAAACTTCCAAAGATCATATGTTTCTCCAAGAGGAATTCACCACACAGTTACCCTTTTTTATATTTATTTAAATATAATGATTGAAAATTATAAATTTAAAGTCATTTTTGAATTTTCTATAATTCATAATTCTCAATAATTATATTTTACTATTTTGCATGATCGCGGTAACTAAGCTGGATATGAGTGAGTAAAGTTGTTTCATGACTTGGTATGTAATTGCTTAATAAACTTTAAATCAAATCAAATGTATAAGGTTTGATTTTTAATTTTTAATTTGATTATTAAGTGAGTTGAGCTTGAGTTTGGATGTGTTCGACTCGTTGGCTCATGAGCTAACTCAATAAATTTTATTAATTAAAATTAAAAAAAATATATTATATAGATATTTAAATTATAAAAAATTAAATACATATATATATATTCACTTTACTAACCAAATTGATTTGGATCGTATTCACATTGTTGGATGCCTTGAATCACAAAAATCTCTAATTACTTTGATCATAAGGATTCCTATAATTGCCAAACTGTGAATCCTTCAAATTTACCAAAAATCATAAGGATTCCTATAATTTCTATATATATATCATCTAGAGAATTAATAAAGGGTAATTACCAAAATCCTTCAAATTTTAAAACGTTTGATTTTTCACCACCGTTTTTCAAAAGTTTGTGTCAAACAACCCCCACTAACAAAAAACATCCAATCATAACAGAAAACAACTTTGGTTTTGTAAATGGGGGCGGTTTGGTACAACATTTGAAAACCGGTGGTGAAAAATCAAACGTTTCAGAACTTGGGAGGTTTTTGGCAATTACCCTTTGAAAATATTCCTTTAAAAAAGAATTTTCTATTTTGAGTTTAGATCTATTTCCTTATTGTTATAATCCTTATTTGGAAAAAGATTTGGTTTTCCTAATTATGATTATTTGGTATTCCTTGTAAAGAGGAAATAAACTAGAAAAATATATTTGGTAATCACTTGTCTCGTGAAGAAGTAATTTTATCTCATCCCATCACATCCATGGATGGTGATCAATGATTGGGGTCATAATTCCAATCATTAAGAGTTGACACTTCTACTACTTTTTAGGTATCCAAAATTTGTCTAGCAGAGATAACACAATTATTGGTACGATGGATGACTTAGAGAAGAAGTTCTATCTCTTGCAATTTAATGTATCTTGTCAGATTTGGTTATTCTTTTCAGTGCAGTTGGTTAATTAGGCTATTGATAGTTTAGGTAGAGTGCATGCTTGATTGGAGAGAGAGTTTGTTGTCAGGATGAATTGTAATTTTTATTTCTCAATAATTAAGTTGTTATCTTGGTGGAGTAGATACATCACTAAACCACGTTAAATCTCTTGTGTTTCTTGTTCATTATTTTGTTATTTGTTTCTATTTTGATTGATGTTATTCTGTTTCCACTATCCTTAACAAACTGATATCATAGCATAATTTGCAATTAGTAATGGCATCTACATCATCAGCAAAGTTGACTCATCATATTATTGATTTGATCATTGAACTTGCGGCATATGATGAAAGAGGGATATAATTAAAATCCCTAACACACATAATTACTATTGAAAATAAAAATAAAATTCTATAAACTAAAATAATATAAAAATATAATTCATATTATTAGGTCTCTTCCTTTAAAATTAAATATTATTTTAAATAAATTATATAAATTAGTATAGTTATCGAGTTAACTTATTGAGTTCGAGCAGCTCGTGAACTTTAAATGAGTTTAGCTTGAGCTTAAAAGATAAGTTCGTTAATAAATTGAGCCGAGGTTCGCCGAGCTCAAACCAAATAAAATTAAACGAGTCGGTTCAACTCGACTCATATTCAGCCCTAACAATAACAATTAAAAAAATACAAAATTTAAAGGTAATAATTTTTATTTTTATTTTTTATTCATATCACATCTGCATATTTTTATTTTCCTTCCTATTATCTATTGTCTTATGAGTAGCATTTAAATATATATATATATTATAAAAATAATTTTGTTAATATATATATATATATGTTAAGTAGTAATAATAATAACATCAAACTACAAAATAAAAATGATATAATTAAAATTCCTATATATAAAATCGCGTAGAAAAAAATATAATCAAAATTATTATTACTTGCGCCCCATTTTAATCGGGACATTAAGATTTTTCAATAGAAAATTTAAAGAGAAGGAAAATAACTTTTGAAGATAGAATGTTGTTCTAAGTCAATATTGCCACGTACAACACGGCTCTATACGAATACAAAGTCATTTTAAAAACATAGTTTACCGACCAATCTGCTTCTCACCTGTTAATAACTACCACAAACTTCCCATCACCATGCAGAATAAGGTCAAAGTTTGAAAGTAGTGAATATGAATGTCAAACTTACTTTTGCGTTTGACAATATATATCAATCCTCAGCACAGAAGATATTTTCCATTTTCCTTCAATATCATAGGTATCAGAATTGGACAAATATGGTACCTAGTACACAACACATGTGTCTTATTTATTTCTATCAGCGCTCCGACTATCGCGGCTACAACTACAAATGGTGAAGCGGGACCAAACTCTTGTCTTGACTTTCCCTCGCTCTTAATTTCTCCCAACTACCTTCCACAAAATTCTTCAGTTAAAGTTGATAATAATAAAAACATCCAACAACAGTACTGATTATAATCCAAACAACAGCAGAAAAATCTAAGAAAATCTAGACGAGAATCTAATATTGTAACAACAACCTAATAATAATCTAGACTAGATAGTTATTATTGTTTTGTTGCCTTGCCTTGCCTTGCCTTGCCTGGTTGGCATGTCCGTCTTTACATGCATATTTAACAACCCCTCACTTAATGTGATAGATAGGGATCAGAGCTGCCCACAAAATATAACTATTTAGATTTTGAAAGCAACCCTGCCCTTCAAACTAGGTCTCTTCTCTTCTCTTCTTTGAAGAAGAATCTAATAGAATTATAGTTGTGTTTGTTTTACTGTAAAGTTAAAGGTACGTGTGGTTTTGTTTGTTAGTTCTTGTCATTTTTTTACTGTAGAATTTGTCCTCTCATTTATCGTACAGATTATGACTATAGACAGACTCTAACTTAGGATTACGTGATTACATCGGAAAATCCAACAACTATCATACAATGTAAGCCACCTCAAATCTTTATTTAGTAGTTTATTGAGGTCTAAGTTTTATCACTTTTGTAAAGTTTATGGTTAGCTAGTGAACTTACTATTGAAGCATGAAGACATAGATTCACAATTTCGAGAAAGCTCAATACTGCATTCATGCGTCTAATATTACTAGATTAGTTATTTCTTTTATGAAAAAACTCTGTATAGGTATATTTACAATATTTGATCATGGAAAAACAAATTAATATTTAGATTTAACTTTGATGTAATAAATAAAGACTCGTAACATATATAGAAACATTGTTTTAAAACCGCCATAATTTACACAATGAACCTCCTTAATTACGTTACTTCTGACCGAATGAACCGTCTCAAATAATTTCAATTGTGGCGGTCCATGAAGTGAACCAATACGATAACATAATTGTGACAGTTTTTTAGTATTATTATAGTGTTTATAGACCAAAAGTGGTGTCGCAGATTGTTAGATAAAAAAAAAAAAAAGATAAAATACAAAATAGAGAGATAATGTTTTTAATATTAAATTTATTTGCGGTGCTCAATTTGCAATAAAAAGCTTATATTTATGGAAAGAAAGAATCATCAACTATATTTTAATTTTCAATATTGTTATAACTTTTAAATTTGATTAAAAATAAATAGATAAAAAGATAAATAAACTTCAAATTATGGACTAATCCACTTAAATGTCAGTTTTTCATCACTCATCATTCACGTTATAGTGACAAATACCAATATTTTCTCCAACCACGTTAAACCTTTCCTTCACAAATGCTTTGGTAAGTAGGTATGTAAGTTGATATTCAGATGAGCAATGGACCAAAATCACTTTGGTAAGTAGGTATGCAAGTTGATCTTCGGATGAGCAATGGACCAAAATCACTTCATTAGATTGTTGAATTTCTCGAATGAAATGAAACTTTATCTTAATATGTTTCGTCTTCTCATGGAACACCGGATTCTTTTAGATTGATACAACATAACTATTTTCACACATGATTTTAGATGGACCATTTTGTTGGCAACATAGATCCATTAAAAGCTTACTTAACCATACTAATTGATTCACAGTTGATGCAATGATAATGCACTCAGCTTTTGCAGTTATTTGTGCTATAATATCTTACTTCTTTGAACTCCATGTGAAGATTCCAGAACCCAAAAAGAAAGGATTTCCATAAATAGTTTTACATTCATCCAAACCACATCTCAATCACTGTCTGAATATTCCACCAACTTCACATTATAAGTGTTTGTACTTTTGAACATAACACCCATGTCTATAGTACCTTTCACATATCTGAGTATTAATTTTCCAGCTGAAAATGTTTAATGGCTAGAGAATGCATGTATCTTGAGAGTAAACTTACTGCAAATATAATATTTGGTCAGGTTACTAAAAGGTATAATACGCAACCAACAAGACTTCTAAACAAACCTCCATCTAGGGCAGAGAATTCGGTTAACCGAAACCGAACCGAATTTTCGGTTTTTGGTTAACCTAATCTCAATTTTTGCTAACCGAAAACCGAACCGAATTTTAATCGGTTAACCAAAAACCGAAACCAAAATTTTTCGGTTAACCGAAATACTAACCGAAAATCGAATAAATTGATAAAAAATTGAATTTTTTATTCTTTCTACTTCCATAAATTCAATTGTGATGCTCACATCATTGAAGAAAAGATAAGAATAAAGAGATAATAGTACAAGAAAAGAAAATAATAAGTAACTTGGTGACTAAATAGTGAAAAATTGAGAAAATAAACTTAAAAATTAATGTTTTTGGTATTGATTCGGTTTTTCGGTTAACCGAAAATTTGGAATACCGAAACCGAACCGAATTTTTCGGTTAACCGAACCGAATTAACCGAAAACCGAAAGTAGCCATATTTTCGGTTAACCGAACCGAATTTTTTTTCGGTTTTCGGTTCGGTTTCGGTAAAAACCGAATTCTGCTCACCCCTACCTCCATCAACTTTGTTCCCATTAGGATCTTTACTTAGTTTTTCACATGACAATATTACAGTGTTCACTAGCTTACAATCATACATGTGAATTTTTTTTTTTAAGATATCAATATTTTTTTCAAATAAATATACATTTGCTTGATTGCTCTACCTCCATACCCAAGAAGTATTGCATTATTCCCTAATCAATCATCTCAAAAACCTGTTTCATTTCAGTTTTGAATGATTGAATAAAATGAACATCATCACCAGTTATTAACATGTCACTTACGTATAAAGACATCATCAAGATTTTGTTAACTTCTTTCAAATATATAGTGTAGCTTTACTACTACTTCTCTTGAAATCTAAACTTAGTAAATGACTATCAACTATGTTATGCCAAGCTCATGGAGCTTGTTTAAGGCCATAAAGTGAATTCCATCAACTTTACTCTTTTTTTTTTCTAGTTTTTATTCCACTAGATTTTTCTAGCAAGTTTAAGACCATCAACAATCGTGTTTTATTTGTGGTGTATTCATATGATCATTTTTTCCATTTATATTAAAATATTACAATAGTAGAAAAATCCTAGAGAGAGAAAATTGCTTGGTATCTTAAGGAAGAAACAATGTCTTTGATTTGGTATCACATGCACTCATTAACAATTTAATTCAACTGAAAGCAGTTAAGTGGTTGGTGTAAATGTAGTGGTTTGTATGAGAGTTGTAACTTCTTGTTTTAGGATCTAATTTTTTCGTCAATTTTTTTAATCAAATTGAATTTTGGTTGAAGTTTGAATTTTTGAAATTCCATGTTGGAATAAATCAAAATTTCACTATATGGGTAAAATGATAATTAAAAACTATAAACAGAAGCTTAGAGTTAAAATCGATTTAATTGAAGTGATTTCGAAATTGTTTTCACAAAATGGGCTTTCATTTGAAAATTGGATTTTTATGGCAAAAATGGGATTTCATGAATTAAATGAATTATCAATATGTGTAAGTTGTTAATAAATTCAAATGAATTTTTTGAATCTTGTAGGAAGCGAAAATAGAACTGCGAGGTTGATTGGGCTTATTAATAGGTTAAATGAAACATCAACATAAACAAGACCTTAATTCCAAATCAGTTTGAGTTGGCTATGTACGAATCCTCTAACAATAAATATTAATAATAAAAAAGTAGTCAGTATAAGTCTTAAAAACTTCTAGAACTCAAATATTTCCAAAACTCTACTTTTCTAAATACCACTACACTTAAAGGTTCCTCTTAAGTATGATACGGTATCATGTGGGGTAGATAAATTTCTCAAAAAAGAAATTAGGAAAAGAATTCAAAATGAAAAAAAAAACACAATAGTGAATACAGTCTCATGGCTCCCTCACATCACCACTTTCAAATTAACATATTCGGTTGAGAATAATAATAGAGCGGTAGTTGATTTCATAAATGAAAATTCAGCCCATAAAAGTAAGATTTGACTCATGCTCAATCAAGAAGATGCCGACACAATCCTTTCCATTCCATTACCAATTAAAGATAATGAGGACTATTGGTAGTGATATTATGATAAATATGCAAAAAAAAATACAGCCAGAAGTAGTTATAAACTCCAAATTCATAGTGATTTACCCATCTAATCATCAGGAAAGCAAGAGGTGGTGGAAGACATTATGGCACTTAAGAATACTTCCAAAAGTCAAAATCTTCATCCGGAGGTTTGTTTCAATGCATTCCTCATAAATCTTAACATTTTTTATCGCACTATCGTCGATTCTCCCGAATGCTCTGTCAATGGCCACCATAGAAGGATGGTTTTCATGCCTTGATATGGTATAAATTTATAATGAAAATTTGGAAAGACTCTGATTTTCAACAATTCATTCATTAACAGTTATGACATCTTCAATGTAGGATTTACTTTTAGAGGGGAAGAATTTTGTTACTCTATGCGGGTGATCTAAGGAGAATGTAATAGATTGCTCTATGATGACCTCCCCTTTTATATTAGAATCACCAATAATGGATAATCAAAATTTTAATTGAATTCAAATCAGCAAACGAGATCCATAACCTGACCCCTTAAACTACAAATGTATTCTCTTTCTACGTATCTATTTATCCTTCAAATGACACTTTTCAGCTCTTGTCAGATGCAGCTTTTAGACAATATCATTTGGGGCTGAATGTTGCTTTTTGGGACTGTTCTGGGCATATTAAGCTAGTTATCTCCTCCTTCCATCATGAAATTCATAGTCTCAAGCAAGCTGAGGCTACTGCAGTACGCTTAAGTCTTATTTGGGCAAGAAGGCTTAATCTTCCGGTTCACTTAGGGGCAGATATCTAACCACGACTTTTGTAGATTTTTATAGACTTTTATAGACTTTAAATAGTGAAAGATTTTTATAGACTTTATAAATCGAGTAATGACTTTCATAGATTTCTAAAATATATATTTTTTTTTTCATGATTTTTGTAGACTTTGATGGATTTTTACAAATGACTTTTGTAAACTTTCAATAATTTTTACAGACTTTTAATGACTTTCATATATCAATTGGTTAATTTTGATAGAACAAATATCTTTAAAGAATGGATGAAAGATCATTGATATTGAAAATAAAAATTCTTTTGGCATCAATTTTTTTTTCTTATTTTTATTTTTGTGTAAAGAACAAGAAGTGTTTTTTTCAAAAATAATCTTACTAAATATACCATTACTATCAAGCCATCCACGATTGATGGCGTCAAGCCTGAGTTCCAATAAGTCGTTAATTTATTCTAATATCCATATTTTATAAAAAAAAAAAATTCCTCATTTTTTCCCTCCTCTTCCTTTTCCTTTAGAATGTTTTGTATCTTTTTTTACCCTATAAAATTCATGAGTAATTTATTATAATATTTACACTTTCTTACACAATCTTAATTTTGTTGAATGTAATTTATAGAATGATAAAATCCATTTTCTTTAATATAAATATATGATAGAAATAAAATCATTGTTTCTATAAAATAAAAAATATAACACTCGATAAAAGTAATAAAAAGTATATTATCGAAAAAAATACATATAGATGATTGCGAAAAATTTCACAATTATAATTAAAGTAAAAAAAAATCACTAATGGAGTTAAAATCGAGTTTTTACTCTATAAAGTCTTCAATATTCATTCAAAGTTTGTGAGGAAAAGATGACAGAATTTTTAAACTTTAAATTTCCTTAACCGGTTAAAAGAGTTTACAAAAGTCTATAAAAGTCCGTTAAGTTTAAAAGTCTTCAAAGTCATGAAAATTATAACACCTCAAAACTTTTATAGACTCTATAAAAGTTATGATTAGATATATCAAAACTTTTGAAATTTTTTTAATAATCTACAAAAGTAGAAAATCTTTAGTAGGATGGTCCTATCACGTTGGATTGTAGGACTTCTATTCATAATTTGACACGTGTGTATTTTAAATGAGAGAAATTATTATTCTATAGCATTAGATAAGTGTGCAATATATTTTTAATAGTTATTTCTCTTACCTCTCTCACCTATCATGCACACATGTCAAATTTGAATGGAAATCCTACAATCTTACATGGTAGGATCGTCCCACCAAAGATTTACTCCTATAAAGTCCATGATTAGATACCGATAACTTTTGAAGACATTTTAAGAATTTATTAAAGTCATGATTAGATATGATTAGATACTCCATAACTTTTGAGAAATTATGCATGGAATGGGTTCTCCACGTCATTTTGCCCACTTGGAGAACCCTCCCAATCAATATGTGACACATGACGAATTTTTAATTATGAAAATTTCAAGTGAGAATATGTTTTTACAGTTCCTCTCTCTCCTTCCATTGCCACACTCACTCTCTTGGATCGACAATTTCTTTCAATAAACTCCGATTAAGTGTTTTTAAAATTTAACGAATAAAAGTATAAAATACGATTAGAATCTCACGTTATTGATTTGATCAAATTGAGTGCTTTCAAATGTCTCCACTTCTAACATTTCGCTCGTCATGAAATCCATCTCTTTTCCGAACATAAACTCACAAATAAACCTAAAAAAGTAAATATAAAATATAAAAATCAAACAAACAAGTGAATAATAGCGGCAGTTTGTTTGTTCTCCAGCAATGCAGAAAAATCGTCGATCAAAGAAAGTAAATGCATCGATGGAAGGAGAGAGAGATTGAAGGAGAGAGAGAGAGGAGCTGTAAAAGAGTTTTTTTTTTAATTAGGAATTTTACGATTAAAAGTTAAAGCGGCTCCACACCATGTGTCACGTATTGATTGGGAGGGTTTTCCAAGTATACAAATAACGTGGAGAACCCGTTCCCACACATAATTTCTCATGACTTTTACAGAGTTTTCAAAAGTCGTGATTTAGTGACATTTAAAGTTTTTGAAAGTCATCAAAAGTCATGTTTAGATACACTTATGTTAATGGTTTGTGATGTTAGTTCCATGTGCTAGAATCAATTTGAATTTCCAATTTTTAATAGTGTGTTTGGTAAGCAGATTTTAAATTAGCGATTAAATTTTAGATTAGCGATTTGGAAATTTAGGTGTTTGGGAGTAGCTTTTTGATTAGCGATTAGGTGTTCAATTAGCGATTTCCTGACAGCTACTTGATGTAGCTGTCCACAAATCGCTAATCAAAAAGCTCCCATTCTACCCTTATTCAATTTTGGTTATTACAAAAATGTCCTAATAATATTTTGAACTAGATTTTTTTTATACACTTTAACTATATTCTAATTTTTTTAATGATAATAATTTATATATTATTTTAATTTATTAAATGTGATTTGCAAGTTTTTATGATTTTTTAAAATGTTTTAATAAATATTATATTATATATTTTTAATTAATTGATGAATACAATATTAAATAATTTTAATTAAAAATCTTTTAAAAATCATTTAATAGATGAATATCAGTACTAAAAATAAAATAAACTATATTATAAATTAAAAATTATAAAAATAATATATTATTCTTTTACGTCATTTTATATCTAACAGCTACTTCAATATCTGATTATTCTTACCAAACACTCATCTTAAACAGTTACTTCAATCGCTAGTTTAACAGCTAACAGCTAATCGCTACATTAACAATTAACTCAATCGCTAATGTAACATCTAGTGCCAAACACACTCTAAATGATTCGGATGTTATTTTTTCAAATATTAAAAAGCTAATTCTTGGAGTGGAATCTAACATGTATTACCAAATATCTCTTATGAAGAATATAATCGCCCATACTCTAACCTCAAAAGTTCTTATATCTTTTTAAAAGAATTCCTAACATAATACAGATTTGATGTACTCCTTGATCTTATTGATTTATATATACTGTAGTTATAAAATTTTAAAAGAGAAAAAGTTAAATATTCTACAATTTTGAAATTTTTTCCTAATTGCACAATTATCATTAAACAATATGAAATATAAAATAAAGCAAATAATATTTAAATCAAAAATAAATTTAAAAGAAAAAATAAAAATAAATCGTGCATAAATATGTATCCATGTGCTTTTTTAAAAGTGTACAAGTGGAAAAAGATTTTTTTATTTTTTATTTTTTAAATTTTTCGAAAACCAGATGACTGTTTAAAAAACCATAATTAATTCGGATCGAGAAAGTAAACGCAATTTAGAAACACGACGAGCGCGCGAAATTCCCAACAAGCAGAGCTACTTAAATACATCTCTATACCCAACTACGCACACCTTTCTCTCTCTACAGATAATCGCTGAAAACAGAGTTTCCACCTTTTTTATTTCTCTGTTTTTAACTCAACGTTTCCATCTCTCTCTACCTCTATTTCACACTCACCAAACCACAACTTCTCTCTATAAATACCAACCCCTCTCTCTCCATCTTCATTTCTCTGCTCCTTTTCATTCTTTGTTTCTCTCTTCACACAGATTGTCTCCTTGTTCTACCACACACATACATATTTGTAGATTTATTGTCAGATAAATTGACAGACACATAGTTGCAGATACAATGTCGGCTTTCAAAGACAAGGATCCTCGCATCCACGGCATTCAAACTCAGATTCGTGTTGTCCCTAATTTTCCTAAAGAAGGTTTCACTCCATCACTTCGATCTTTATTTTTCCGTTTATTTATAATTATAGATGAAGAAAGATTTATCAGCATTTTTTATTTTGATTTTGATTTTGTTTTTTGTTTTGTTTTGTTTTTTTTTTTTTTAATTTACCACTGATGGAAGTTTACTTGTATTGAAATGGGTCAACGGTGATATTACAGGTATTATGTTTCAAGACATCACTACTCTGTTGCTGGATCCTAAGGCCTTTAAGGACACGATTGATTTGTTCGTTGAGCGATACAAGGGCAAAAATATTTCAGTTGTTGCAGGTATTTATATATACACATATAATGAAAATAACTTGCTCATAGATATGTATATGTGTATGTTTGCGCTGAAGGTGTTTGAATATGTGTTCCAGAGAGGTTTAGATGAAGCTTTTTGCCTTTCTAATTAGATTCAAAAGGTGGGTGTCGAAACATTGGTGAAAGAAGTGCTTTTCTATGCATGTATTTTGAAAAGAAATGGAGATGGAAAGAGGGAAAAGAAAATTGTTGATGATGCAATTGCATAAGTTTCTGGTTGTTACCTTTTTAAATGCTTTTGAGTGACATTATGAAATGGAAGTGACGGTGGGTACTTTTTTCTTTTTTAATTTAACAACAGTGATTTTTTTGAATGTTTGACTAATTAGACGAGGTCTTTCTTTGCTAGTGGAGTGTACCATCGATTGCTCTTTGTTAAGTTTCAATCCTTTAGTTTATTTTATTGTTGAAGCTTTGAGCGGCTTTTATTAACTCTCATTTTCGCTAGTGTTGCGAGCATGTGCTTGGATCCGAATTGGGTGGATTGTGGTTGGTAATGGCTGTCCACCCTGTTCAAGGTGGACCCTTGTATGATGTGGGTTTTGATTACGGCGATTTTTTTTTTTCTTTGGCTCCATTATGGTGTGGGTTTCCACACTATACTGTTGCTGCTTCAGCTTCATTCTGTGCCTTCTTCCTTACACACTATGTCACTTTTTCTTACATTATATATACTCCTATAATCTCTTCTTTTCATTTCCAGTCTTTCTTTGGGTAGGCATAAAGGGTTTGTGTATGATTATTTCTTCAATTTACTCTGCCGAGGTTCTGTTTTTCCAACTCTCATCCTTACTCATTTGCTTTGTGACTTTTCTTCTCTTTAGCCTCTATTATTGTTCTACCCCTCCCTGTAGCCAGACTTAATTTTGTTAAATGGGTTTAACTGAAGCTGGAACCTTTGTAAAAGGTGCATTGTGATCAGCTTTGTGTTGAACTGTAGTGTAGTGGCATTTGATATCATGGTATGTCAATTTGAGAGATTTATTTCCTTTAATGTGCTGTAGTGCACTCATCTAATAGAAGTCTCCAAATGTGCTACTATTGCTCCCACTATCTTTTTAGTAAGCTGGAAATGTTTAGTGATCTCATCATTGAAGGGGGCTACTGGTCCTCAATCCTTAAGAAATTTGGATCAAAAGAAATCTTTTCAGGGTATATTATATGTGAGTTTTTGTCCTGTTACGTGTGCATTATATTCTGTCTCTTTATGTGTTCAAGTGGACACATATTGTCTTCTTCTGATTATGAGAACCTCTACGCATACTTATTAGTAGCTTCACATGGAAAAGCTGTGGTCTTTTATTTAGTAGATAAGGATTATCATCTCCATATCAGTTGTCACTGATGTTGATGTAATGAATTAAAGTCCATGTGCTCATATACAGGACCTAGCTTATTGAGTGAGACAGATGAACATGCTGCACTCAGCCACTATCTAAACCAAATCTTCCCTTTTCATTTAAAGCAGTTGTAGTAGGTACTAGGTAGCTGTATCTGTAATTTACTTCTTGTTTCTAATTCATGATCCTTTCGAACGTGCATTTAATTATAGTTAACCTATTTTGGGGTCTATTTAAACGCATCATTTACTCACTTTCCATTAGAACGTCTTGATATCAAAATACCTGCTCCAGAACTTGAGTTTGCTGACATAGGAATTACATTGCGATGTCATTTTAGAGAGTTACATTAGTAGATTAAGAAAGGCATAGTAATGGTGATGGGGTCATTTGCCTTCTGATTTCCCCTTTCCCTTTCATGTTTTAACTTTCATCCTTCTGGACTGAATGGCATTAATTTTGTGGTGGGTTACTAGGAAAGGTTCATAAACATAAGAATACTGTTTGTGCCCACTTGACCATAATGAGCATAACTAGAGAAAATATGCATTATAGAATATCCTGAATTGATATTTCTTCATGAGTTAATAGATGATGAGTCAGTGTAATTATTATCTATTAGGAAAAAGCTTAAAAAATTTTATACGAATTTTGCTTGGAATTTATTTACACGTGAAAAAATAAAACTATTATTGTGTTAACTATCAAGGTTTATACAATTTAGAAAGATTAAAAAAAATTAAGAAAAAATGTTCTTGAAACATTGAAATCGTGTTGCCAATGGAAAGCTTCCAAATCATGCCTGACTCATTGCCACCTTCTGCTTTCTGTAGTTCGGTTCAAGTTCTCTAAGATTTAGGGTCCCCTGCTTCACTTTTTTACTGCCATCACAGTGATAGCATTTATTAGCTGGTGATGTAAGCCTCTTTATCAATTCTAGTTCATATTTCCCAGAAATAATACGAGCAGAACTTACTTTACAAAGAAACGATAACTGATCAATAATATATAGTTAGCAAAAGGCCGTGTCAGTTTTGAGGGAAAGAAAATATATAGTTAGCAAAAGGTCGTGTCAGTTTTGAGGGAAAGAAAATAATCTACTGTAGCAAAGATCCCTAATCTGTTTGTTCTAATAAGGTAGGAACTTTTGAGATTAGATTTCTATTTTGCATTCTGCAGTCGGCCTATTCAGCACTCTTCTGATGCTAATTAAGATTCTATTGTTTGCTAATTTGTTTGAACTTTTGTGCTGCTTGAATTAAATTGGATAGTTAGTCTTCCACTCATGACATCCTTCAGTACTACCTTCCCTGGTTTTTTAGCTACATTACTTGGACCATGGTTTGGATTGGACTTTGGACTTGTATACCTCTTGCCTAACTCTAAAAATTTCTGTTTACTCAGTAGTCTGGTATTTATTTGTTTAAGGTTGGGTTTATATGCTTAAAACCAATGTTTTGTTATATTGCCATATAATTTTGTTATATTAGCTGATATTCACTTTTTATTTGTGGTCTATCCTGGATTCTGGCCCTTTTGGGCAGCTGTTCTGCTTATGGTCATAACTTGTTTTGTTATAGTTAACAATCTTATATTTTTCCATCATACTACGTGTTTCATAGATATTGAAAAGTGTTGCGAATTTGATTTCTGTTGTCTGCATAATTCACATTTTATTTGCAACATCCTTTATTTTATTTGAAGATTAGTAAGGAGTCATATGTTGAACCAGATTTAATAATACTAGCTTTTGCTTCATGTTCTCAATCTACGAATTCTTTTTTCCTACAGGAATAGAGGCAAGGGGTTTCATATTTGGTCCTCCCATTGCACTGGCAATCGGAGCAAAATTTGTTCCCTTGAGAAAACCAAAGAAACTGCCTGGTGAGTGGATTTCATTGCATTTATTGAGTATGCTACTAGTGAATTACTTTCATGTCTGCTATTTGTACTGTTCTGTCATTCGGATTCAGTCCATACTCTTTGTGATATGTTCTACATTTAACATACTCTAGGATGCTAAATTAAACTAGTGCCTTCATCAAACTGCTTTAAGTTACTTTGATCATAAAAGCTGTTTGTCATGTTATTTAATGGAGGCATAAATCATTGATAGTCAATTTGGTCTCCTTGATAAAAATGATATTACTTTTATACAGAACTTACTTTTTTAGGCATGTATTTCTATGGGCTAAATAGGCATGTGGAATATGAGGTAATTTTAATATGCGCCCATCTTATGATGGCCTTATGAACATTTTGTTGTCAATTCTTCTGCTGCAAATATTGCCGACCTGCTTTCTTGAGCTGTATATGTAATAATTCTTGATACACTATTGGCCATTGAATCATTGTGCAAATTATCAAAGGCACGTGCTGCGGTGATTATCTTGTGCACACTATTCCTTTTCATCCATTTATAATTTTACATTTGAAATAATATAATGGTGCAATGTCAGGTAAAGTAATTTCAGAAGAGTACATATTGGAATATGGAAGCGACTGCCTTGAAATGCATGTTGGAGCGGTTGAACCTGGTGAACGAGTGCTGGTGGTCGATGACCTTATTGCTACTGGCGGCACCCTTTGTGCAGCCATGAATTTACTGGGTACTTATATCTTGTCTAATGAGGATGTACTATCATTTCATTGGCTTTATATATATATATATATATATATATATATATATATATATATATATATACATATCTAACAATAGTTTATTGAAAATGTTTTTATTACAGAACAAGTTGGAGCTGTAGTAGTTGAATGTGCTTGTGTAATTGAACTACCAGATCTAAGGGTATGTTGTTATTCTGACCTTGATATTTTGAATTGGTGGTTAAGTGTGATTTATCTTGCTTGTCACTCTGTAGAATTCTGCTGCTTTGATTTTCTGGGGTGCTTCTAATGACATTGAATAATATAATTTCAAAGCTGAATGTCATGGATTACTAAGCCAATGAAAAAAAAATACAACAAATGAGATATGTGAGACTAGACTAGTTAGTTACGACATCATATTTGGTTCTTGTGCCCTCTATGTTTAATTGAAACTAAGCATATCCTAATGTAACCAAGAAATCAGATAGTGCTGTACTGTATTTCTGATCCCTAGTTGCTAGTCATGCGCAATTACAATGTTTAAATTTCATGCTACTACCATATGAATCTTTGCTTTACTATATCATTGGTCAATCATTTTCGGAATGTAGGGCCGGGAGCGGCTGAACGGCAAGCCTTTATATGTGCTTGTGGAATCCCATTGACAGATGCAGAAGATGCAAAAACTCAGGAGATGGGTGCTGTAGCAGCAGCAGCAACAGCATGACAACAAGAAGTACATCAAGAGGGCCAATTGTTGGCCATCTTCCTTGAAGAATCTTCTTCTGCCTTGTCTCCATTGGTGAATCTCTCTTAAGACTGAATTAATATCAATCAATCATTTGATTTGAATTATGTGCTTTTGTAGGAGAATTATCTCGTTGTTAAAATTTAAAACAAATGTTATGTACGTGGATACTGTCTCAACTAGCGTGCTAATTATCTCACCTTGTGTCAAATACTTAAGCTAATCTCTTTACTAATCTTATTAGTAAAAGTGAAGTCTATTTAGGTTAGGTGCTTCTTTGCATAAAGTTCTTTTGAGTTGTTAAATGCTTTGCTTATCTTATGAAGTCATCTGTGTGAAGAAAAAGAAAGCATAGGTCCATTTATAATAACATTTGTTAGGTGAGATTAACCGTTGGACTTGCAAGTATGTACATAAAACATCTTTGGCTGGCTCCACAGGATATATATGTCATCGTCAGACATTTCTATTCGAACAATCATCCATGTATTTTTCCCAATGTGAAAATATCAAATAACGTGAAAAATAGGCAACCCAATTTTGAACATTAATTATAATCAAATCTAACAGAAACGGTATCTAAGTCAATGAAAAATTAGCATCATAATAACATGTATCAACGTCTGAAGCAGTAAATATGGCCCCTAGAAAACACTTATTATTATAGATGTGAGTGAGGTTTAATGTGTCCATCAAAGATAGAGACGAAGTACCATCTTCCTTTTATTTGAATTTACTCTGAAGCTAAGTAAACTGTCTCTTTGTTTATTTTTATCAATGAACACTTGGAACACATGTAGTTTCTATATGGAACATATCACTAGAACAAGACAACATGATGATTCTCTCCTACATTATTTGTTCAGGTAATAACTCGTTCTCATTCTAATTGTTGAGAGCCTGACCGTGCTAATTACGATTTTGGTCAAAGAATTAAACTTCGGAACTAAGTCTTGTGTTCTATAAGATTTCTCTGGTTTTGACTCTCACTTTAGTAAAGAGAACGGGATGGGTCTGCTCCACGTTTCTTTATAAACGTTTATAATTTCCAAAATTAATATATTTGTGAAGTAATTGATCATTGTTCATTATTAGCATGGATGAGCTTCAGTAGACAACAATAACTTAAGGAAGAGTTAGTTTTGATCGACATTATAAGTAACTAACTAACATTTGCGTTGTACCAACCTTGATGATGATGAGTTAGAGTTCGAGTTGATATAATTAATTATATATATATATAAAATTAAATTAAAAAAAAAAAAAAACACTATAGAGGTAGTCAGGTGACATTTATTCCGGCGCAAAGAGGGCGATGCTTACCTTGATCTCCGTATGAGATTGTGAATGTCCAGCTTATGATGATAGGGGAATAAAGCTTTTGACCATTCCATCCCTTTTATATATATATATATATATATATATTTATATTTATTCTCAAATTATTTCAAAATCTTACATGGATGGACTGCAAACATCTGAACATCATAGCGAACAAAATCCCTTCTAGGTTGTTATTCAACCAGCATCATTACCCCCACAACAATCTGCTCTGCTTTTCCACTACTGCCGATCAAGAAACATCTCCATTAATCATTCTTCCATTCTTCTTTTACTTTTCCATTACATTTTGAACAAAAGAAAAGCATATCATAAACTTACCTAACAAGTAACGACATATCCACAAATTAAATCGGGTTATTATTTAATTCAACTGACATTAGTCCCACACAGCCAAATATATAATCAAAATGATTAATTTGAAAACAAAAACTGAAATATACTGATACGATTTCATGACAGATTACAAGAGAAACTGTAATTTGATTAATTAGCATTTACGAAGGAGAGTATTACATGAAGTAATCGGTTAATTAGCATTTATCAACCCAATTTTTTCATAAACATCCAAATTTAAAAAATAAAAATAAAAATCAAACCCATATGAAACAAAAGAAATAATTGTGTTGATAAATGCAATAAAACAAACCAAAATAAAAATTAAAAATTTAATTAATTTTACAATTTATAGATGATGAGGAAACAAGGCAACACCGCGCGAGAGTCAAACACGAGTAACTCGCCGTTATCCCCAGTCACCGAGTCAAACCCGATATGCTTGGAGACCCGACCCGCAATGACTCTACAAACGAGCATAGCTCTCCTCCCTCTTCCGCCGCCAGCGCTCTCGTGAGCTCCACTGCTTCCCGAGAACGTACAGATGGCGGATCCTTTACCGCCGGGGAATCCCCAGGCGCCATAAACGGCGGAGTTATCAGATGTGGGTCCCAGGCAGTAGAACCTCATAACCTCGTTTCCATCCGCAACACACCTCGCATTCTCCTCCGCCGGACGTTCCGGGCCCAAACCCGACCCGGCTCTACCCTTCACTAACTCCCGATACTCCTCGAATCGCGTAACGGTCCTATGCCCGTTCTGGACCTTGAAAATCATCTCCACCTGACCCGAAAACGTCTTCGGGCCCCAACTCGTGTGGAATATTATCTCCACCACATTCCGCGAAGGATGGCCATCCGTAAGCTCCGTCAATGCAGGAAATATCGCGTGGTCGGAGGTTCGTGAAGCACGGTCTGGTGCGCTCTGGCTGCGACGAGGTCTCGGAACGCGTGGCGGATCCAAACCTGGTTCGGGTCTGGTGGCGGGCTTAACTCTACGGGTCGGGTGGTGCTTCTTCTTGGTGGTAGTTTCAATAACGTCTTTGATGCTCTGAGAAGTCTTCCTGCAACTGGCACTCGGCAGTAGGTTTTTAGATGTCGGCTGGTAGACGTCGTCAAATGCGCGTGATTTGCACTGCAAAGATTTGACCCACCCGCTTGCCATTCTCAGCTTGTCGGACTTTCTCTCTCTAGAAACCGAAACAGGTGATTCTCTCTCTCTCTTAGTTTCTGTTTTGGGCTTTGGGTTTCATTTCGTTTTTTTGTCTCCGTGTTGTGTTCATGGCGCGATATTAAATGGCTTTTTGTTTTCTTCTTTTTACCTTGCTCTCCGAAATTACTCTTTTGTCCTTGTTTTTCGTTTGCCCACGTGGATTCTGTCTTTAAAAAGACAAATGCGTAATCATTCAAGGAAATTATTTTGCATTTATGAAGAAAGCAAAATGACATAGTCCTTCTCGTCTCTCCTTAGTAAGGGCACCCCTAGATTAAATGATTAATCTAATGATATTTTATGGTTATGGACCATCCTTTATGTAAATGCACAACCATATAATAGGGTGGTGGATTAAAGAAAGACTATCAACGTTTTAGTTAATTTATGTAGGTATGGTTAGGTAATTCTTAATTCAGAAACCTGGTCAAGTCATTGTCTAATTAAAAGAGTTATTTAGCCATCTAACCTATCAATGGGTCTTTATTTTTGTTGCTCCTTCAAATCAAAGAAACCACTATCTGTACATTGTTTCTAATTGATTTAATTCCTAACATCTCAGTCTCAGACAATAGAGACAAAAACTTTAGGCCTGATTAACCATTATTTTATGCCAAAAGAAATTCCCCTGATTCCAATTTGCTTATTTTTAACAATTGACGCCATAATCCATGATAGTATTATTAGACTAATAATTCCAGTGATCTGGACACTAACACATTTGAAAAAAGAATAAAATAAACCACGGGATGGAATCTTTCATAGAAGTTTGAAGTAATACAGGTGGGGAATAGAAGAATAGAAAGAGAATGGAAACTGCTTATGAAAAAAATAACACTGAAATTCAAAGACCTTGTTTGAAAAAAGGACAGGTTATCTCTAACATGCAGGGGTAGTGCATTGATTTGTAATCTTTCTCAAATGGATAGATAAAACAAATAGATTATTCTCTCAAGGAGTCATTTTTACACAGGGTTTGGTGCTTTTCATTGGGATAAACAGCTTGTGGTTACATTACAGGTCGACAACATTGAGATGTGTAAAGCTCAACAATAGTAAGTGTTAGTAATACATTTAAATTTGAAAAACAGAGGGTGATAATTAGGTGTAATGAAAAGGAGAGCCAAGCAGGTGTGGTGAACCAGGCTTTGGACTCACGCCTGCTCTGTCTATTGGACTTGAGTCCCGGGAACTGCGTTTTTCACTGGGCGTGCTTTATTTCATGTTGAATCCAATCCTCCATTGTTTTAGAAATTACTGCTGAGAGATGGAGGAGTGTAATTGAAATGAAATTGATCCATTATTTATTTATTATTATAATAAGGGTGGTACATGATATATTTGACCACCAACTTCGAGCCATGGAACAATGAATGCGATTTGAAGACAAAGAATTGAAGAGAAATAAATGCAAACGTAAATAAGCACGATTTCTTATAACATGGTTCAACGCCATTCAATTAATGCAACTTCGAAACTATGCCCCGAGAGAGATACCTACCCACCAACTGAGACTTGTTATTGTTAACCTCTCCATTAACACCAAACCATGGTTGTTTCTAAACCATGGTTGATTCCTACATATGTTGAACGGAGTGATTTGCGGGATAACGAGAGAGGTGAGATGGTCAATCGAGAGTGTTTGAATTGAAACTAAGGAAAAGCAGACAGTGAAAGAGTTAATATGTAGCTTTGGATTTTGTTTTATGAGAGTCTGACGGCTTTGGTATTTGGTGCATGACAATGATATATAGCATTCAAGTTTCAAATTTTTTCTCACAGTTTGGTAGTACTAATCTTTATAAGACCGTATTAATTGATATTGATGAATAATAAACGGTCCCCTCTCAGTTACTTCTTTGACATTTTCATTTCACACCGCTTGGATTTTTGCTCTGCGTTGTTCCTGTCTTGACAATAACTTCACACTCCTGCAAAACCAGAACCAGGACAACATTCATACGGTCACGCATTTACGTGCATTTTGTTATATAGAATAGTCTTGAGTCTATAAAATCTGGGTTTTGTAATTATTTATGTTTATGCTTAGTTATTGTCCTGGTTGACTAACAACTTAGCAAGAAGCACATGCTATTGAACATGATTGATATGCATGTTTGAAGTATTCAATTTGTTGATTGGAGCTGTAATAATCATCAACTTGACAACCAGCATTTTCTTTGCACGACTGCTATACATCTTTTAGCTTATAAACTAAACTGATCAGATAAGATGGTTTCTCCAGGTTCATATCTTCATTGATTTCATTTTTAATCAGGATAATAGACCACATGTGTAGCAATTTGGGCCTTATTCAACTGATGAGCGTGGGCCAGACATTTATTTTTTCATGGATCAGGCCCAAAGTCTTCAACACAGACTAGGCGAGCTTGGGTCTGTCTGAGAAACGGCGTCGTTTATTACTCACGTCACTTTACTCAGACTGAGCCTTTGATCCTCTTTCAATTCAACATCGGCATCGGCGATTCTGAGACTGAGCAAATCGAATAGAGAATGGCGGGACGGTTAAGCAACGTAGCCTCACAGATCATGGGGGGAAATGGTATCGTTGGGAGGTCTGTGGCCTCATCTCTTCGTCTACGCTCTGGCATGGGCCTCCCAGTCGGCAAGCATATCGTTCCCGATAAACCTGTGAGTAATTATCTTATTCATCGTTGATTGTTTCATTTGATTCAATTTTATTTCCTAAAAAAACTTGCGTTTTCAGCTCCCGGTGAATGACGAGCTGGTCTGGGACAATGGTTCTGCGTTTCCGGAGCCTTGCATCGATCGAATTGCTGACACTGTCGGCAAGGTATAATTTGCTTCTCTGTACACTCCACTTCGTTTAATTTGCTGAAATTGGTTACTGATATTGATTTTGTATAATAGTATGAAGCATTGGGTTGGCTGCTTGGTGGATTAGGGTTTTTTGCCTCACTCGGGTGCCTTGCGGTGTGGAATGATAAAGCCTCCAAAATCCCTTTTGTAAGTTTAAATCTGCATTTATTTTGGGATTGATTTGTTTATATTTTGTGAATTTGTAATATGATTTTTGAATTGAGTAGACAAACCAAAGATACATCATTGAGAGTGATTGAAATCAGAAGATGATAATCTGCTGCCTGCTTATTAGTGGATATGGAATCTTTAATCTTGGCTGAAGCTGATAGAGTGACTTTAGGATATAGTTTGACTGAATGCAGCCGATCTTGGGATAGATGTGCAACTATTTATTAGGGAATCATGCTGATATAGGAAATGATTCAATCTTTTTCTTTCTAGTTGAACATCCTGCAGTGTGGTTTTGTGTGCTGTCAGTAATCCTTAAAATGAGAAATTAATGGAGAATGGATATGGTGATCTGGCCATGGTTACTGTGAGGATCCCTGAAAATGAGATTTTGATACTTAGTTCATGGTGTTGAGGTGTTTTTTTGGATGTGTGCTTAGAAGAATGGATGGTGTTGAGCATTCTAAGAAGGTTCCTTTATGCACTTATGTAACACCATGTGGATAAATAGTTCTATGTTGAGGTGTTTTAAGAGGAGAAGGTTCCATCCACAGAATAGAGGTATAACCCACTTATTTAGTTGTCTATGGTGAATGTTTCTATCAAATTTCAAAGCTTATTTAAGAAAATTAGGGTCATCATAGACAAAATCTTTTCATCGACGGTAAATATTTTTGTTGTGATAAGAGGTTTGATCTATCTGAGAAATTTTTATCGATAAAGCCTAGGATAGTAGGGTTTATTTATTTATTTATTTATTTTATTTCTTAAAATCTTCTTTTGACATTTTTTCCCTAACTTATTTCTGAATACATTGAACCTTTGGAGCCTTAATTATCCCTAATACTTGTATTGGAAGATTCTTTAGAGCACTCCGCCAATCAAACAAAAAAAATTAAAATGGGCTGGCTTGATATTTTAGGATCAGAAGTATGGTGACTGTGTGCTCTTCTAGTTGTCGTATCCATTGATTGGGTTTTGTGCTTCAAACTGGATGCTAAACTCTTCTCTTTGCATTTATGCTCTTCTGGTTATTGTATCCCCTTGATTGGGCAGTATGTCTATCAAGCAAAAAAAACTAAAATGGGCTGGCATGATGTTCTAGAACCAGAAGTGCAATGACTGTGAGCTCTTCTAGTTTTTTGTCATATCCTATTTACTGGAGGTTGTCCTTTAAATTGGGTGCTATTCTCTTTGCATTTGGGCTTGCATTATTGGCAACTTGAACGATATCGTGTATTTGAATATCTATTTGTAGTTCTCAGTCTATGGGGTGATGTTGAGAAATGATGTAGAATCAGTATCTTATACTGTATGTCCAATGTGAATGGGTTGAATCTGTAACACAACTAGGACATTATATATTCCAGCATCCGTTTTGTTGACGTTGAATGATTAGAATTTAGAATCTATTTCTGTGTTTATTTTGACTGAATGCAGGCTTCTACCTCTGAAGTAAATGTTGCATTGACTTATGAGTTGTTCCCGACTTTGTACAAGTGGAAATATATGTCTATCTCAGCATGCTAAAATATCATTTTGTAATTGTACATCATGCTGATTTTATTGATATTAGTGTTCTTGAAGGCAAAATAAACCCCCTATCCACAAAATCAATTCCATTTGTAACACTTTTTGACTTGATATTTGTTTTAAGCTGTTGCTTGACCTAGAACTAGCTTGCTGTTGGTGAGGGTAATCTTATTGAGGGAGACATGATCCGTTACTTTATTATTCATTTAACACATTAGTTAGTAATATAACCACATTACTAGTGGGACGTTTGAGTTACTTGGAACGGGAAGTGACTGGTTATGCAGCCAAGTATCACAAGGTTTATAGACTGATGATTTGTTCTTTTGGCTAGGATTTTACATAACTGATTTTTATTCATTTTATTTTGGAGTGCGAGTTTTCAAATAGCTCTTTGCTGTTTTTCTGTAGCTCTGGAAAGACCTAAAATGAACTACAAACTGCCTTCTTTGTTCTGTTTACATTGATAACTTTTGGTTAGAGGAGTCATGCTAAATACTGCATTTGAGTATTTGTTCATTGAATTATGGTTGACATGTTTCTCTTTATTCTGTTGAGCAGACGCCGAAAGTATATCCATATGATAACTTGCGGGTGGAGCTTGGTGGAGAACCATAGATTTGATTGAAGTAACTTGTATCTTCTTCTGTTCATCTGTTTCCATTTTGAAGGCCAATTATGACAGAAATAAAGGGACAATGTTTGGTTTGAGCTTCATAATACATTGATGTTAGTTTGACTCTCAACTCAATGAAGGTGATGTTCATCTTATGGTTTGCCTTGCATAAACTCTATATTTATTGAGGTTATTTTCCTTTCCATTTATTCTGTGGAGCTATTTGCAAGCCCCTAGATATGCAAATGCATGGAGATGCTTTTCCACCCTTGAACTTGTATATCAAGCTTTTTATATTTTTTATTTATTTATTTATTTATTTATTTTAATCTTTGTTTTCTCTCCTCTGATATGTTTAAAGTTAAACTAATGTAGATTAGTATATTAATTGGATTGAGAAGGTGAGTTTTCCTGGTCGGGTTGAGGTTCAAGGGATTTATTATAATTTGAAGTTTAGGTTGTTCAGCTTGGTGTTGAGCTTCAATTGGATCAAACTCAGGGGTGAGTTAAAATATAAGTTAAAATTCCTTTTTATATATAAGGGTTTGGCTACCTTACCACTCCATAGCAGGTGGACTAGGTTGGTTATTTATAAAAATTAATTTAGTAGGCTGATGGTTTAGAGATATGTAGTGTATTGGTAAGACGACAAAATCCATTATATAAATATAAGAATTTTGGTATCTTTCTGCTCACTGCTCGCTTCGTATGAAACCAGATTCTAAGCCTACTTTCTGTTTCGTCAAAATCAGTTCAGAACCATTTACGAACTGATATATTTTCAGCTTCAGGTAACAGGGTTATAATGGTCTGTAGTTAGAGCTGTGTAACAAACGGTTGGATCAGTGACACCGCAATGATAAATAGGTCTCATTGGGTTGATCCCATTGGGTTTGCCTGGTTTGATAAATAGATTAAAGTGGTATTGATTTTAATATAGTTTATAAACCTAATAAATCAGGTTAGGATCAACTTATTTATTTATAAAAAAGTTTGTTCTTTATATAAAATAAATCTGATTACTAACATTAAAGTTAAACCAATTACTAACAATTACTCAATTTCAGTATAAGCTTTGACGTCTGATCCCAACTTTGCTGGCTGGAGTATGAATCGACCACCATCACTTTTTTACTGCTCCCACACTTTTGAAGTGACCAGGCGCTTCAATTCAAATACATATAGCTTGTTGCGGACCCCTATACCGTTTATGTAAAATTTATAAGATTATTCAAAGTGCACCTCGTTTTATATTTATATAAATGTAAAGGCTTAATTTTAAAATTTACCCAAAATTTGAAATATTTTATTTTCTACATTTAAGATTTTTGTATTTTTGAGTGATTTCGCTCCTTTTTTTAGTTTTAATAATTTTTAAAATTTTAATTTAATAATTTTAGTAAATTTTAAATATTTTATTAAATAATTTAAATAATATTTATTTGTTATTTTTAATATTACTTTAGCTAAAAGAAAGTTTTATAGTTTTAGAAATTTTAATTTTTACTAAACTAAATATATTATGTTTAAATATATTTAATTTTTTTATTTATTATTATTTTTAAAAAATTAATAAAATTTTAATTTTAATTTTTAATTTTACTAAACTACAATTAGTATCAATAATTTAAAATTTTTTAAATTCTTTTATTTAATTATTTGAATAATTTTAATAATTTTTATTTTTGACCTTTACTTTTTAATTTTATACATACAACAAAAACTTATGTAATTCAAATAGTTTTTAATAAAAAATTGAATTTTAATTTTACATTTATTTTTTCAAAAATAAAATAACTATTAAATATATCAATATTTTTTTTTTATTATTTTATAATTTTAAAGATTTTTATTTACTAATATATATTTTAAAAAACCTATAAAATAATACAATAGTAATATATTTTTTTTATATATATAAAGTTTCAAATATATCTATAATTGAATAATCTCTTGTTGTAATTAATAATTTTTATATCAATATTTTTATTTATTATTATTTTAAAAATTAATAATTTTTTTGTTTTAATTTTTAATTTTACTAAACTACAATTAGTATCAATAATTTAAAAATTTTTTAATTCTTTTATTTAATTATTTGAATAAATTTTAACATACAATTTTAACATAAACAAAAAATAAAAAAAAAAAATAAAATAAATAAAATATAAATAAATTATATAATATTTATTTTAAAAACTATAAATTTTTATTTACTAATATTTATTTTTAAAAACCTATAAAATTATAATACAATAGTAATATAATTTTTTTTAATAAAGTATCAAATATATTTATAATTGAATAATCTCTTGCGGTAGGTTTTAGTAAATTAAAAGATAAAAATTAAAAAAAAATTATTTAATCAAATATTTAAAAATTATTAAAACTAGACAATAATTTTTTTTAATTTAGTAAATTTTAAAAATAAAAATTAAATCTAGAAGTTATTCAAAATTATTAAACCAAACATTTAAAAAATACTAAACTATATAATATTTTATTTATTTTAGTTTAATAAAATTTTAAAATAAAAAAAATTTAAATTATTTAATAAAATATTTAAAATTTTGTTAAATTATTAAATAAAAATTTTTAAAATGATTAAAACTAAAAAATTAGCAAAACTACTTAAAAACACAAAAATCACCCACACCTATCAATTTTGGAGTGATTTAGTAGAAGTTTGCAAAAGTAGGTGCCATAAGTAAAAATGTTAAAAAATTTGGATGGTTTTTGGAAGTAACCCTTGATTTAAAACCTTTGAACCTTGGCATATGTGAAAAATAAATTTAAAAAAAAAAACTCTCATTTTTTTTTTTTTTTTTAACCTTTTGCATTAATCTACTTGTTCCAAATGTTACTTATAAAAAATCCATTTTTGGTTTTGTAATAGTACTTTTTAACATGAAAAAAGTTTGAAACCAATGGGTTAAATCTAGAAGTTATTCAAAATTATTAAACCAAACATTTAAAAAATACTAAACTTTATAATAATTTATTTATTTTAGTTTAATAAAATTTTAAAATAAAAAAAATTTAAATTATTTAATAAAATATTTAAAATTTAGTTAAATTATTAAATAAAAAATTTTAAAATGATTAAAACTAAAAAATTAGCAAAACTACTTAAAAACACAAAAATCACCCACACCTATCAATTTTGGAGTGATTTAGTAGAAGTTTGCAAAAGTAGGTGCCAGAAATAAAAATGTTAAAAAATTTGGATGGTTTTTGGAAGTAACCCTTGATTTAAAACCTTTGTATCTTGGCATATGTGAAAAATAAATTAAAAAAAAAACTCTCATTTTTTTTTAACCTTTTGCATTAATCTACTTGTTCCAAATGTTACTTATAAAAAATCCATTTTTGGTTTTGTAATAGTACTTTTTAACATGAAAAAAGTTTGAAACCAATGGGTTAATAAAAAAGTTTGCTTTATCTGATTTGATTTTATTATTATTATTATTTTTTATTTTAATGAAACGTTTGAAACCAGTAGACTAATACAAAAAGTTTGAAAAAGTAGAGTTTTTTTTTTTAATTAACCCGTAAAAAATATATGGAGTTCATCCTTACAAAACCTATTTACATGAATTCAAAATGATGTTAAAAAACGCTTTGGACATGTACATATATGTCTATACGTATATAATGAACATATGCTTCATCATGAAGGGTGTTTTAAACCCACCTACCAACTGCTCGATAATTTATTCACATTTCATTAAAAAAATAAACGAAATAAAAAGCATAAAAATGATAAGTTAAGGAGATTAGTTTGTAAACCACATCCCAGAATAGAGACTCACAAATGTACTTATTCCCTACATTGATGAGAGGTATGCAAATGCAGTTTAATGCAGTTTACAAAGTATCACTAATACTTCCTGAAGTCACGTAAGGGAAATAATCAATCACCCTAATCATTCGACGAATGAAGTCTATCAGGTGTATTCTAATGTGCACTAAGTTTAGTTAGTTTTCCTTTTTCTATTAGCTTATATGAGTGATGCTTTAAAATTAGGTTACTTGTTCCCCAAGTAACATCATAAATTTTTTTTTTTTTTTTGTAATTCGAGATTATTGAAGTTATGCTTAGAAATGACTATAGGGTGGATGAGAGGGTAGAATGGACGTTACACAGGAGTATGGAACCGAACTAACTTGATTAAACCTATGGATAGAAGATTTAAAAATTGGACGAGAAGTTTGGACCACAAGCTTGTTGCCAACCTTTCTTGCCTTACTATTGAAAGACAAACTTTTAAGATTTAGCGACTAGTCTCAACAACAAGTTTGTTCCTTAGTCTTCTCCCCTAGCCTTAGGATACAAAGTTTTAATATACGACGACAAGGGCTTGGTAAGGAGTCTTCTTGCCAAGTCTCTAATTGAGAACTTTTATGAGAAGACAATTAGAGCTGAGCGAGAAGCGATCTATTGCCTCATCGCTTAGGTCTAGAATCCAGAATTGTCAGGTTATTTCATTAGTAACATAGAATTTGAGCTACTTTCTAACTTCATGAAGCACCTACGACAAGGAACCTAAAATTCACACACGAGTGACAAGTCAACATAAGCAATAACAATCAATACTAGGGGTGTGCATTCAGTGCGTTCCGTACCGAATTTTTGGAATATTTGGTATAAAATTTTGAGTGCTGAAAATTGTACCAAAAATTAAAATTTTAGTTTGGGCCTATCATAATATTTTTGTACAATATAAGACAAAACCCGAATACCAAATTAGAAAAAAAATAAAAAATAATTTTATTTTCTAACCTTTATTTGAATTTGTTAATTAACTTTATATTTAAATTAATAATAAAATTTTATTTTATGTGGATTATATTTATATGTGCATCTTATTTATTGTTAATGTGTATAATAAGATTTAAAAATGTTAAATTGTATGGTATAAAATAAATTAAATTCTCGAAATACCGTCACATATCATAAGAATACCAAAATTTCTAATTTGGTTGTAGTGAATGATGAGCCAATTATAAACGTTTGGTTTGAGACATACTGAAATTTCAGTATTCAGTTCGGTATTCATACATCCCAAACCGTACATACCTCTAATCAATACATAACAATTTGCAGCATTTATAACACAATCTAAGTAAAATTCAATACTAGCAAAAATGGTCTCAAGACCAACCTGCCATAACATAAAAGTTTTGCGTGTTATACTAGTTGTTACCATAAACCTTACCATCCCTAATTCTAATTAATATATTAACACAACACCAATTTATAACCACAACCACTTACCAAATTGTTCATTCATTTTAACATTGGTCTACTAATACATTTCCATTTGATCCCTCCATTAGCCTCGCCTTAACTATAACTAGAAATCAAAACCTCCATATCAATCCCACGTTAACCAATATTCTTACCTCTAACCTAATACTACCACACTAACAAACTAGCGGAACTAACAAAAACAATTGGTCACTTATGTGATATAAATTTCAACCAAGAACATGTAAAGATTGAGCATAACACAATAACACCATAACCTTAACACAATTAGCATTATAACATTAAAATCGGAGCACAATTATTAAGTCCACAATCTCGCTAACTAGAATTGCAACTCCAAAATATGATAGCACAACCAAGGCATAATTTGTCGATAGGGATAAGAATAGACTAGGCAGCCTATCAGGGGCTTATAGCCTAGTCTATATAGAGCCCGAATTGACTTTGACCTATTTAATTATAAAATTAAACTTGAGCTTTTTAAAAAGCCTATTCATATAAATAGGCCAGATTCAAGTTAAACTCAAAACCTAATAAGCTTAACTAGCCAGCCTAATATAAGTGTTTTTGACTTTTATTTACTGTTGTATTGTTTGAAAATTCAATATTAATTTTGATATTAGATTTAATGAATATTTAAGAAAGTTATTCAGAAAACACGACTTTACTTATCTGCTTGTCTACTAAAAAGCCCACAGGCCTTTTTACCCATAAGTCTATTTAAAAGTTATATATATAAGCTTATGAGCTTTGTCAAGCTTTTAAAAAGGCCAAGTCAAGCCTTAAAAAAAACCTACAACATGTAAATGGGTCAGACTGAGACCTTAATCTTAAACTACAGGCCAGACCCATATAACTCAAAGTCTTCCCACTTCCACCCCTGCTTGCCAAATAAATAATATATAATATAATTTTGCACTACATTATCTCTTTCATTATAGCTTAATAATCCACTTAAGCTTATAGGTACAGGTGAAACAAAATAGGACTAATAGACCAAAGTCCCGATTAATAGACTTCGTATAACTTTCTTTATTAAATTTTCCACATTAAGATGGTTTGAAGTATACTTCTAAATTCTTTAAGGCCGCTAACTCATTTTAAGCCAGTATGGGGCAACGATAAATGTTCCATTTTTTGATTAGTTAGGTTTACAATTAACCATACACAGTCATCCACTCTTCTTATTAACGTCATACTATTAATCATGTGCATTCCATCTAATCTTAGTTTACAACAACCAGTCCATACAACACTTGTTATATGTTTGTATCAATTGATCATACGCGAAGCAACATAAGTTATGATTGAAAATGTTACTAAAACTCAACTAATTTATCCATACACAACAATCAAAGTTTCATATTTCTATTTTCTATCAACTCAAATCGAATCTCATCACAATAACCAATAATGTAAGGGCAAAAGCATGGTTTACAAATATGTACTCATTCCAAAAAAAAAATAAAATTCAGAACATGGCTACTGCTGCTCTCCAACAGTGACGTGTGTCGAGTCTGTAAAAAATATTTAATTCCTACAATTAACTATAAGTAGTAGTAAACAAGGTCAAACCACATATAACAGTTTAATCGACTTAAATTTGTTATGACCAAGAGAGTAAATTAGGGGGGGAGGGTTTAAGGTTGATTGAATAACTAAAATAATAAATACTTATAATAGCAAATCAATGGAGGAAGACAATACAATAAAGTTTGATTAATAAATTAATGTGTTTATCATAAAAAATAAAATATATCAATTCAGTAACCATAGTTATAGTTGTCGACATCGAGCCTTACAATCTAATCTTCCCTTAGTTAATAGACTGACAGGACAAGCGCATTCTAATCGACCATTAATCTATTAGTAATCTAAATAAGCGCCTGACAGATTCAATCGCAGATTGAAAAAAAAAATTAGGAAGAGCTATGGTCATAGCTAACAAATCAACAAAGTACATTCATTAGCCTATGATCCTAATTCCCCAACTTATCCCATTATTTGCTACATATGTTAAATTAATTAAATGATTACGTATTTAATTTCATTAACTAGAAGGATATCAACCTAATTAAATAATTAATAGGCTTAATTAATCAATAAGTCAAGTAAATATGTTCAATCTAAACCAAGTAATCATAGTGAAATCATGAATATTGTAGATATAATCAATGAAGCACAATTTTCACAACATAGAAAATAAATTAATGGACTTTACTGGAACAAAATAACTTAGCTAGCTATGATCATATGTAACATCATTATTATTAATTAAACGTTCAACCTCAAATAGAGAAATTAAATTAACCTCAGAACTAAGAACTCAGAAATAAAATTGAGCTCCCCTTACATCGTCTTGCAAACTCTTATTTAAACCTAAAACAAGAAAAATTAGGAAAGATCAAATCATTTCCTGTAAAATATAACTTGAACTTTAAAATTCAAAAATTAAAATAAATAAATTGTTTGGTAGGAGAGATTGATTCTTTTAGGTGAGTTTGTCTTATGGACTTTAACTTGGTAAATATGTCCGCAACACCTTTAAATCATCAGAATTGTAATTTAATCCGCAAACCGCACAAAAATACCAAATAAACAATTCAGTACCATAATCATCTATCTAGTCCAACAATTAAGGGATAAGTTAACTATAAATATGGCATATTTCGCACGGAGAAAAGTAGCCTGGTCATCTAAGATGGATAACTAACCCAATTTTAGTTTCTAAACTACCTTTAAAACCATTTATTCATTTAAGTTCAACATGACAATGAATCAAGTAGTGTTTTGAATCAATTAGAAATTATCAAAACCTTGATTCATAACTTGAAATCTAACCATAGTTATAGTGATAAAACAATTAAATTCTCAAAATTAGATTTACTAGCAACCCTTAAACATGACCAAATGATGCAAACCCCTGTGAACCCTCCAAGAATCGAAATTTAAATAGGAGAACCCTAATTAATATGATAAATAGCTAGATTAGAAAAAACACAAAATCAACATTGATTTAAAGAAATCAAGAAAAGAACTTACCTATGACTCCTGAATATGTGACAAGAATTGGACCCCTTTATAGATTAACCGAAGATCAGAGTTGAAGAAGAGAACACTAAATGAAAGATATTAGTAGTTAGCTAGATTTCTTGTCACTCATCGATGTGTGACAAGAAATTTTAAGGTTGATTAAATAAATAAAATAATAAATACTTAAAATAGCAAATCAATAGAGGAAGACAGACAATATAACAAAGTTTGATCGAAAAATTAATGTGTTTATCATAGAAAATAAATTATATCAATTCAGTAACCATAGTTATAGTTGTCGATGACGAGCCTAACAACCTAATCTTCCATTAGTTAATAGATTGATAGGACAAGCGCATTCTAGTCAGCCCCTAATCTATCAGTAACCTGGACAAGCGGCTGACAGATTCAACTGCAGATTGCAGAAAGAATTAGGAAAATTTATGGTCATAGCTAACAAATCAACAAAGTGCATTCATCAACCTATGATCCTAACTGCCCACCGCATGACTTATCCCATTATTTGCTACATATGTTAAAATAATTAAATGATTACGTATTTAATTTCATTAACTAGCAAGATAACAACCTAGTTGAATAACTAACAGGCTTAATTAATCAATAAATCAAATAAATATATTCAATCTAAATCAAGTAATCATAGTGAAATCATGAATATTGCAGATATAATCAATAAAGTACAATTCTCACAACAGTGAAAATAAACTGATGGACTTTACTGGATCAAAATTAAATTAACCTCAAAACTAAAAACTCAAAAATAATACTGAGCTCTCCTTACATCATCTTCTTACATCATCTTGCAAATTCTTATTTAAATTTAAAACTAGAAAATCAGGAAAAATCAAATCATTTCCTACAAAATCTAACTTGAATCGAAATTTAAATCGGACGACCCTAATTAATATGATAAATAGCTAGATTTAGGAATAGCACAAAATATTTAAAGAAATCAAGAAAAAAACTTACCAATGACTCCTCAATGTGTGACAAGAAACCCCTTGCTAGATTAACCGACTATCGGATTTGAAGAAGTGTTCTACTCCTCAATGTATGACAAGAAACCCCCTTGCTAAATTAACCGACGATCGGATTTGAAGAAGAGAACACTGAATGAGAAGAGAATCAGAAGTTTAAGAACTACATAACATTAAGAGCCTTCATGCAACACGAAGAGATGATATTTTTCTGTGAAATGCAAATGCGAGTGCGAGCCGCATGAGATGGCCTTAGGCCTTTGAAGGAAAATTCAATATAGGTCCATATGAAATATTGGACGTTGATAGATTTTATTTTATTGTTTCATGAAACATATTTAATGTTTAATACTTAGGTTTATTATATTGTTCATTATTGTTTCACTTTATTTTCTATAGAGGCGATGTAAGTCACAAAAGAGCACCGGTCGAAAAGACCTAAAGAACCAAGCATGACAAACGCAAAAATAGTATGACCTATCGCAAGCAGAAACTGGGGGATTGCACCCCTCAAAAAAAAAAAAAAAAAAAGAGAGAAGTACGAAAAGTCCAAATTTCATTAATTGAAAGAAAATATTACAACGAGTACGCAAAAGATCAAAAGACAGAATACACAGCACTCGCTCAACTCTCATCTCGCAGGGCAGCCAGCGCGTCCAACTCCCTCTGAGCAGACTCGGGCGTCAAAGACCCCTTGATGACTTGCTCCAAAGCAAAGGACCTAATCACCACCTCAGTTTGGGCCGCCTCGATGGTAAGACTCTCAACACGGCCCTCAAGCTCTTCAATTCGACCGAGCGAGGCTTGCTTCATCGCCCTCAATTCTTCTAGCTCCGCCGCCTGGCGCTTGAGCTCGGCGTCCTTCAAAGCAATCGAGGCCTCGAGCCTAGCGTTGTGAGCCTCAACCCTCTCGACGCGACTAACGGCCTCAGCACATTGGGCCACAGTTTTACCCAGGTCTTCCTGAGCCGCCTTCAGCTCAACCGACGCAGACTGATACTTAGCTTCAAGAGCCCGCCTATCTCGCAAAACAGGAACAAAATGCTTGCGCATACCAACCGCCCCTTGGAGCCCCTAAAAATCGAAAAGGTAAGCATAAAAACCACCTAAAGAAACAAACAAAAGACAAACGTACCTTATAAAGAATCGAGATAGTCATCTCGTGGAACTTCGAAAAAGATAGAGACTCCAGCCACTCCTCATCCTGGGGGAAGAAAAAACCCTCTGCGGCCGCAATCATCTCGTCCGACACCTCCCGGGTAGAAGAATTTCCAGGAAAATCGATCACATGACGACCATCGCCACGAGGCTTTTGACCAACATGCTTGGTCCGCTTCTTAGCCGGAGCCTCGCCACCCGCCATCGGCCGCTTCTCCTTCGAAACCGGCGGGCGAGACGGCTTCCGAGAAGCCTCAGGAGCTTTCGAGCGAGCAGCCTCAGTAGCTTTTGGGCGAGAAGCCTCAGCAGCCTTCGGAGTAGGACTTTGAGGGTGAACAGACTCAGGGGCAACCTCGGCCCGCTCCTCGGCCGGCCCTCCACGAGCAGGACCAGATGCATGCGCCTTCTCCTACTCAGCCTGAATCTGGCGCATAATAGCCCGCATGGCCAACGCTCTTTGACCCTCGGGCTTAGACATCACGTAGTCGGACAACTCTAAAAAGACAAGCATTAGCAAACATTCGACCGACAAAACTTTATACACAAAACAGTCAACTCACTTGTTCTGGTGAAAGCCCAGAGGCGACTGGCAGACAGCTCACCCAGAAGCACCCTGTAATCACGAGACTCGGCCGGAAGAGCAAGGATGGCCTCACTCCTAGTCCGCGCCCGAGGAGAAGATTTGCAATTCTTTGTCCCGAAGTAAGCTGAAAAAGAAGAAAAATCAGTCAACTAGAACGTTCACCCGAGATAAAAAGAATAAAAGCAGTAAAACCTACAAGAATCACGCCAAAAGGGAGGATAACCCAACCTCTTCCCCAGACGGGTGACACCTTTGACGAAAAAATATTTGTCCTTCCATCGACTCTCGTTGGAAGAAAAACCTAAGACTAAGAGCTGGGCGTTCGCCCGAGCATTCAAAACATATCGGCCAAACTCCGGATTCTCACGCTTCACGAAGTATGAGTAAAAGAAATCCTCAGCCGTAAACTCCAGGTTGTACTTCTCCTTCAAACGATCGACGCAGAGAAGAAGCCTAATAGCCATGGGAGTCAACTGACTCGGATGAATTTGGCCGAGAGTGCACAACTCCTCGACCAGACCCATGATTGGGAACCTGAGACCAATCTTAAAATGACGCAAATAAAATGGTTTCCAACCATCTGCCAACATGTCATCTACTTTCTCCTCAGGTTCGGGCAACCTAGCTCGAATCCAACCGGGGAATTTATAAGCAAAGAAGGCCGACTCCAACTCGTCCATAGTCATAGCGCTCCTAACGTTGAAGAAAGGAGGCAAAATGCCCTGGGGACTAGACTCGGCCGGGGAGTTGCGAGCCGACGAACACTCCTCGCCCACATCCTCCGCGGTCGAAAACTCAGAAGTTAAACCACCGAAAGTGGACGTGCCCAAAGAATCACTAGACATCTACAATCGACCGAGGAAAAATAGCAGGTTAGAGACACTCGACCGAGTTAGTACAAACAACCAGTCAAAGAACGGAAACAAACAGGCAAGATCAAAATCAAAAACCGAAATCAAAAATCAAAAGTCAAAAACCAAAAATCAAAGATCCGCAAAGCAGACGAACAGTCAAAGAACACAAGAACAACAGTCGAAACCCAAAAACCACGAGACATGTCAAAATCCTGAACTAAAACAAAACAAGAAGACTAGAAAAACAAACCAAAAACGAACTAACCTGAAAGAAGCCGGAAAACTCAACCACGAAGCGTCGCCGGTGAAAATGGCAGTAGATTCAAAAGAAGAAGACGAAAAGTTATGAACTTTTTAGAAAGAGAAGCAAAACGGAAAAAGTGAAGAGAGAGAGAGATACCATCAACCTATTTATAGAACAGCCGTAATGATGGAGGATCTTGGGCTCTGCAGTCGAGGAGCCGCCAAATCTAATCGAAACAAGACAGCCAGGGCTGACGTGTCCCACCAAAGAAACTAAGGAAACCTCGGTCGAGAACCAAGACCAAACACAACTAAAACTCGACCGAAAATAATGTCACAGATTGCCATGCTCGAAAAATTCGAGTCATGGCAATGGGGGATTACTGTGGTGGGAAAATAACCATAAGACATCTTAGCCGAAGGTCAGAACATGCAAAGACAATCACAATCCTTAACCAAGCTCGGCCGAAGAATGAAGAGGTGCCCTAAAAGCTACGCTCGGCCGAAAGGGAACCAAAAGCCCTGGGAACGTCAGAATCAACTCGACCGAAACGGCCAAAGATCCAATGCAGATCCTACTCGACCGAGCCCAACAGAGCTCAAACCAGAGCACACCAGCCCACCGAATGATTACCCAACTGAACAAGGATTCCCAGAGCCCAATCGGAAAAGGAAGACTTATCATGCTAGGCTTAGGATTCCAAAAGCCCATCTGATAAAAGAAGACCAAGCCCATCTGATAAAAGAAGACCAAGCCCAAAAAGGAGACCGGATTCAAGGGAAACAAGGAGTCCCAATCCAAATAGAAATAGGACCCAAATATCTCCTATAAATAGGGGATAGGGATGATTGTAAAGGGATCCGATCTGGACCCATAAGAGGAGAAACTCTGTAAGATTATCTCTGTAAGCTTTTTAGCTATTTTCTCAAGCAATCTTAGCCAGATATTTGGCTGTGGTTTATTTGGCACCACACCTTGCACAGCAAGCGACTCTGTCTTGGCACAATTGCTTTGAGATTATCCTGATGATCATAATCACATGTCTTGATGCGTTTCTTGTTCAACTTGCGGTTATTTGGCTTGAGAACGTAGAGAACAATATCCTAAAAGCCTCCTAGAATGGTGTACTTATATATTATCCAGCAACCATCATGGTCGGAACCTTCCTCCTCGGAACGAAACCTTTTTGTAATATGTTGTATCATATTTTTATCTTCTAGCAGATATTTGTACTGGTTTTTTGGGTTGTTATTTTGTTTGGTATAAGGCCAGTGGGCTCAGGCAATATTAAAAGGCCCAAACCCACTTATGACCTAACCCGGGCCGGGCCACTAATCTAAACCTAACTATATATGCTCTTTTGTTATCTCTGTCGAGTACTGTAGCTCGTTGTTGTTTTCTTCTTCTTCTCTGTGACGACACTATAATAGAGTTGTTTGATCTCTTGTGAACTAATGGGACTTTGTGTCCTTTGCATCTGCTGTAACACCACTATTGATAGTGCAATCGGGCTACTGAGCCCTCTCCCGTGGACGTACACCTTTGGTTGCCTTTGTGGCCGCCAGTGGAACCACGTAAAATCTGTGTTGTTCGATTCTGTTGGTTTATGTTATTTTGCGATTCATTATTGTCTCAATCAACACTTTTCTTGGTCCCAAATACTCCATTCTTAGTCTTGACTGGAGTAGCTGCATTCTCACCAGCCCACGTCCCCGAACCAACTATTCTGCTGAATCTTGAAGCCGAAGCCTTCTGCAGACGACAAATCAAGTACACCTCCGCTTCTTTATCATCATCTCCTCGCTGCTTCCAAACTTCTCATGGCTCCACTCTACTGTCGTACATATCCACTTCTTCAATGTAACAACATTTTTTAAAACTTTCGCCGTCCCATATCTTGTGGTATAAAAAATACTCCACTAGATCCACTTTACTGGGTTTAAACCAAAATCCTACCGGGAGAAACTCCATTATTAGTGAAATGAAACAATTAAGAGAGATTACTCTTCTCAAAACTATTATGGACTCTTAATTCTTAATTAATAACGATCAGTGTTCTAAAAATTAAAATGGGGATCCAGGTCTTCCCAGTCTAATATACATATTTATAGAATTAGATTACCTCTTAGTTTCCTAGTACTACTTAGATAAGTATAGTTTCCTAAAAACATTTTGATAATAATTTTTAACAATGAATTTGTTTTAAATTAAATATTTTCTTTTTTGTGTTTTTTTTTTTTCTCAATTTGTATAACTAGCAAGTTCGATTATTTTTCTACATTTGTTAGATTGGGTACATCACAACTCAAATGCCCCTCTACATGTACACATATTGGATTGCGTTACCTCCTCTAAAGTTTCTTAATTCCTCTTTAGTATCATATTTCTACTTATCTTATTTTATATTTAATGATTTAATATATAAAAAATTAAAATTATTTCACTATGAAGATAATCTTGTAGCAATAAGTTTATTATAAAATTATTAAATATTCGTAATAATGTTTTTTAATTATTAAAGTAACAAATATGTAGATAAATATAAATTATATAATATATATATATATTAATTTAAAATATATAAGTTTATTTTAAATTGATATGTTTTTCAATTAATATTATAGTTTTAACTGATTTTAATATTAAAGTAAAAAAAATAAAGTACTAATCTATCTCTCATCATAATTTTTTTTAATTCATATAATAACCTATGTTATCATAGGTACATTATTGAATAATCCAAGTAACACTACTATAACTTCTAATGCATCGTATGTTTATGAAAAATCTTGATTTTCATCCTCTATATAGATCAGTTTCTTTTGTTCAATCTTGCTCGGTCGTGGAAGTGGAATCAACTGGGAGAAGATAGAGGCATTTGTATTAGTCTTAAACTAGTGTAGAACCCGCGCGTTGCGCAGAGTTAAATACCTATTAGTAATTTTCAAAGAATCTATAATAATAATAATAATGCAAAATTTCTCTTTAAAATTAACTTTAACACTAATAATTACAATTTAAAATTTCTCACATCTTAATTAAGGTCTAGATTCGTATATTAGAAATGAGGGGGTAATTGGGGCATATTATATATATATATATATAATCTATATTTAGAGAACAGTTAAATTTTAAAATTTCTTTATTAAAAAAATATTTCAAATACCATGTGATGAAGATAAAATAAATTTTTATAAAATTATGAATGCTATGATAATGTTGACATTTAAAATTAAAAATAAGGGGTGATTGTTGGTAGAATTTAATATAATATAATCTATCATTTAAAAGAAGTTGATTATTTATTTAATATATTTGAAATTGATATTAAATAAAAGTAAACATTTCGAAAAGAAAAATAAAAATAAAACAATTATAGACATAAAATTATTATTATTATTATCATTTATTTTATTCTAATTTTTAATTTTATAGGAAAATAAATATATGGTATTATTTTTTTTTTAAACTTTATTATGTTATTACTTTTTAAAATATTATATTATTTTAAAGTATGACTTTCACCATTTTTTATTTTAAAGACACAACTTATTATACTTCAACAATATAAGACCATTAACTCACTTTAAATGTGATTAACTTATAATTTTATAACGGTAATAAAATTATAGTAATTGTATTTTTATTAGTTTAAATATAATAACATGAAATTTTAATATTAAAGTAATTGATAATAACATCTGAAGTTTTATTATGTAATACCTTCCTAAAAACTTTCAATGAATGTTAATCAATTCACCATTAACTCTAATTATTTTAATACTATTGATTATTAACATTTATGTGGAAGAATGTTAAATAGTGAAAATAATAATAATAACATGATTTGATTAATGCTAGTGTGAATATTTTAATTATAGTGTTTTTAAATAGATAAAATATTAAATTTAGATACAATGTTTTTAAATAATAATAATAATAAAACTAAATTGACAAAAATGGAAGAATACTATCTATGGTAATTTGATTTTAATAAATTAAATATAAATAAAAATATTTTATTTTATATCTCAACTAAATTTTCTTAGTTCCCTTCAAATATAATAATAGTTTCTATAACTAATATAAACATAAAGAAATTTAATCTTTTATAAATTTCAACTGTTCTTTTCATTATTTATTCACTCTTATCATATCCCTGGATAAAAATAAATAGCTCAAGTAAGAAGAAAAATAAAAATTAAAAAACAAAATTAATGTAATAATTCATTATGTACATGTAGATAAGGAAAATAAATTTAAGTAAATTTGAATTAACAAAACACTATAAAGAAAAAGTAAATAATAACACTAATTATAATAATAAATTGATACATTTGAATTTTTTTTATTTAATTCGAGATGCATATTTCCATCATTTTATATATATATATATATATATATATATAGTCTTCGGACAGATTTATGTCTTATTTCCTACCTAGAGGAAAGATGATTGTGAATTAAAAATTTTTGTTATTGAATTTTTATGCAAGTAATTTCTTGAAAAATAGACACCTTAAATGCTTGAATTTGATGAAATATACATTATCAATCACTCGATTAAGTTGATTCTCCCGGCTAGAAGAATTGATGGACATTTTGTGCTTTGTATATTTTACCTGCGAAAAATCAAGACAAATAAGTAAAAAAAAAATGAAAAAAAACATACATATATAATAGAATATACCAAAATTTTATGCCCATCTCGCCTATTAAAAAATAATAAAAAAATCAATTAATCATATTTTAACACAATAATACAAATTGACACAATATGAAAACTTTTAATACAATTAAAAGTAGTTAAAATATAATAATAAGAAAAATAGAGAAAATAATCTAAAATGGTAAAGTAATGAGGGAGAAGTGAAAGAATTGTATGATTGAAGCAAAATGGGAAGACATGGTATATATAGAAAAAAAAAACTATTGGAGTTACAAAACCTTTTATATTTCATATTCTTTTTTAAGAATATCAATTCAAAGTTAATGTAGGAGAAATCAATTGTAATAATTTTTTACGGTAAAATTATAATTAATAGAAGAATATTCTTAAGAATATGTTCCATACACTCTTTTCCAAACAAACGTTAAATTCCACACCACATAAGATTTTTAAGAATTTTGTTAAATGCCACATGTAATCTCTTTATTGGCAAAATATGAAGAGAAAGAAAAATATTCAAATAAAAAACCTTATTAATTGACATTGATGAACGAATAGGAAGAGAAAAAGTCATCGAGAAGAAAAGAGGTTGAGTGAGAAAACCAAAACACGTGTCATTTTATAATTCGTCAAATACGTTGGATTTTCAAAACTTGTTATTTTTGATGATTTTCAACCCAAGCGTGAACTCTCAGCCTGCCACGTCAATTTCGTGGGGTCCACTGAGAGTTCCGCTTTATATATATATATATATATATATATATAGATTATGGTATGATTTTGAAATCGATAAATTGATATAAATAGGAAGACAAAAGACAAACCTTTTAATAGCATTTAATAGTGAAAGAAAGAAAAAAGATAAATGTAAGAAAAAGATATGAATCATTGAAATGAATGTGAAACGTACAAACTTTTTCAATACACAATAATTATTAGAACTAAACACTTGTGTAAAACGTATAAACTTTTCAAATGTATAATATTTATTACAACTAAATACAATCATCCTCATATGTCACTTTCTTATTTGCAATATAACTTAACACAAAAACAACCAAATACACTCATTGCCACATGTAACTTTCTTATTTGTAATATATGAACCAAACACAAAAAACTATTTTCGTTGTTTTCCCATATAATCGTGAACTCTCCGTGTATCCACTTAATTGTGATGTTAAGGAGTTCTCTTTATATAATATACAAATTTACTATTAGTTAATTTATACATGTAATAACCATTATTAATTAAAAAATTTTAAAAAATTATCTAATTAAATGTAATATCTTTCTTTCTTTTTTTAAATACACTAATTTTGATTTTATTAAAAATAAAAATAAATTATTCAACAAAACGTCTATATTCTTAAAATTAAATATCAAAATTAATAGTTTATAATATTTTTTATATTAAGTAAGAGAAATGTTAAACACCATTAAATATTACCCATTATGAATTTTTGGAATTTTAAAAGTTAATTATAATTATTATTCATTTTATTCATAGAAATATGAATAACTACCTATATTTACCTAATTAAAAATAGATAGAAAGAATCAAGGATATTGAAACAAATCATTTTATATTTAATTTTATATACAAATATAAAAATACAATAAATAATAAAAAAATGAAATTGTTGCGATAAGTTAACATAATTTCTGGTATATCAAAGATAACAAAACTATTACATAAACACAAATTAAATCAAGAAGAGAAAGAAAGAGATATCACTAACGCAAATATCAAGAATTAAATCCATAAAGAGTATAATAAAAATAAAAAGATAAATTAAAATTAAAAACTAATTTATTGAAAATTTACAAAAAAATTTACCGGATCATAGGTTAGAATAACTAAAAGGAAAAAAAAAAAGTCACACATTAGAAAGTGGCTTGACACTAATGTTATACTCGGGATAAAATCAATCAAAATAGATAATATCATACAAACAAAATAACAATACACATTACAATAATCAAATTGAAAACCTAAATCACCTACAATAATCGAACAAAATAATATATAAATAACATTAATAAAAAAAAGAACAAAAAAATCAAACCTGCAAAAAGTGAATTTATTGCACCAACAAAAACTCCTGAATGGAAATAATAATAAAACACAAATGGTTAGAATTATAATTAGTAACACCAAAGAACCGGAGAAAGAGAGACGATTTTTTAAGGAATATCAAAAGTTAAATTGGGATAATGAAAAAAAAAATTGAGTTTTTAGAGGTTAAAGAATCGACCACCATAGATCCAACAAAAACGAATTGACTTGCTTTAGTCGCAGTTTAAAAAAGCAAGCTCAAATGAAAGATATACCATTGAGAGAAATGAGAAAATATTTAAAAATAATTGAGTTTAGTTATGCAAGCAATGAGTTATATATAAGAGGAGAGAAAACAAAACATTTAATAACATTAAAAAGGAATAATAAGAAGAAGATGAAGAATGAAACGTTAAAAAAACTTATTAACTTTTCAACTATAAATCAATTATTTAAGATAAATATATCCATTTCCACATGTCAACTCTTCATTAGCTAAAAATCAAACAAATACGAAAACTCTCATTTCTAGTGTTTTTCAACTCAAAGTTGAACTCTCAGCGCGCCACGTCAGCTATGCGGGGTCGCTAGAGAGTTCTGTTTTATATATATATAGATTCTTAGTATTGACCTTCCAATCTCTCTATCAACGAGGAACAGATGCAGTAGAATATTTTTCTATATGTATCATTCTCAGTTAATAAAAGTTTCTATATCCTATGTACTTCTATATTTTTATTTATCCTATTCTATATTTAATAATTTAATATATTATTAAAAATATTTTATTATCTAGCGGTAATAAATTTATTTTAAATAGAATTATCTACTATTTGTATGTAGTTTATTTCCTTAATTCCCATAGATTGGTGAGTGTGGTTGAAGTTGATTATTCATTGTATTACATTATGGTTCGAGTCAGTGGTGAAGATAGGAAAAAAAAAATTTTGGGTGTTCAAAATATAATGATATATATAAATAATAATAATAAATTGGATAAATATATTTAAAATTTTAAAATCTATCAATATTTGTTTATATAGTGTAAATATGTAATTTTTAATATTTATAAACATAAAATTATTTAAAGTGAAAATTTTAAGAAATGAGCTTTTTAAAGTTTAAAATACAATTATAGGTCTCTTTTGAAAAACATACAAAAACAGGCTTTTTAAAGTTTAGTTTTCACTCCATAGACTAAGTTTCCCAAAATACCCCTGAAACTTTACAATTCACAGATGCTGTGAATTATGCTCACAGTCTGTGAATTACGCTCACAGTCTGTGAATTACGCTCACAGCTGTGAATAACCTATGGAGTGAAAATCAAAGTTTAGTTTTGCAAACTTTTCAAAAGTGACCTATAATTGTATAGTAAACTTTTGATGGCCTAGAAATCCAATAGACTCTTATTTAAAAATTAATATATAAACTTTTTTTTTTTAAATATTTGGGTGTTCAATTGAACACCCAATGCTACACATAACTTCTCTCCTAGTTCGAGTTGTAGTGGTGGTATATTTCATGGTTTTATCTATATAAAATGATATTAGATGCTCCTAATTTCTTATAACTATTATTATTATTATTTTTTATAATTATAATTTATTTTTTAAAAAAATAAGTATAAAGTGAGTTTGTTTAATTTTTTTCACAATTAAATAAGAGTTTTTTTTTGTTATTCTCATTTTTGTTATTTTATAACTTTTATTTACATCATATAGCCCAACTTTAAAAATTTTACAAAAATAATCTTTCAAATTTTTTCTTTTAAAAAATGAACCAAATAGACCATTTTATCCTTCTATGAAAATCTTTTACACTGATTTGTCAATGTGTGAAGGTGGTATGTGAAGAGGACCTTCACATATGTGATGGTCTATTTTTGAAAATTAAAGTTTGAGTGGCTCAAAAATAGAAATAAACTTCTATTGGTTTAGTTTTGAATTTTTAAACTTTATTTGGTTTATTTTATATAATTTTCCTTTTTTTTAATTATACTAAAATGATTATTTACTTTTTTTTACTAAATGTTAAAATAAAGTAAAACTATAATATCCATGGTAATAAATATATTCATATATATATATATATATTACAATTTAACTAAACATTTTTATATCAAATAAAACTAAATTCATATAGTTAGGTACTAGATAATTTTAAATTAAATAAAACTAGTGATAGTACCCGTGTGTTGCACAGGTGATTTATATATATATATTTATATATATATATAATAATTTATAATGGATTGAAGTAAATTATTTATATTTTATAATAAAATTATTTTTAATTATATAATTAATAATTAAGTTATTTTAAAAAATAATATATAATTATTTATTAAATTATGGTAATTTTTTCTATATTACAATTCATTAAGTCCCATCTTTCCTTATTAACTTTTAATGTAATTTTAGTTGAAGAGAATTGAATGATGACATTATATTAAGAGTAATGTTACATAACTACTCTTGTACCCTCCTTTTATCGCCTACTTGTAAGTGATAATTTATGATTTGATGAAAAATAAATAAAAATAAATACACAATAAATATTTATTAAAATCATCCAATCATTAATTACTATGGGCTTGTTTGGGATTACTTTTGCTTTTTGCTTCTGTTAGTAGAAAAAGAGAAGTGGAAGTCATTTTCAGGAAACTAATATTTTTTAGTTCTTTGAAAGAGCTTCTGGGAGGGTAGAAGCACTTCTGCCAGTTATCCAAACACTATCTGAAACAACTTTCAGAAGTTAGAAGTCAAAAGTCAGTCTATCCAAACAGGCCCTACTTATAAATATCAATCTTTTCTTCCGTATAAAATATCATTGAATTTAAATGTATAAGTGAAATGAATTATTAATAATAGAATATTATTATTAATACTAATATTATTAATATTAAATTGAAAATAATTAAATGATTTATATATTTTAATTTGATCCATTATTAAATTGAACTAATCGATGTTTATGGTGTAAAATTAATTAATTGAAATAGATAAAGATATATTCAGCCCGTTATCAAATTGAAACGGATTAATTCGGGCCATTATTTAATTCTAATTGATTTTATTTGTGATGTAAAATTAATTAATTGAAATAGACTAAAATATTTCAGCCCATTATTAAATTAAAATTGATTAAAAGATCCTTCGCCCATTATTAAATTGAGCAAGATATATTCAGTCCGTTATTAAATTGAAATTGATTAATTAGTCTCATTATTTAATTGATCTGATTGATTTTATTTATAATGTAAAATTAATTACTCCCTCCGTCCCTAAATAATTGTTACACTTATTAAAAATGAATGTCCCTAATTAATTGTTACACTTCCATTTTTAATAAACTTTTATAGTGGAAAAGACAATATTACCCTTAAACTATTTCAACCACTCAACCCCACTAACTAATATAATATACTACTTATTTTATTTTTTAAACTTTTTAATTTCTCTTTCTTATTTAATTGAATAAGACAAATATAAATTAAAATCCCAATAACCAACATATTAGATCATTTATTTTATTTTTAAAATTTTTTAATTTCTTTGATATTTAATTGAATAAGACAAATACAAATTAAAAATCTCAATTACCAACCCGTATAATAGACCAATTATTCTATTTTTACAATTTATTAATTTCTCTTTGTTTTTAATTGAAAAAGACAAATTCAAATTAAAAATCCCAATAACCAATACGTATGATAGACCGGTTATTCCATTTTTACAAATTTTTGAGTTCTTTTTGTTTTTTAATTGAAAAAGACAAATACTCCCAATTAAAAATCCTAAATCCCCTTGTACACGAACCAAACACACAAACCCTAAAATAGAAAACCCCCGATTTCTTCTTCGTATCTCTCGCATTATTCCATGGATGAAAACGATGAAGACTCATATTCTCAGTATTCATTTGTGCCTAAAACAGAAGACGAGTTTGCAATATAAGAATCTCAAAATATGGAAAACGATTGCTTAATCAACGACAACAATGGGTGTTGTGTACTATGGACCCAAGTTGTGAGATCGATGAGCAAAATTTGATGGATCTTGTCGTCCCAGATAGTTGCGATGAAGATGATTGTGATGATATTGCTGATAAAGACTGCTTGGATACAATTCTTCTCCAAATCTTATGCCCTCATCACGGAGAATATCTGAGAAACAAATAAGAAATGCGGGAGAAGAAAAAGAAGAAATTATTTCGAGAGAGGTGTCCGATTTTATCCAAAATTGGTAAGTATAGCTTTTTTTTTTTCGATACGATTTTTCCTGTGTTAAGTAGAGTTTGCTTTTGGTTAATTTGGATCCTTTTAGGATTATTGCTGATACGATTTTTCCTATCCTACTTTGGAATTTTTATTGATTCTGTACTTTTGGTTAAGTTTTACTATTCTATTGATTGGATTCACATGTTATCATACTCTCTATATACACTTTTGAGTGACAAAAAGCCTTATATATATATATTGCCCAATCTGTGACATAGACAAAAGTACAGAGATTTCTAATGCAAACTTAACAAAAACTCAGTCTTGTGATCTGTATAATTTCCATATTCTTAGGCAGAAATCAAACAACCACATCTGCTCATCACAGTTCTCTTCTTCAATTTCTTGTGATCTGTTTGCATCAAATATTATGTTCTGATCTGCATGGTCTAACTCATCAGTACAAACTTTAACACTAGTTGGCATAATACCTTCCTTAAGCATCATTGCCTTCCCCACATGTGGTAGTTTGTAGTTATTGTTGCCTCTGACTTTGATGATCTCCAACATACAATATTGTAATGTTAGCCATACATTATTCAAAGTCATAGCTTCTAATTTGAAATAAGCATCCTCAACATGTTCTATTAGATCTTTGATATTGTTTGCCTTTCTTTCATGTTGTAAGGATTCAATAGCTTTAAAACATCCCAAATCTAAAATAATCAAATCTGGACTATTTGGTGGTTGGCAAGTCATATGTATATCCCAATCACCCTCAAGAGCAACCTTCATGAATTCTTCGTCATTAATGCTTATTTGTGGTCTAGTATTATCCTGTTAAATGTAAATGGTTTTTGATGCACCTTCTGGGCACTTTGACTTAATAGCTGGAATAACTTTAGCAATCAATGCTTCCCTCATGACCTCTTTTATCACAGATAATATTGCCTTAGTCACCATAGCTCCTGCTACTCTGTTTTTTGAATTCTTTTTTGCAGGTTCAACATGTACAAAGGGAAAGATTCCTATCTTTCCATCAAACATAACTAATCCATCTTCAAAAAATATAGGGCGAGCAACTGCTGATAAAAACATAATTTTGGTGATGAATCTCTTAGATTTGCATGTTCTATGTGGTTGTTTTTCAGTAGGATGCAAATAAAACTTATGATTGGTTTTTGTGATATAAAACCATTTCTCATCAATGTGCACAACATTGTAGAAACCTTAAAACTCCAAAATACCTAGCTCATTTAGGACATGATGTAACTTACCAAGACAAAAATCTAAACGCATACCCATATTTTGTTCATTGAGAAAAGGCTTGTTTGCTTAAACAACGGACAGGAGTGTGCTTTGATTTGCCCTGCTTTTATCATTCTGTGCACTATACTCTTTCCCAAATCTAATTGTTTGCTTAAACAATAGATGGTTGTTCTCTTGTTTAGAAGAATGTCGTTGATTTTGTTTAAATCAATTTGAACATTTTTCCTTCCAACTCTACCTTTCATCTTATGCAATACAGTAGTTGCTTCCCCATTTCTTATTTGACTTTTTGCAATTTTCCATATGTAATGAATTGTTTGCCTTGCACATTTCATTTCAGAAGCAACCATGGTAATGACTCCCTTCTTGGGTTTTCCATCCTTTGAATTCATCAAAATGAGATCTATAATTCTTTGTCTTTCAGCATAGGTGAGGTTGGACGTCCTTCTACCCATAACTAAAGTTGTTCACCTAATACATAGCTGGTGTTGTCCTCTGCTAATATGGTTTTGTGAGTTACTACTAAGTGTTAAGTGTTAGACGTTTTATAGTCTTAGTGTTTACTTTTTGTAGGGAAATTGTAAAAGGTGGATTATATTATGGTGGGAATTATTTCATTGGCAAAAAGTGGATTATATTTTTGTATTTTGGTGGGAACCATTTTATTGGTAAACAATTGATTATATTTTGGTGGGAATGTGTAGCTAGAGATGGCAATTTTACCCGCCTACCCGTATTCCCGCGGATATCCGTCCGTCACGGACGGATATGGGTAAAATTTTTCATACCCGCCATGGGTATGGGTAGGGGACGGATAAAGAAAAATATCCTACCCGCCACCCGCTACCCGTTTAATATAATAATATATATTATTTTAAGTTAAAATATTATAAATTACATAAAATATTTTAGATATAATTTATGGAAATTAATCTTACTCTACTTAATAGTCATATCTTAATAAATTATTGAAATTAAATAAAAACAATAGAGTAGAAAATACTACAGTTAAATAATAAAAATATTTCAATGCTATAAATAAAATATTTTATTTGTGTAGAAATATATTCAACTAGTAAAATGGCTCGCGCATTGCGCAATGATATTATTATTATTATTATTTTTAATTTTACATAGTTTTATTTTTTGTTACGATAAATAATGTATTAATAATTAATTATTTTTTTTATTAAACTATTATATATAATTGTTTAATAATTTTAAAAATTATTTATATATATATTTAATTTATAATCACTTAATCATATTTATTTAAATTTTCAAAAAGTAATTAAAATAAATAATATTATTATATTTAAAAGTGTAAAGAAAAATAATAGTTTAAATTTATATATTTGAAAATATTAATTTACACATTTTTCTTGACAATATATATATATATATAAAACAATGAAAATATAAATAAATATATACATATATATATATATTTTTCACATCTAAATTAATTCAAATGAATATTATTATATTTAACTTAATGTGACTATGAAATAAAATGATAAAAAATAAAAACTTATATGTGGTGTTTTGTGAAAAATATTTTATTTAAAACACTATAAACATTAATGATATAATCATCATATCCTAATAACTTAAAAAATGTTAAATATATTCTGTACTTATCTTGTGAGATATTAATATTTATGTACTTTGGTTTATTTTGAAAATTATTACATGAAAAAAGTAAAAAAAAAAAAAAAATTATATTATAAATTTACTTTATATTTTTTTTAAATCATACAAAAATTGAGAAATATAAAAATTTAATTAATTAAATTTTTTAAATAAACTACAATAAATAAGCCATCTATAACATAAAAAAAAGCATGATTATTTGTTATCTAACAAAACAACAGGATTTGTAGAGGATTTACAATGTTCTTGGATATCCCACCTTTGAATATCAACTATGTGAATGCATGTTTGAGGAGTGATCATTTGGAAGATTTGCACCCTCGAATTTAATCATGTTCGTGGGTGATTCAACCAATTCAATACATCCATTGAATAGTACCAGGTTGAACTTGAATTTTTGGGCATGAGAAGCAAATGCAGCACACTGTAAAAGCCTCTCAATCTTCCTCCTCAAAACCATCATATTTCCGAGAGTTCAAAGCCATAAACATCGCATTCTTTTCTCATAACATTCGGAAGAACCATTATCAACAAATAATATGTGCTTAGATCCAGTCACACTACTCAAACCTTGCAAATCCATACCATACCAATTTGAATACTTGATTAGGATCATAACAGCAAACCTTCACATGAAAAGGACCACGATCACATTGCCTCCATGTGTTACCTTTCATAGAATATAAACACCGATACACATTGCCTCCCTGTGTTACCTTTCATAAAATATAAACACCGATACATTAAGTAATTATCTAAAGACTCACGTTTTAAGTACTAATCAAAACACTCACACTGAGAAGCTATATGAATATAGAAATGATGAATACAGAAATGATAGAGCATGACTATCATCTAAGTTCAATGTTTTAAGATTGACCATGTCTAATTCACACATTTGCAATTCAGGAGCTGAGATTATAAACTTATTTTCCGAATATTTATTTACTATTTCCAAAAAAATCAACCGTACACAGTCAATAACAAAGGTTTCGCCAAAGCAATTAAAACTAATTCTCTGGACTTCAAGCGATTTCAAAATTTTATGGAATACCATGTATCTTCTACTCCGATGCAATATAGTTTCAAAGTAAGTCCAAATAAAATATTTTTTTTTACAGAAACTGTATTATGTATAGTACATTTTGCCCAACAAATTGAGGCTATAGAAACTTTTCTTCTCTATTTTGGCAAATGGTCTTCTTGTGCTTCTATTTCTCATTAAACCACAAATAATAAAGTTTTTATTACCTGTTGTAGATACATGCATAAGGTTCAACTAACCTAAAAAAAAAAAAAGAATTAAAAACCTTTAGATTTACTTTTACCAAATATTAAGATATCCTCCCATCATCCAATTACTCCTACCTTTACTTATGTTATCTATTGTTTGTTTATTATAAAGAATGATATCTCCTTATGGTCAAACAATAGTGACATATATTCTTCAAAAGGCAGAGCCTAAATATTTCCTCCAATCACTCACTTCTACATTTGCTTTCACTGTCCCAATTAATCAATAAACCCAAAAACACATTATTATTTCCCTATCCCATCTTGAATCAATAGTCAACCGTGATAAAATAAATTGAATTTGAAGAAAAAATCAACGGAAATACAAAACCAGAAAAAACTAAGTGTCATATAAATCATAGGATGTTAAGAATAGAGGAGTCAGGCTAACCATTTCACCTTTGGATCAGTAAAAACTAGACCCTTATTCATGCATCCAAGATAAGTTTGTGAGTGTTTAAGTTCCTTATCTAAGAGCAATGTCAAGCGGTTTAGGAAAAGAAAGAAACATAACATTAAACTGATTAGAAGAAACTTCACAAAGAAACACGAAATAGAAAAAGAAATGGAACAAAATGCTAGTATGAAGCATGAGTAGTTTTATAAATATATGTCCCCTGGCCTCAAACATACGTCATCATGAGCTTTCACATAAAACTCACAATCATAGAGTGCAGATGCAATTTAAAGAATGCTGCTAACCTATGAAAATGACTCTAGATCATAATTTTCTTTTTCATTGATTATATAACATATAATAAACCACATAGTTTAGCTTACTATAATCTTGCTCAATATCTAATAACAAAAAACCATTATATCCTACCATTTATTTTCTTAACTCTTGCACCTTTCTCTTGTCATTGGTTTTACCAATAAGAAACCTAAAAGCCAAACCAGCATATTCTTTCAAGTTGCAAGAGAAATATCATCAACATAGTCAATGTCAAAACAACAATAGAATAGATGGTCCAAATATCAATTAATCAAAACTATTAAAAATTAACACCAAATGACCCAAAAAAGACATTAAGAAAACATGAATAAGCGAAATTCAAGAATATGTCTCCAAAAAAAGCCACAAGTTGGATGTATATTTGTAAAGAAAGGATTTACTTACTAAAACTACAGCCACAGATGATCTTCGCATCTCCCAGCTATCACAATTGCAAATATTACAGAGGACGCCTACAATATTAATCAAAACCATTTAAAATTACACTAAAAAAGACAACGAAATTCAAGAATATACCTTCAAACAAATAGATTTGTGTAAGAATAGATGGAACACTTTAAAAATTAGGAGAAAATGTATACCATCCTATAAATAACTGTAGGAGGAAAGTGTTAGATTCTAAGAAAGTCTAAAAGGTAAAATAGTTCTTAGTAAGGTTGTTAGAATTTTACTATATAAGTAATATAAATACCATTTGTTATAGAACTTGAAAAACTAATATAGAGAATTGAAACTCACCACTATACCGACCCATTAATTTGAAAACACCAATACAATTTTCAAAGCTTTCCGCTTCGTACTGCATTTTTAGCTTGTTAGCTTGTTCGGCTTCCACTGCATAATCAAAACCAAAGGATTTGTCAATAACCTGATATGAAACATAGAATCAAACTACCACAGTTTTTCATCCAATGATGAACATAGAGTTATGCGATGTAGGTTAGCATGGACTGAAAAATACCGGAATATCATTATCAATGGTCTTAGCCACACCTGTTAAAGTGTTCCATCCTATAAATAATCATTACATTTGGCAGATGAAGATCATTGGACTTATGATGTTCCAGATCTCTCTATACTCATTATTATGGGGATGTAACTAAACTTAATCGATATCTTATATATTATTTCTCCACAAAAGGCCAAAGTACCGCAAGAAAACACATTAATCACTACGAAACAAATTATCATCGTGAAAATTTAAACTTGTAAACCGTAATACTTTCTGTATCACAACCCAGGCTGTCATACTCTTTCACGAATATCCTCCTGCTTAACATTGAAAATCAGCAAAATCCATAACAAAAACTCAATCAAACAAAATTCAGATTGAAAATTTCAATCAAATGTGAATGAAACCAAACCAAACTAAACTTACATCAAATCCAACAGAACTCTTTTCTCTATCTAAACCTAGATATGTACAAATCTAGTCCACTTATCCACAATAGTATCTGTAACCAAAACAAAAAACCCACAAAATCAGCTTCACAAATCTCAAAAACAAAACAACACAAATAAAAAAAAAGAGAAAATTATACAAGTCACACCTTTACATGATAATTAACAATAACCGATTGAAAGGGAGATGAGTACCTACACCGGCTAGGATGACTAACCTGGATAAGCTATTCCGGTTTGCACCATGGTCATAGCTCCATAAAATCAAGACAGTTTAGCAACTAATTTTCAATTTCTTTAACTTTCAAAGATCATTGTTGTTTAGATAGAGAAGTAAACTATGATATGTACCCTGAAAAAGACGAAGGCGAGAGAGGCTTACCGGAGTGCGTTGCGGTGGTAGATAATTGAAGAGGATAAGAAAAAGATCGTATCGTGTGTATTTGAAGAAGCTTTAAGTTTTAAAATACCAGTCATCGTCGTTCGTTGAATCGTTTGATTTCCGAGAGAGTGAAGGAGAAAGATCGTAGATTAAAGAGAGGGAAAGAATCAGAATCGTTGGATGGATGTGAAAAGCTTCGATTATAATTATAAAACCTAAACTGAATAGAGGATATAAGAAGCCAATAAAATCCACGTGTCGCGTTCTTATTTGCAACATTTAGCTGAAATTCAAAACTATCGATTCTAGGTGTTTTTCAAACTAATGCTGAACTCTCGGCACTGCCACGTCATTTTTGTGGGCCCGCTGAGAGTTCAGCTTTATATATAGATAGATTGTATTAGATAACAAAATTTTAATTTTTAAAATTTTATATTTAACAATTAGATATAAATTATAATTTTTTATTAGGTGAATTTTATATAGGTATACCCGTGAGTATATCCATACCCGCGGGTATTTATCCGCCCATTTATATTAGGGTAATAGGGTATATGGGTAGGGTATGGATATCAGCTTATCCGCCCGAACCCTACCCGTTGCCATCCCTATGTGTAGCCAAAACTGGATTGTTTTTTATTTTATGATTTAGTACATTTACTGTTGTTTGTGATGATTATCCTTTTATAAAAGGAAGTCCTGCACGTGATGATCTATAAATTGGCTTGAATTTAATCTCTGTATTGAATTTATTCTCTATATTGTAATTCGACTTAAATTTATAAAAGGAAACCCTCCACCCGATGTTCACCTTATAAATACATTAAGTACATTTGTCTTTTTCTAAGGGTTGGTGGGCCCATTTTAGTTTTCAAGATTTAATTAAAAAGTAATTTCACATGTTGTTTGATTCTTGTGGGGTAGGTGGGCCCTTCAATTTTGTACTCAATTGTAAATTATTTATTGTTGTAAGGGCCAATTTGGTAATTCATAATTTACCACCCTACACAAACTTTCAAGTGTAACAATTATTTAGGGACGGAGGGAGTAATTGAAATGGACTAAAATACTTTTAGCCCATTATTAAATTAAAGTTGATTAAAAGATCCGGCTCATTTTAACTAAAATATATTCCGCCCATTATTAAATTAAAATTGATTAAAAAATCCTTCGCCCATTATTAAATTGAACCAGATATATTCCGTCCGTTATTAAATTGAAATTGATTAATTAGACTCATTATTTAATTGAACTGATTGATTTTATTTATCATGTAAAATTAATTAATTAAAATGGACTAAAATACATTCAACCCATTATTAAATTAAAGTTGATTAAAAGATCCAGCCCATTTTAAATTGAAATAGGTGGGAATATATGAACATTACTTTTATATATTCATAGATAACAAATATTATATTTAGAGTTTTAATCGGAAAATATCTATATAAATATATTATTTTAAATAAAAATTCTTTTAGAAATAGTATTTGAAATGAAATTACGTAGACAATTAAATCGAGAATAAAATTTTTAGTCAACTTGCCATGCCCACATGCACAATCTTCTTCATGGAACTCATTACCGAAACTATTCTAATTGAATAAAGTCTGACGTATAGTTTTGTTAATGGTAAAAATTGAGGTTTAATACTAGTAAACTTAGTGCATTTCTACTGCTTGTGGCTGATTTGTGGGTGTCATTGAATTTATTTATGTATATTTAGATTTTAATTTTTGTAGATGAACTTTTATTTAAAAAATACCTATAAAATTGTAAGTATTCAATAATAGTATATAAAACATCCGAAACCATGAAAGTATATTTATAATATAATAAATAAATACAAAAATAAATATATAATAATATAATAAATATAATTAATTAAACTATTATATATAGTAAAATTAAAATGTATTAAAGCAATTTTTTATAAAAATAATTTTTTTTATTTAAAATGTTGTATTAAGCTATTTTTGGTGGTAAATATACATACATCTAATGAAATTATTTTAAAAATAGACAAAATATAATGTTCTGACTTTTGGCTGAACGCAGCCTACCCTACAGTAGGTTAATTGAGATATTTAACATTGCCCAACATATGGTTCATGCTTATGTCAAACTAACTTTAAATAATTTATATGCACACGGTACTTATATATATAAATAAATAAATATATATATATATTATAATTAATTATATTTTAATTATTTTAGGTGACTTTATATTGGTATTAGGGTTATTAATTTATTGTCATATGCATATACATATGTTTCTTTTCTTTCTTTCTTTTTTTCCTTCTTTTTTTTCATTTCAGGACGATTTCCTATTAGGTGGAGTTCTATTGTGAAAGTTATTGAATCTACTATGAACAAGTAAGGTATTACTCCACTGATTCATTGCAACTAGCATATTGATATTTGAAGCTCCAGAGGGGATGGTTCACCCTCTATTTAGTCAGGATTCGAAGTTTTAACCGACTGCTCAATTGGCAACACCTACCAAATTAGAAAATCTACATTTATCTCCAGGGTCGCAACCTTGTACAGCAAGCGGCTCTGTCATGCTCCAATTGTTGTTGAGATCATTCCTGCAAGTACATTTTGGAAGTTGAACATTATCCTGATGATCAGAATCACTTGTCTTGATGTGTTTCTTGTTCAACTTGCACAGAGAACAATATCTGATAGCCTCCAAGAATGGTATACTCGTACATTATTAGACAACCATTATGGTTTGAACCTTCCTCCTTGTAACGAAACCTTTTCTTGGTTCCATTCTTAGTCTTGATTGGAGTACTTGCATTCTCACCAGCCCACGTTCCCCAACCAACCTTTTGCTGAATCTTGACGCCGAAACCTTCTGCAGATGACAAAACAAATACAACTCTGCTTCTTCATCATCATCTTCTCCGTATTTATGTTTCTGTTGCTTCCACACTTCCCATGGCTCCATTCCACTGTCGTACGTATGCACTTCTTCAATGTAACAACTTTTTTAAAATTTCCACTATCCAATATCTTGTGGTATAAAAAATGCTCCACTAGATCCACTTCACTGGATTTAAACGGAAATCCTACCGGAAGAAAATCCTACCGGAAGAAAACTGCATTATCAATGAAATGAAACAATTAAGAGAGAATAGGTGTTAATTCTTAATTAAAAAGTATTAGTGTTCTCAAAATTAAAATGGTTTCTTCTTAGTCTAGAATTAGATTACCTCTCAATTTCCTACTACTAGGTTAAGTAAAGTTTCCAAAATCCTCATATTATTATAATACTTTTTTTTTTCTTTATTTTATTTTATATTTATTGATTTAATATATTATTAATTAAAAAAATTTTATTATCAAGATAATCTTGTGACAATAAATTTATTTTAAATTAAAATATTTGCTTTTAGTGTTAGATTTTTTTTTCTCAATTCGTATAGCTTGACATGTACCAAGTATGATTTATTTTCTTAATTTTTTTTGGATTGGGTGCAGTGATAATACAACTGGGGAATTTAGTTACTCACAGCTCAAATGTCCCTCTACATGTATAGATATTGGATTGTGTTACCTCTTGACTTCCTATCGTTATTCACATAACTAAAGTTTCCTAATTCCTCTTTAATATTATATTTTTAATAATTTAATATATAAAAAATTAAAATTATTTCACTATCATCTTGATAGCAATAAGTTTATTTAATGATTATTTAATTTTATTTTTTATTTTAATATTAAAATAATTAAAACTATAATATTAAATGAAAAAAAATATCAATTTAAAGTAAACATATATATATATATATATTAAATTAATATATTTGTATATATTATATGATTTATATTTTTCTATATATTTGTTACATTAATATTTGAAAACATTATTATAAATACTTAATAATTTAATGTTTTTACTATGCAGTAATAATCTACCTGTCATCATAAATTTTTTTTTAAATTCATATAATAATGTATATTATGGGAGGTACATTATTGAGTAATCTGAGTAAAACTATTATAACTTCTAATGTATTGTATGTTAATGAAATGCCTTGATTTTCATCCTTTTCTATAGATCAATTTCGTGTGGAATCAACGGGGAGAAAATGAGGCCTCTGTATAGTCTTAAATTCTTAGTTTAGGGTTTCCACTCTCCCTGCCAACGAGAAACAGAGGCATTAGAATGCTCTTCTATATGTATCATTCTCACATAATTAAAGTTTCTAATTCCTCTCTACTTTTATATTTTAGGAGGAGTTTGGTATACAGTAGTGGAACACTGGAATGACATTTAAAATAAAACTCGTTCCTTTTCACATACTTGGTAGACTAGAATAAAAATTAAGATTCGGGATTCACTCCCACAAATTGAATCCTTACCCCCACTCAGAAGTTTATTTTTATTCCCAAATTTTCACTCCTCATTCAGGTTTGTCACTTTATCCATTCCCAAATCATTACCCCTTCTCTCCTAGTCTGATAGCTGACATCCGTTCTCCTCTTGCCGACCGACCACTGACATCCACCATTTGCACCGACCAACTCCGTCGACATCCACTTTTCGCAATCAACTTCATCCTTCACGCATATGGTGTCTCTACTTTTCTTTTCGGTAAGATATCTCCTCTTGTGTATTCTTCACACAGTATGACTTTCAGTTCTCACTTTCTTGTCATTCAATCCATGGGTTTTAGAATTATTGGCTAAATTAGGGTTTACTTATCATTCAAATGTCTAATTTCTTGATGACTAGTAGTATTGTGTTATTTCTCTCCACTTTATCATGAACGTATGCTGATTATAGGTCTATTTCTGTCATATTGAGCCCCAATACATCAAACAATTTCTGTATTGCGTTGAAAATAGGTCTGTGTCTGTATTGTGTTGTTATTACCTTAAGCTACTGCTTGTGAAGCTGGTACTATGTATTGTTCTATTTTTGAACATCATGTCTGTAGAGGTGTTGTATTGTTCTGCTGATTGTAATTTCTCAGAGTTTTATTCCTTTGTTGATTATTTATTGTTGTAACACCCCATATTGAGACAATGTTAAAAGGAATTGAATTGCTACTCATATCACCAATGTGCATATTATTTTGCGGGAGCCCAAAACTTGAGAGCTTCAAAGTTAAGTGTGCTTGACTTGGAGCAATCTTGGAATGGGTGACCTTCCGGGAAGTTTTCTCGGAAAGCATGCGAGTGAGGACAAAGCATGCTGGAAAGCGTAATGGTGGTCTGCGGTCTAGGGGTTTTTAGCTAGTTCTCTCTTTGAATATTTTGATTTTATGTTGTAGACAACCATGGCACAAACTCCTTTAAACCAAAGAAGGCGTAAAATAATGTGTGCTTTGTGGAACATGTATGGGATTCTCATGGTTTGCATGGTATTCATAATGTATCAAATTGTACTTACCCAAAGACGGGGCAAGATTTGTGCAATTAATATGAGTAGAGAGGAAAAAAGGATTGAACGAATGCAATAGATGTTGAATCTTATGAGAGAGAGTGATACGATAAGTATTAGTGAGCTTAGAATGGATAGAAGAACATTTATGAGGTTATGTGAAATTGTAAGAGATGTTGGGGGGTTGAGATCGACAAGAAACTCATCTATTGATGAGATTGTATCCCAATTTATCTACACTTTGGCACATCACAAAAAGTCAGACAATTGCTTACTTTTTAAACGAAGTAGAGAGACTGTGAGTCGTCACTTCAATCTCTGTCTTCAGGCCATTTTACAACTGCACCATGTATTGCTTCAAAACCCAGGACCCATAACAGAGGATTCTAAAGAAGAGAGGTGGAGATCATTCAAGGTATATGTTTAGATTATTTCTATAATATAAATTTTATTACACAGTACATTAATGTGTGAAAAATTGCAGGGTTGTTTAGGTGCTTTGGATATTTGGATAGACGTTTATCCAAGTAATGCCTCCGAAAGAAAAAAATAACGTTATCGCACAAGAAATGAGGGGTATTGCGACGAACATACTAGGAGTATGTTGCCCGAAAATGCAATTCATTTATGTATTACCTAGTTGGGAAGGTTTCGCCCTTGATGATCGTGTTCTTCGAGATGTCATTAGTAGGCCTAATGGACTTAAAGTCCCCCGAGGTAACAAGAATGTTATATTTCCTTACTTGACATAACTAAATTTTATTATTTTACTTGCTTATAAATCTTGTTTAATTTATATAAGGTTGTTACTATTTGGCTGACGCTGGATATTGCAATTCGGAAGGATTTCTTACCCTGTATCGAGGCATAGGTATCACCTTAGAGAATTCGATGGGTATCGTCATGAGACAGTAGAAGAATATTTCAACATGAAGCATTCAAGAGTTAGAAATGTCGTCAAAAGATGCTTCGGGTTTTTAAAAGGTTGGTAGAAAATGCTAGCATTACCTTTTTTCTATCCGATTCAGACTCAAGTCCATATTATTATCGCTTGTTGTTTGCTGCATAACTTGATCTGAAAGTTTATGAGTCAAGATCCATTTGAGGCTATGGTGAATGAGGATGGCGACACTAACAATGGAGATAATGTTGATAAGGATGAAGTTGAATACATCCGAATAATTGTCTCGACTGATGGATGGAATGGTTTTAGAAACAACCTAGCTATTGAAATATTTGCTAGTTGGAGAAATTGGACAGTAGATTCAGAAGGATTTTATGACTTAGTAGTGGCTATATAGTTTAGGAATTAGTAATGTATGCTTTTCTATTGTGGTGTGAAAGAAGTCTTGATTATGGTGTTTTACTTGAATACACTATATTTCTTTGAGCAGTTCATATTATTATTATCGCTACATTTCCAAGGCTTTACATGTGCTGTCATTTGATGAGTCTATTTTAATTGAATATAATTGATTTGTTTGAGAAGTTCATATTATGATTACTATTATATTTGGGAGGCTTTACATATGTTGTCATTTGATATGTATTTTACAGGAGGATGGATAGCATTATACTGGGGATGCTCCAAGTGGAAGAGGGAAAAACAAGTAGTTTTGGAGCGAGGAACAAAGTTGGGTATTGGTGACTATTTGCAGAAAATGGTGGTTGATCCGCTATGGAAAATAGATGGAGGTTTCAGGAACAATTACATGACCGATATCAAGAAGATGATGACTCAAAAACTTACTTCATTTTCGAAGGATGTGAAGCATATTGATTCAAAGCTTAAGTATATGAAGACTAAGTTTAATGCGATTACTGAAATGTGCAAGCAGAGTGGGTACACATTTAATGATGTCGAGAAGAAAATAGTTTGCGAGCGTTCTTGGTATGATTCATGGGCAAAGGTATGCCAACTACATTAATGCGATATTAGAGCTTTTTATGATGTATTATGATCTGTTTGAACCTTTATTGATATGTTATTTGGGATTATATATTACAGAGCCACAAAGATGAAAGGGGTTTGTATGACGTTGCATTTCCTTATCTAGTGGAGCTGGAAATTATGTGCGGAAAGGATAGAGCCATAGGAGATATTGCTGAAGATCCATTCACGGCAACCCATAACATTAATGTGATCGATGTAGATTTGTCTAATGAAGAGGATGAAATTGACTAGAATCCAATTGCTAAGTCCTGTGCAAGTGCCTCAAGCAAGAAAAGGAAATTCTCATCATCAAAAGCTAGCAAGCATTCAAAGAAGAACAAGTTCGATCTAGATGTAGAGTTAAAGCTATTTACTGAGCGAGTTGATGGGCTTATGAAAGATGTCAGCTCTCAGTTTGCATTAATGTTCAATTGGATTCAAGGGAAGTGTTCTAAAATGCCTCAGATTTTGGAAGAGTTGGATCGTCTTGGTTTTACAGGTCAAGATAAATATAAGATTGCTAAAATCATTGGTGGGGATGATGTGCATGTTGACTTGCTGTTTAGCTTGGTTCCCGACGAAAGAAGGAAATTCGTTCTCAGTTTTATGTAGTTGCACTTTGGTTTATGTTTCTTGCTTAGATTAGAATATCTAATTAGGATCTTTATTGTGCTGGATACTAAATCATTTTGTGTAGCAATAGACATATTAAGCTTTGCCAACTTTTGCTTGTAATGAATTCATGTAATGCATTGACATTTCTTAATACTGACGTATGATCTTTTGCTTATTCAATATATTATCTTTTATTTCTCCACCTGTTGTTGTTGACATTATTTGCTGTTTAGCTTGGGTCTGGTTCTTTACTTGTTGTTGCTATTTGTACTAGTATGGATGCGCTGCCTCTCCAAGTACTCAATGTCCTGTGTTTTTGTAATGTTTCATTTTCAAATTGCTTGTCAATTTGCTCATTGTTTGGGTTTCTAGTCGCTGCTAATTAGTTAATGTTGATCTTATTTTTTGTGGTTGGATTAGATTTAACTCCATCTAGTTATTTATTATATAAGTAGGTTGCATAAAGTGTCCTTATTTGATTGCTTTCAGCTGAATAGTTTCTTATGTTAAAAAAAGTGATTCGTTTCAGTGGTCTTTTATCTTTATTGGGATTAAATGTCTATTGATTAGAAGTGTGGACATGGTTGTAGTTTGGATTTATACTTAGAATTTGATGTCGTGAAAACATCCCATATTTGACAAATGAACATGAGAGGTTTAAAGATGATAGATGGTTTCCCTCTTTTGACATAGTTTTAGTTGTCATGAGTGATACATTTGGTAGGTTAGATAATGATTTTTGGTCTAGAGGTATCGATACTCTATTTATTTGGTTATTAGGGCAAAGGCAATGATTTTGTTTAAATGATACTAGTTTTGAATTCTTCTGTACATCATTTACGCATAAAAAAATCAGCAACTGTGTACATGTTTCATGTAAGAATAAAGGGTAAAGGTGGACATGTTGTTATGCCTCATTCTGCTATGATCCAATTGAAAGTCAAGTACACTCTCTTGATGATCTTTTCATTTAATCTTAATAGTAGAGTGATTTCAGCAACATAATGATCTTAATGTTCTCAATAATTTTATGCTGAAGGTGTTATGTTACTTATTTATATGGGGGTACTCCTTTGAACCTAGTCCCATTAGTTATGGAATTTGGAGGCACTTTAAGGAGTCTAACCTTAAAACAGCTAGAAAACATGTTAAAAGAGGTATGCAGAAAACACAATTAACTAGAGTGTATGGTATGTCAACCTATAATAGATAGTGACTTCAAGTAATTTGATGTAGATAATTGAATGACACACGAAAGCACATAGGTGTAAGGCAGAAATTAACACGAAAGAAGAAGAATTCCAACATGTTCAGGTAATTAGAAATGACCTTAATCTGCATTACCCATATATAGTAAATGGGTAGATGCCTGGTTCTGGAAATGCAAAATTAGATAATAAAATCATGGCAGGAGAAGACTTTGAGTTCTATCAGAAGCTGATTCCTGGATTAATGTTCCATGTTGACATTGAAAACCATGAAAAGGGCTGAATTCACAGTCCACACTCTCTTTACTTGTTTGTTGATGAAAATGTCCTGCCAATTGGTGCAGCCAAGGAAAAGTTCTAATAATTTTCTGTGAAAATTTTTTATGCTTAGCTTTCAATTAAATTAATATTATATATTCATATATATATATATATATATATATATATATATATATATATATATATATGACAATCATAATTTTTTAATTGACTAAGCATAAAAAATTTTCCACAGAAAATTATTAGATAATCATTAGTTTTTATTCCAATTCCTTTGTGTTAATCATCCCAACGTGTGTTAATAAAACCCTTGCTCTGTGAGTCTTGATTCCAATTCCTGCAAAAAAATTTAACCAAGTATCAGTAATGGTATTCATTATCATTCCGTAATTGTACCAAGCATCAATAATGACATTCATTCCGATTCCATTATTTCGATCCAGGTAGCAGTTTCGGCATCATGATTTCCATTCCCATTAACCCCTCAATCACTTTCATTCTCATTCTCATTCCTATTTTTGAACCAAGCACATCCTTACTTATCCTATTTTATATTTAATGATTTAATATATTATTAAAATTATTTCATTATCTAGCGGTAATAAATTTATTTTAAAATGAATTATCTACTATTTATAGTTAGTTTCTCTTCTTAATTCTCATAGATTGCTGAGTGTGGTTGAAGTCACATTGTCAAGGTTGTTTCCTAATGTTATTGGGGTAAATGGTACCCATTATGGTTCGATTTATGGTGGTTGTTTCTGTTAGGATTGCCTTGAATCACAATGATTTCCTTTTAGGAAGGTTTTTCTATTTTAAGTTTGATCTATTTCCTAACTGTTTGATTCCTTATTCTGGAAAGATTTGGTTTTCCTAATTTGGTTGATTGTATTCCTTAGTTAAAAAGGAAACAAATTAGGAAAGTATGTTTGATGATCACTATAAATAGAGTTGTCTCATGAAGAAGAAAGTATCCCATCCCTTTGGGGGTGATGATCATCGTATTGGGAATCCCATCCCTCTAGCGCGGTGTCATTGGATTTGGGTCATACCCGTAGGGTAATGATCATTGGGGTTGGGGTCTTGCCATTAAGGAGATTTCGAGTTGAGATTGAGGTCTCGCCATTAAGGAGATTTCGAGTTAAGATAGGGGTCTCGCCATTAAGGAGATTTTGATTTGAGTTGAGATAGGGGTCTCGCCATTAAGGAGATTTTGATTTGAGTTTGTCTCACCGTTAAGGAGATTTTGATTTGGGGTTTTATTGTCATGGTGGAGTTGTTCGCTTAAAAGAGATTTTGAGAAAGAAAGCAATTTTGTGTGGAGACATAAAATGTTATCTGAATGACTTGTAATTCTATTTCTCATAGTAAAGTTGTTATCTTTCCGTGGATTAGGCAATTTGCCATGCCCACATGTACAATCTCAATTAAATTTTTAGTTAACTGCCATGCCCACATGCACAATCTTCTTCGTGGTACTCATTACCGAAACTAGTTTTAATTGAATAAAGTCGGCCTATAGTTTTGTTAATGGTAAAAATTGAGGTTTAATATAGAGTAAACTTAGTGCATTTCTACTCCTTGTGCCTGATTTGAATTTATTTATATATTTAAATTTTAATTTTTATTCATGAATTTTTATTTAAAGAAATATCTATAAAATTGTAAGTATTCAATAATAGTATATGAAACATCCGAGACCATGAAAATATATTTATAATATGATAAGTAAATACAAAAACAAATATATAATAATACAAAAATTATAATTAATTAAACTATTACATATAGTAAAATTAAAAATTATTAAACCAATATTTTATAAAAAAAGATATTATTGTTTATTTAAAATATTGTATAAAATTATTTTTGGTTGTAAATACACATACTTCTAATGAAATTATTTTTAAAATAGAATAAAAATATAATGTTCTTAAAATTGGAAAAGATGGACTTGTGACTGAATACACCCTACCCTACAGTAGGTTAATTGAGATACTTACCATTTTGCAACATATGATTTATGCTAACTTTAAATAATTTATATGCATATTGTGTATTTTATTTTTTTGTTTTAAATGTGTATATATATGTTATTTAATTTTGGTATAAAATAATTAATTATATTTGAATTATTTTAGGTCACTTTATATTGATACTAGTGTTATTAATTTATTGTCATATGCATACACATATGTTCTTTGTGTTTTTTTTTTCACAGGATGGATTCCTATTGGCTCGAGTTCTATTGTGAAGGTTATTGAATCTACTATGAACAAGCAAGGTATTGCCCCACTAATTCATTGCAACTAGCATATTGATGTTCAAAACTTTAGAGGGGATGGTTCACCCTCTAATTCGCCAGGATTCGGAGCTTCAATCGACCGCTCAATTGGCAACACCTACCATACTAGAAAATCCACCTTTATCTCCAGTGTCGCAACCTCTAAAAGAAGACAATCAGGTCATTGAGATTCATCCTATTTGAGTTTCTGAGATAATTGTAATCTCGAATGATGAAGTTGATGATGAGCACGTGGAAAACCCTAAGCATGTAGAGGTGATAGATATTGGTATTGATACTAAGAAAGATGATGATCTAAGAGATGTCAACTGCTTACCTTGTAGCTCTCCAATACCGATAGTCTAAGATTCTTCCATATACTCTCCTAGTTGTAGTAAAGAGTGAAGTAGGAGAATCTAGATGCCCAGATGGATAGAGGCTGATGATGCTGGCCCTAGCGGAAATCATGGGAAGGATTTAAGGAATAATCACAAAGTAGATCGTGAGAAGGAGCTTAAGACAATGGAACAATCAGACCTTGGAGGTTATGGATCAAATGCATTTTTTTATGATCATTTTCATGGTAGACATCATTTCAATAGTGTATTATTATATGATCATGATTTTTTAGTATGCTTTTCCATGATTATTAAAGAGTCAATTATTATTATATTCTCATCTTCTTTGTGAAATGATTTGAATGCATGAAATGTTGATTGTTGGTCTTTTTTGCATAGTTGCTTTAATCTTATTATCTAATGTGGGAGTCCTAAATATGATGTATTTTTAGGACTACATTGCTCCCTACCATGACAAGGTACGATGACTATGACCAGAGAATGTGGAGGGTGATTAGGTAGTCAAACTATCTTTTCTTAATCCCCCTCTTGGTGAAGTCCTTGTATCTATGATCGCTTAGGTCGTAGAAATATCTTTATCGGATGAAATTCTGCTAGATTAGGAAAATAGATGAGTCTATAACATTATTTGTGTTTATAAGTACTAGCATCTGCTTCGAAATCTATAGTTGCAGAGTTAAACAAGGGCGAGAAACTGAATGGTGACAATTATAAGAAACTGACATCGTTAGATTTAGTATATTCTCAAGGAACACGAGGCTATTGTAATCTTGAGTAACACTATGGTTAAACCAGAGTGATGGTAATCTGCACAAACTAGACGTAATATATGGAAGCCTATATACATATATATCCTAGAAGCGCAATAACAACATTGCGAGAATCTCAAACCTCTCTGCTACTACTTGGTTAAGTAAAGTATCCTAAATCCTCTATATTACTATCGGACTTTTTTTTTTATCTTATTTTATATTTAATGATTTAATATATTATTAATTAAAAAAATATTATCAAGATACTTTTATGACAATAAATTTATTTTAAATTGAAATATTTGATTTTTAATGTTGGTTTCTTTTCTCATATAGCTTAATGTGTAGCAAGTTTAGTTGGTTTTGTAAATTGTTGAGATTAATTACAATGATGATGACACAACTGTGAAGGAATTTAGTTTCTTATATTTGTTTCATGGTTTTATGTAAAAATATTATTTAGCTCATGATTTTTTATAACTATCCCTTTTTTAAAAAAATAAAATAAAATAAAATTAATTTGTATGAATTAAGTAAAATGTGAGATTGTTTAATAAAAAAGTTATTTTCATAATTAATAAATAATTTTTTTATACTAAAATGATTATACCAAACCTATATTTTTATAAATTAATATTTTTTTTATATATTATGTTTTATATTTGTCTACATATTTGTTAGTTTAATAGTTAAAAATAGGCATAAGGGTCTCAGGAGCCCCCGAACTTGGTTATAATTTTCAAGTTAGCTCTCAAACTTTACAGAGGGTCAATTTATCCCCTCAACTTCTAAATGGTGGGTCAATTAAGCCTTTTCGCTGATGTGGAGGCTGATCTGGCAGTACAAATTATTAACTTCAAAATATCAATTATGCCCTCCACATCAGCAAAAATGGCTCATTTTACACAAAATTTAAAATTTAAGGGGTTAAATTGACTCTTCGTGAAGTTGGAGGGTTAACTTGAAAAATATAGTTAAGTTCAGGGGCTTCTAAAACCCTTATGCCTTAAAAATATTATTATAAAATATTTAATACTTTTATGTTATAGTTATGGAGTAATAATTTGTCTGTTACCATATTTTCTTTAAATTGATATAATAATATATGTTAAGAGAGATACATTATTGATGAACCCTATTACTATTACTATTATTATTTTTTTAAAATTTATTATTATTATTTACAAACCTTTAGTTATATTTAAAAAAAATTAAAATTTAAAAAATCTAATCATAAATTATACAAAATTATTAGATCAAATAAATTATATAATATAAATTAACTATTATTTTATCGTAGTATTAAAAATATAAACTTAATAAAAACAGACACATAAAATAAACTATTAAATTTAAAAATATTTTTAAAAAAAATCTGTCACTGCTCAATCTTTTTGAAAGATGTTTTTTAAGAATAGGTTTTGAGATGAAATCCAAAATTTCATATAGCTTCAGCTCTGGCAGTACACATCAGATAAGAAGAGTGTTGTGTTAACTATTCAATATAAGTCAACAAAAATTACCATTAGATGTTCAGTTTTTTTTTGCACACACACTGGCTTTGATACCAAATTTTTCCATTTAAAAACCTTAATGGTCTGATTCCTATTTTACCTATATAAATTCCAACTCTCTCAATCTTAATTCACTTTCCTTTCAACTCTCATTGTCTATGAGAAACGTGTCAATGAGAAATAGAGGTGTTGAAATGCTCTTCTTGAAGTGAGTCGTCTTTAAGTGGCCAAATTTGAAGAACCAAAGAAGATGACGGGTCATGATTTACATAGAGTCTCTGATCTTGATTATCGAGGTTTGTGCATTCAGCCTAATGTCACAGTTCCATGTTAACATAGAACTCGTGGAGGAAAAGTCAAGGGGAAAGAGATCTTGATAAGTGAGAATGAGAAACGGGCTTCTTCTAGAACAAACGAAAGTTGGATGATTTGGAGGAAGCAACCATTAATCAAAAGTCTAAGAAGAAGTCAAAGATCGAAAGGAAGCAAGCTAAAGAAGAAGAATAACCAAATGGTAAAAATCAATCACAATAGGGTTTCCATCAGGCCTCCTGAATCTCTTGACCTTCCTTCAGCATCTAAAGATGAAATTCAGAGGCTGAATGGAACCAATATTAAACTTGTGACTAAAAAGAAATTGATGGCTTCTGATATGGATGTTGGGTGGCAAAGTCGGTTCACCTTGCCAGGAATGAAAGACCAAACTTTTGTGAGTTTGGAGGACGAAATATTGCCTCATCAGAGTTCTAGAGACATATATTGTTCACTGATTCAACCTTATATTCAAGTATAAAAAGGTTTAAAGTTAAATAGATGGAACATGAGAAAATCTTACTATTACATATTATAGACAAAGTGGAATGTCGTTTCTCATAACAAAAGGAATTATCTCAGAGAGAATTCCATAGTAGCTTTGGAGTTTTAGAGTGAAATACAAGTTATGGTTTGCGTATTGAAGTATGTTTGAATCAGGTTTTTGAATATGTTTAGATTTAGTTTTTTCAGTTGTAGTTGAATAAGTGTTGATTGAGGCATAGATTATTAATGTCAGTTGCTATTTTTATGGGAAATTATCTTTTAAGTTAACAAAATTGTGCTAGAGTTGGTCAATTGAATATGTCAGCTATGGAACCTGATATTTCTGAACGAATTCATGTACTAGCTATATATAGCCGTCTTTGATTGTTGAAATAAAAGCAGATTTTTTCTTGTTCTCAATATCTTGATGTATATTTGTGTTTACATTTGAAGTGTTGTTCTCTGTTTTTCAACATTTATTGTATCAGAGCATTCCCGAGGGTGAGCGCGAGTGCAAACATGTGAGTTTGGGAAACACATAATGGCTAGTGGTAGTAACACTAATGGCAATAGTAACACTATGAGCACAACACAGCCACATATACCTGTGTTTAAGGGAGAAAATTATAAGTACAGGAGCATTAGGGTGAGAACATTACTCAAGGCTCAAGATCTTTGGGACTATGTCGAAACAGGATTTGCTAATCCAGATTTTGATATTAGCAGATTGAAAGAGAACAATAAGATAGTCAACAAGGCATGGCAATCATTCTACAAGCTATCCATGACTCAATTTTCTCAAGAGTCGGTGAAGCCACTACAAAAAAGCAAGCATGGGCAGTCTTGAAGAAAGAAAATCAAGGTGATTCAAAGGTAATAGTTGTTAAGTTACAATCTCTTAGTCGTGACTTTGAAATATTATTGATGAAAAATGGAGAGTCTATAGCTGATTTTTTGGCAAGAACGATAATGATTGCTGCTCAAATGAGGGCTTATGGTGCAAAACTAGTTCATCAAACTATTGTGGAAAAGGTTATGAGGAGTTTAGTGCCTAAATTTGACCATGTTATGGCAGCTATAGAGGGGTCTAAGAATCTCTCTATATTTACTCTTGATGAGTTGATGGGCTCACTCCAAGCACATGAAGCTAGGATTAACCGAACACATGATAATAATGAAGAAAAGGCTCTTTAAATAAAAGATCCAGAGAAGAAAATCTCTCCAGTAGGAAGAAGAGGCTCTCCTTGTAATTTTAGAAGCAGATGTCGTTGATGCTTTAGAAGAGGGAGAGGATAGTAAAGCGTACAATGTTTTAACTGGTAGAGATATGACCATTACAAATCAGATTGCTGGTATAAGGATGACTCGCAGGTAAATTTCACTACAAAGAATGAAGAAGATGATGGAGAAGAAGGTATGTTATTTATGTGCCAATCAGCTGAACAACTACCTAATTTTTTTTATTATTTATAGACAGTGGCTGTTTCAATCATATGATCGGAAGAAGAACACTGTTTGTGAAACTTAATAGGACCTATAAGATGGTTGTGCAGCTTTGAAATGGCAAGGAGCTGCAAGTTGAAGGTAAAGGAACAATAAGAGTCGAAGTCCGTAAAGGTGTGTTCAAAAACTTAAATAATGTCCAATATGTGCCTTCTTTAGGATATAACTTGTTAAGTGTAGGACAATTGATGATTAATGGGTACTCTGTGACATTTGACGATGGAGAATGCACCATCAAGGAAAAGAAGACGGAAAAGATAACGGTTAACATTAAAATGACCAAGAACAAAATGTTGTCTTTGGATGTATCCCAAGTAGGAGGATTTATTCTTGTTGTAGTAGAGGATAGTAAATAAAAAAGTGGCACTTACCGTATGTACATCTCAACATGAAAGGGTTGAAACTAACATGAGAGGATTTATTCTTGCTGCAATAGAGGATAGTGAATCAAAAAAGTGGCACTTACGGTATGTAAATCTCAACATGAGAAGATTGAATTTATTAGGAGATAAAGGTATGGTGTCTGGACTTCTAATCATTAATAAAGTCACTCTATGTGAAAGTGATGTAGTAGGAAAACAAACAAGGATATCATTTCCTTATAATACTTGGAAGGCATTTGAATCTCTTGAGCTGATATATACGGACTCGTGTGGTCTAATGCAAACTGAATCATTAAGAGGAAGCAAATATTTCCTTTGTCTCACAGATGATTGCACAAGGATGAGTTGGGTCTATTTTTTGGGAGAAAGTCAGAAGCTTTTAAGAAATTTCGAAGCTTTAAAGCAAGAGTTGAGAAGGAAAGTGGGAATTTCATTAAAGTACTCCGAACAAACAGAGGAGGAGAATTCACTAGTGAAGATTTCAATTGATTTTGTGAAGAAAATATTATTCACAAAGAATTTATTGCTCCAAATACACCCGAGAAAAATAGAGTTGCTGAGCGAAAAAACAAAACCATTGTGGAGATGGCAAGAAGCATACTCAAGGAAAATGATATTCCTAACATTTTTAGGCAAAGGTAGTAGCTACACAAGTCTATTTGCTCAACATATCTCCAACAAAAGTTTTCTTGAATCAAACTCCTTTTGAAGCTTGGCATGGTAAGAAACCATATGTAAGTCATCTTAAGATATTTGGTTGTATTACATATGGTTTGATATATGCACATGATAGGAAGAAAGTTGATAAAAAAATTTTGAGAAATGCATCTTGTGTTGGATATAGTATACAGTTTAAGGCTTATAGATTGTATAATCCATTGACAAAATTGATTCTAATAAGAGATGTAGTATTCAATGAAGATGTAGGGTGGAGTAGTTTAGAAAATGAATAGACAAATTCAAAGATTTAATTGATGCTGTCAATACAGAGTCAAAAGCAGAAGGGTCTAGTTCAACTTCCACTCCTTTAAGTCCAATAAACGTCTCAGATAGGTCAGCATCAGAAGAAGACATACCATCATCATCAGAAGACACACCACACAAGAAATTTTGGTCTCTAACGGAGATTTATGAGACAACATAATTTGATCTTCATATGCTTGATCCTACCAATTTTCAAGAGGCCGTACTAAAGAAAGAATGGTGGAAGTAATGAAGGAAGAGTTGACAAAATAGAGAAGAATAAAACTTGGTAGATGAGTGACTTACTAGAAAGAAAAAGTGCAATTGGACTAAAATAGGTGTACAAGACAAAATATGGAGCAGATGGTGAAATTCACAAGTACAAAGCACGACTTGTGGCTAAGGAATAGTGCAGTAATATGGGATTGATTATGGTAAGATATTCTCACCGGTAGCCAGGTTCGTAACCGTAAGACTCATACTTGCTCTAGCTGCATAATTACAGTGGTATGTCTATCAATTTTATGTGAAAAGTACGTTTCTGAATGGAGAATTATAAGACGAGGTCTATGTGTTATAGCCTGAAGGATTTGAAACTGAAGGAAAATAAGCAATGGTGTACAAGCTAAGAAAGGCGTTGGACGAACTTAAATAAGCTTCAAGGGCTTGGTATGGAAGAATTGATAGGTACTTTTAGAAAAATGGTTTCTCAAGCAGTAAAAATGATCCAACTCTCTATGTAAAGAAGAAAGGTATTGATCTTATCATTGTATGTTTATACGTTGATGATATCATTTATACAAGTTTTTGCAGTTCCATGATAGCAGATTTTAAAGCAAAAATGAAAAGTGAATTTAAGATGTTAGATATAGGATTGTTGCATTACTTTATTGGATTGGAAGTATTGCAAACAAAATAAGAAAGTTTTGTATCACAAGTGAAGTATGCTAAAGATCTACTTGAGAAGCTTAGGATGATGAACTGCACTCCTACAACTACACCAATGAATTCAAATGAGAAATTGAAGCTTAAAGATGGAGGGAAGTTAGTGGATTAAACTAAGTTTAGAAGTTTAGTTGGTGGACTCATTTACTTAACACACACATGACCTGGCATTTCTTTTTCTATTGGTGTTATTTCTAGGTTTATGCAACAACCATCGGTAATACATTTTGGTGTAGCTAAGAGGATACTCAGGTATGTGGCTGGAACTGTGAAGTATGGAATATGGTATGATAGAGTTGATGAGATCGTGCTGAGAGCATATGTAGAAAGTGACTGGGCAAGCTCCTTAGACGATAGAAAAAATGTGTCAACCAATGTTTGTTTTCTTAGATCAGGAGAAAACTACTGGAGTTCACAGAAATAGAAAGTTACAGCCTTTTCTACATGTGAAGTAGAGTGCATATCAGTGAATTCTGCAGCATGTCAAGTGTTATGGTTAAGAAGATTACTTGCAGAATTGAATTTAAAGCAGAAGGCACCTATAGAGATTCTATGTGACAACAAATCAACATTACTTTTTGACAAGAAATCTACTCTTTCATAGCAACTCAAAACATATCCCTCTCAGGTACCATTATATCAGAGAATTGATATCAGAAAGTGAGGTTGAAGTTAATCATTATGGTACTGATAAACAATTGGTAGATATTCTCATGAATCCTTTGTCAAAGATAGATTTTGCTACTTTAGAAACCTTCTTGAAGTAACAGATTTCGAATCAAAGGAGGAAATTGAAATATGTTCGAAATCAAGTTTTTGAATAGGTTCACATTTAATTTTTTAAGTTGTAGTAGATTATTGTTGTCAGTCCCTATTTTTTAGGGAAATTATCTTTTAAATTAACAGAATTGTGCTAGACTTGGTCAACTGAATATATCAGCTATGGAGCCTGATATTTCTGAACAAATTCATGTACCGGCTCTTTGATTATTGAAATAATAGCAGACTTTTTCTTGTTCTCAATATCTTGATGTATATTTGTGTTTGTATGTGAAAGTGTTGTTCTATGTGTTTCAACATTTAATGAACCTCCTAAATGATGAATAGATGGATGTTTGAAGGGATAAATATTTCTACAATGGTATAAAATACTGAAGATTTAGATTTCAATGGTCACAATTTATGTGACTAATTCAGAATTAACTGTAATTACTTTACTTTGCTTAATAAAGTGAAAACTTCTTCTACCATCTTATTCTTATTTTTGCCATATTATTCTTATTTTTGTGTTGCTGAATACATCGAAAAATCATATACAAATGCTTTTCATATATTCAGGGTATCAACGTCTAACTCATTAAACAAGGGGTATCAACCCTTCTACACTAAAGTCTTCTACATATGACAAAACAAGTACATCTCTGCTTCTTTATCATCATCTCACCCGTATTTGTGTTTCTACTGCTTCCACACTTTACACGATTCCACTCCATGAACGTATATATCCACTTGTTCAATGTAACAACAATCTTTAAAACTTTCACCATCAAATATTTTGTGGTATAAAAAAACACCCGCAAATTCCTCATCAAAGAATTTAAATTGGAATCCTATCGGAAGAAGCTGCATTAATAATGAATTTGAATGAGAACTAAGAGGGATTACTATTCTCAAAACTTAAATGCCCCTCTATATATTATTCTCAATTAATTAAAATTTCCTAATTCCTCTCTACTCCTACAGTTTTAGTTATCTTATTTTATATTTAATGATTTAGTATATTACTAACTAAGATTATTTCGGTGATAATAGTAGGTAACTAATAGCTAGTTTCTTTTCTGAATTCTCATAAATTGCGAGTGTTGTTGAAGTTGGTTAAGGCTGTTTCCTAACGGTAATATAGTACTTATTTTCGTCCTTTCATGGTTTTATCTGCAAAAACCAATATTAGATGCTCATCCTTTCTTATAATTAATATTATTTTTTTTAATAGTAATTCTAAGGCATAAGGGTCTTAGGTACCCCTCAACTTGGTTCTATTTTTCATGTTAACCCTCCAACTTCACGAAGGGCCAATTTACCCCCTCAACTTCAAAATACTGGGTCAATTAAGCCCTTTTTGCTGATGTGGAGGGCTTAATTGACCTTTTCAAGTTAATTATTTTCACTGCCAGCTTAGCCTCCACATCAGCAGAAAGGGTTTAATTGACCCAGTATTCATAAGTTGAAGGGTTAAATTGACCTAGTATTCATAAGTTGAGGGTTATATTGACCCTCCGTGAAGTTAAAGGACTAATTTGAAAAGTATAGTCAAGTTCGGGGGCTCCTGAGACCTTTATGCCTAATTCTAATTTGTGTGAAATAAGCGGGTTTGTGTAATAAAAATTTCTTTTCTCAATTAAATAAGAGTTTTTTTATTATATTAAAATGATTATTTAATTTTCCTTTTTTACTATTTGAATATTAAAATAAAATAAAACTATAATATTTATTATATATATATAATGCAATTTAAACTTAACCTCTTAACATCAAGTAAGTTTTCAACTAAATTTATATAGTTAGATACTAGATAATTTTAAATTAAATAAAATTAAAACTATTAAATTTTAAATTTTAATAAAACAAAATTCTATATAAATATATTATTTTTAAATAATTTTTTTTAAAAAAAAATAGTATTTCAAATAAAATTTAAATTTATAGAAACATCTCTTTTATATACACAACTAAATCTAAATCTGTTTAAATCTTTTATGAAAATAAAATTTTTCATAATGCAAATAACTTTCAATAGAATTGAAAACAACAGACTTCATATCATCCACTCAAATTTAGAGATGGAGTTGCGAGGGGTCTGACCCCAACTCTTCAAATAATATGTATAACTTCATTAGAGTGATATTTGCATTGTTGGTTGTGTTACTCATTGATGTTTTGAGAGATTATCGGTTCAAAATAAATAAATTAAGTAAGGTTATATTTTTTTCTTAAATATTATAATTATTTACTAAAGATTTTAGTTCTTAAATATGTTAATTTAAAAATTTTTATACAAATTATGAAATATGGGAGAAACCATAAATTTTAAATTAATAATTATTTATTAAAATAATAGTGCAATAGAAATCAGCAAATACAAATACATATAACAATACTCTTTTTTTCCAGGGGAGATAAATACATATTCCTACCATATGAAGAAATTAGTGTTAATGTTTGAATGATAAAATATTTGAGGATGAATTTTGACAATCACATGAAATATTTATTAATCATGAAAAAGGTTATACTATAAGTGTTGGATTTGAATGATCCACACTAGATGGACCCAACCTACTACTAAATAACCCTACAATGGGTTATCTGTAACTAACTCAATTGGTTGTAACCAATTGGAATTCCTTCTGTTAGAGAAATACAAAATCACAGATAATGTGATTTAAGTGATTTTGGCAGTTTACAAAAGATAACAACTCATTAGAATTCACTCTAATGAATATCAAATCAAATTTTAAGACTTCTATTTGAAGACTTCTCTCCACAAAAACAAGAAAGATGATTGTTTTGTTTTCTATTCTCTCCTTTATACGTTCTTATATGGCGATTAGAATTGTGAATTTCTCTTTGGTGATTCTGACCAGATAAGTGGGAACCAACGACATCAAAACAACAAAACAGTAATAGATCCTTATAATATATATATACATAGTTTGTTGTTTGATGTTAGTATTAGAGTCAGGTTATTTATTTATTTTAATTATTTTTACACTGTTATTGAATTATGGTATATTTATCATTTGTATATGCATATGCTATTATATCGTTGAATGATTTAATGTTTTCTTGGATGTGTATACTTGTTGCCAAAACTTGTTTGATTATTTTTTATTCTGAGATGTTCTCAAAAAATTTCAATAACCACAGCATTTGAACCGTTTCAAAAAACCATTCGATTCAATATAAAATTTATGGGTTTTCGATTTAAAACAAATGAGAAAACTTTTTTTTTAATGTTTCTCAGACTAGAAATTGGATTGAAAAGCAGTGTTTTGAAATAGATCCATCGAGAACATTTTGGAAAAATAATACGAGTCACATTTGAAATGCTTGAAGTTCAACATACTATTTAGATTTTTTTTTCCTTAATATCAAGATCACCAACGACATCAGGGCATCGAACGGATTAGACTGGTATTGTCTCGACAGTCGTCGGTGACTGAAATCGCCCCGTGTGGTGTACATGCACTGGCGGGGCATGTCAGCCTGACCAGGAGGTTTATGGCCTAGTCAGCGCTGACGTAGCACCTTGTTAGTGCCTGCGTGTACACCCCATATGGCGCCACATTAGCGCTTACATAGCTGCCTGCGTGACAGCCAAACCAGCGAGGGCATTTTCTTGTGACCGCTGGTGTTAGCGCTATGTGAGAGCCTCTCGGCTCGCCACGTGGCGCTGACACGTGGTGCAACTCACTAACACCACTCCGCCACGAATGGGGCTTTTTTTAATGACATTTTGCTATATTTTTAGTTATGTCATTAATTTTTATGCATACACTTGCATCCATAGTGCATTATGGTGATTTTTTTTATGTGATGGATCTCTATTAGCTCCATTTCTTTAACCATGGATTCTGGATTCATCACGAGCTAGGTTACTTTATCTATCCCAAAAAATAAGGCCAATTTTGAGGTATGAAGCCCCTCTTGGAAGAGAGCATCCTTTGGGGATTAATGCTGGACTTCCCCCTCCTGAGATTATTCCACCACATTTACCTATTCCTGTCAATCGTCTTGAAAATGCTGAAAATGTCAAGATTGAGGTCCCGCTTCCGCCTAAAGATTAAGAGGTCCCACTTTGGCCTTTAGATCAAAGGGTTCCCTTTGAGTTAGAAAATCCAGAGATAGTGAACATATCGGATGATGAGGATGACGAGGATGCTGATCAAATTATTGAGGATCTAGATGACGCTGTGGACTCTATGTCTACTGATGAGTATGAGACTGAGGAGGATCCAGATGATACACCTTACACTCGTATCCATTATCGTGTAATACCTGTTGATCCTCCATCGAGCCACCTTACGAGTAGGATGACCAGTCTTCCTAGTTCGATTTCGAGGGTGCTTATAGATAAGGGTGTCAAAATGGGTTATGACTTAATGGGTTGACATGAACTCGCAAAAAATAAGTGGGTTGAGTTTAAGTTAAATGGATTTTGACCTGTTTATGATACGACACGTTTAATCTATTTATAAACGAGTCGAGTCGTGTTTGACTAATAGGTTAACGTGTTGACCCGCATATTGGGGTCAAAATAAAATTTATATAATTTTGATAGATTAAATAATAATGTTCAATATATATTATCAATCTAACAAAACCCTAACTTTTAGAAAATTAGAAGTTATTGCGCCTCTCTCCTCCTCTCTTGTCTTCAACCGCCCGGCACAAGTTCCTCTACTCTACCTCATGTCTCATCATCAACCATCCATTACTCAAATATCACCTCCGATGCCCCCTCTTCGTGGTTTGCTTCAGATGAAACTCTTCTGCAATGACTATCTATTGTTAGCTTTATCAATAATCTTCTTCGTTAATTTCTCGTGTGGTATGTTTTTTCTAACACTAATAGTCTCAATCTCAGTTCTTCTATCTTTAGCTTAGGAGTTAGTGTCTCTCTCTAATTTGATATGTTGTTCTTTACTTTTATTAGTTTTAATCAAATTTGCAAGTGAATGTATATAGGTTTTGATTAATAAATTTAGTGCTTGAATGTGTTGTTACTTCAAGTTTTGATTTAATATTTTGTTCTTACTTATTATAAGGATATTTCTTTGGTCTTTATTTATTTATTTATTTTATTTATTTATTTTTTTTAACGTTGGCTCAACGCTTTTAGGACATATTATTCAAATCGACCATTAATGTAGCACACAAAAATTGATAGGGCATACCACATATTTATTTATTTATTTATATTATTTTATCTTTTTTGAATTTTTTTCTTGTAGTATTTTTACTAATGAAAATTTTGAGGCAACTATTGTTATTTGTTTTCATCTTTAAATTTGAATTTTTGTGAGGCATAATGTTTATTTGCTTCAATTTGTATAAAATGTAATAATATTTACATACAAATATATTCTGCCTTATTTATTAATATTATGGTTTTATAAAAAAAAAATAAGATTTAGAACTTATAACCAAGTTGTATGAATTTTTTTTTACAGCAATATGGTCTCAAGTAATGATACTACTGATGATGGAATCCAAGTTGAAAAAGGTACAAGAATTGAATGGGTTAAACGAGTTAATGGATAAACAGATTAAATAGGTTAATGCATAAACAAGTTAAATGGGTTAACGCATGAACAAGTTAAATGGATTAATGCACAAACATATTTAATAAGTCAGATAAATAGGTTAAACGGGTAATTGATTTGCACGATTTACAAATTTTGATTTATCTAACCAAATCAATCGTGTCGACACATTAACACGCGTATCAAACAAATTCGTATCGAGTTGAATGTACCATTTGATCAATAAATGTGCACATGCTTTTATCCGGTTAATGCATAGTTCAATAAACATACAACAACCAATATGAAGCATAAAACGAGATTGCTAACATTCTCTCCGTCGACAATAAGCTAAGTGTCATCGGTGCGATCTTCGACACCGTTTGCTTCGCCTAACAAATAAAAATCACTTGTTTAGACAATTAACCAAACACTTGGAGCGCGAAAGAGAAATCTAGTCTAATCGCTTAGGGTTTTGACGATCGAGCGACCAAAAGATGGAGACAATAACATTTACAACACAAAACCCATTCTAATTGAAGACCCTGATCCATTTTAGATTTTAGGGTTTCATACCACTTAAGCCCTACCTAAATCAATAAGTTGCATAACCCTAAACATCAATGTCTAGCTCTAATAATCATCAAGATCATACTTGCAACAATAGCAGATTAATCTAGGGTTGATATATGGCTTACCGAAGTTGCGTCGATGAATACGTAGAGAGGGGTTTGAGAGAGAAATCGATCGTGCGATGAGAGGACTTGAGAAGAGTGAAAAGAATGGAGTCAATTTGATGGATTTATGTTGAAAACGTTTCAATTTGATCTCTAGCGACATAGGGCCTATGTCGCCAGAGTAAACCGAGACTTGTCCTTTAGAGTTGTTGATTTTCTAGGCTGGTGAAATGACTGGCTACATAAGGCTTATGTCGCCAGCATAAGCAACATGGCTGGCAACAAGGGGCTATGTCGCCAGCACCTACAGTATTGCGCACTTCCGTTCTCTTCCTTCATTCAACTTCGTTTCAGCTTCGGTTTAAACGAAAGGCCAATACAACGTCGATAAACATTCTTATAATAATTCAATGAACATAATATCATTACGATTAATCAGATATGATTCAAGCATTACAAAAGAATGTTCATGAAAATCGAAAGTCAAGTTCGTTTCGGAATATTGAATTATTTAACCCTGAAATTGGGACATTACATACTCGACCTACTAAGAAAGTTCAAGAAGTTTTTGTTGCTAGTTGACAAAACATCAGCTGTTATTTGATAGTGTAGCAATATTGTTGATGAACAAAAGAACTTAAACATGTCTATGAAAAGTTAAAATACCCATTGCATAATAATGAATAATGTAAATTTGACAAATTCACAGTCAACATATTAAGTCCTCTAGAACAGATATGGCTAGAGAATCGGTCCCATCTTCCCAAAGCCACCTAAACCAAGTGGATCAGCTTTTGTTCCATAGAATATGTGCAAAAATGCAAAAAATTGATTTGATCAACCATCATATAACATATTATTACACAAACTTAAATACTACTTTATAAATAGCAGTTAGATACCAATCTTCTTTTTCTTCTCCAAAATCTCTTATACATTATACCATTTACACAAAGTGGGCTTTTGCTAGTTGGACCCTGCAAAAATATAAACAAAAAGAAGACGTAATTAGCTAACATAAACAAAATCAACACCTTTTAAAAGCTCAATATTCACTTGATTAAAATTCAAAATGAAGACATCAAAATTTCTCAACCTCAAAACATTTTAAAATCCAAACTTTGTAATATATATATATATATAAGTCAAATTTATCAAAATATTTCATATACTATCACCAAATCAAAAATTATAAATATCAGTTACTTGAACCAGCATATAGCAACCAATCATTATCTCAAGTGCCCTGCATTAGAGAGGAAAATAATTCACTTTAAAGATTCAACAACAAATTAAATAGTATGAGATGCAACAATTCTAATTTTTTAGGCACATAAACAAAATCATAGTTGATATAACATATTTACATTGCAATTACACATAAGTACTATGAATCAATTATAAGAAAACTAGTAAAAGTCAGTTATCCGAGCTTGAAGAGTTCAAAACTCAAGCAATAATTGAATAAAAGAAAGACAGATTTTAACTTGAAAAATAGAAAAGCTTAACTACATACCGGTTCTGACGAAGGAAATTCTTCACTTGTACCTACAATCACTGCAATAAAATAAAATTTGACAAATACAAATACTAAAAACTAAAATTTTCACAAAATAGACCTAACCTATTACATGCATTTCGAATTGATATTGATATGAACACAAATAATAACTAAAAAAAATTAAATAGAAAGTTCAGATATCTAACAAGTAGCTGATGACCTGCCTTGATATCATGAAATAGTAGGATTTTGATCAGAATAAAAATAAAGACTACTTTTGGTGTTGGATTTGAGCCAATTTGATGATTTGGTGATGCAAATTGACGTTGATGTGAAGAGATGTGACAATTGGTTTGCAAGATAACAGATTGAGACTTATACATCTAACTAAAGGAGTTCCACTGACTACAGAGAAGCGCATCGCAACACGAAAGAGATGTTTGGTACGCAAACGAGCAACGACGACTGGAAGCTCAAATGGAGAAACTTGAAGCAGCTTCATAGCAAGCAAGAGATGTTTGTTGCACAAAATCAATTTGGATTTGGGATAAAAAAAAATGGATATATTGAGTTGGAGCTCATAATTGAAAAACCAAAATAAATCAAATTTACCTATATTGGGCAACAAATACGATAGAATAAAATAGGGAGCAAACCAAACACAAATATTTACATTAAAAAATATATTTTCTTATAAACATAAATTTTCAAGACGAAAAGATATTTGCTCAGTCGGAATAGAGAAAAGACATAGAAGTAGAAATGAAAAAAGACAAAATGAGGAGTTAGAATTCATTACAACAACATTAATGCAATCACAATAATGAGGAGATAATTGGCTAATATCTAATGTCTATAATTTTTATTATGAGAATATGGAAAGAATAAAAATGGTCATTTACATATCATATTATGAGAATATGGACAACAAGTTTGCCATGTGTCCAATTCTCAATTTCGGTAAACTACATGATTTCACTTTATATATATATATATAGTCAAACTCCTCTATAACTGCCATTGCTTATAACAGCAATTCACTATAACAGCTGAATTTCTTTAAGAACAAATTTTTTCAATGTTATTTTAATCCTCTATAACAGCAATTTACTTATAATAGCAACAGCCGTAATTTGAACAGAACACTCGGTATAAAACTCATCCTCTATAATGGCCTATTCAAATATAATACATTATTATTTTTTAATAAAATGATATAAAAATTAAAAATTTAAATAATTATTGTAATTAACTTTAACAAATAAAAGAATTTTTTAATGTTTAATAACTAAAAATATGAAGAAAAATATTGCATAAGTAATGATAATGAATATGATTGAATTTAAAAGCCTTCATAATTATAAATAATTAATGAAAATAATTTGAAACATTAAAACTTAGATCATCCACAACGCTAGTCTCTGAGGGAGTCTCTCATCTGACAAAAGAGACTCTACATGGTCTCTCCGCATTGGATTGCCTTCAAATGAAGGCAATTGACTACCTTTTATTGAAAACTTGGACCAAAATCTTCGTAAATTTAAATGTTATATTATTAGTAAGAGATTGGAATCTTCATTAATTTAAGCGTTATATTACTAGTAAGTGATTGGAATCTTCCAAACAAGCTACCATCGTAGACTTTTTCCATCATATTTGAATAAATTTAAATTTAAAATGTTCTAAATTATGCATATTTTATTTAGTGTTTATTTTTTTAAAAAAAAATTACTATAAATTGATAACAGACAAGTGAGATCTATGACCTTCATATGGCCGTTATATGCGAATAACAGCCATTCACTGTAACAGCCAAAAAATTGTCAAACAAACGGTACCGTTATAGAGGGGTTTGTCTGTATATATATATATAGGGGTAAATTATAAATAAAAAAAAAAATCTCACTTTTTGAAACTTTTTGCAATTATTCGCTAGTTTTAAGCGTTTATAACAAATACTCCAGATTTAAAAACTAAAAATGAATTTTGTAGGTAAAGAAGTTTCTGTTAACTCCGAATTTGAAATGACTACTATACCCTTAACTATAACAACTTGAAAAATTATTTCATATTTGTGATTATTTTTAATAAAAAATAAATTAAAATTTTTACTTAAATTATCATTACATCTTAAGTTTTGCAATAGAAAAATTAAATATTTTATTTTAAAAATTGGTATTTTAAAATTAATTTAGGTTACAAATATTATAAATAGCATAATTTAGTAAATAAATCTAAATTACAATTAATTATTTGATGATGCAGCTTAAATTTGAAAGCTCTTTTTTTAAATTATACAAGAAAAGAAAGAAATAATAATAATAATAAAATTAGAATCATACAACTCTTGCCGCCTCTCTCTCTGACCGTGCACTCCACTGCTTCACCGCCTCCATGTGCCACCATCGTCACAACAACAATCTGCCAGATTGTTCTTGATCTGCGCACCGTTCCACCGTTATTCACATCATTTCTCAATCACGGTTCCCATATTCCAAACCGAAATAAAGACCAGTACACGCACAGACCAATCCTCCTTGTTGCTAGTCTTCATCACTTACCCATATAAATTAGGGTTTCATTGTCACCATCAACCACCATCATGTACAGAATCGCCACCATGTACAGAACCGCAGCTTCTCGCCTTCGCTCTCTCAAGGTCAGTCGTTTACTTCCAGAATCTCCCTAAATGTATTCGAGACACTGACCAACGAGAATATCAAACCTCTAGAATAGATCTACTTCAGAGCAACTCTGACAATATATCCATGTTGAGATATGCTATGTTATCTTGTGATCTGGTGACGATGATTGGTGGAGACAACACAGGAGCGGACTTCACTTCCTAGGATGGGGATCTGACTACTCCGGATTCGAAGCCGGAACCAGAGCGCTGATAGGTTGAGGCGGAGATGCATTGTCTGCAGATTCACTTTTCACCTACCATGAAGATTGCTTTACACCATCCGAAGACACGTGGCATACGGTTTTTGAGTTAAAAAAGATAAGTGTGTTGTTTATTACGTTAAGTTACGAAAATACTCTCCACCGTTAGTTTTCACCGTTAAATCCACTATTTCAAAACCTGTTGTTACCGTGATTTGGGTATTTTATTACGAGCGTTCGAAACCAGCGGATGATTGCAAAAAGTTAAAAAAAAAAAAATAGGGTTTTTTTGTAATTTACCCATGTGTATATATATATATCGATTTTATTTAAAACTGTAACTGATAAATATATGCAAATTACACTCTAACTAATTAATTTACTATTCTCATTATTGACCTGTTAATTCAATTTGTGATTCCTATTAGGTTTAGGTATAATAGTGATAAGAATAAAATTTGCTAATAAATTTAATATTTATAAAAAATAAAATTTTTAATTTTAAAAAAATATTTTATAAGATGAATATTTATTTAGTTTAATCATTTAGTGTATGTTTAGGAAAGATTTTCAATTAATGTTTTATATAGCGTTTATATTTAAAAATAGTTTATTTTTTTTTAAATGTATGTTTGCTAACAATATTTAAAATAACATTTAACCTTTCAATTAGCATTTAAGATAGCATTTATCGAAGGTATCAAATATAACTTTCAATCCAAATACTAATAATAATTTACTTTATTAACCTTTCTTTTATAATTTATGACATCGCTATCTTTTGAATTATAATTATATCTGTATAGATTTTAAAAATTTATATCTAATAACTAATTTAAAAATTAAAACTAATATCAAACATTCATTCAACAACTAATTTAATAGCTAATCTAACAACTAACTGTTACTGCTATTTGAAACGTTAATTAACAGCTAATTGAAAATTTGATGGCAAATGTACTCTTAATGTAATCATGACATTAATAATTTTATATTATAATTTCATTGGAATTGCAATAAGCTAGGTTATTTGTTATTATAATTTTTAAACAAAAATGTTAAATGCCGCATGCCAAAATGTTAAATGCCGCATATGTTTCCAATTATACCTTTAACATAATTGCATCAAAAAGTTAGTATTGTAGTTTTAATAAAATTCTTTCTCTCATTTGAATTTTTTCTTCAACGATAGAATTATGGAGAACATCATTTAATATTGTAGTTTTAATAAAATTCTATACCTCATCATCTCAACTCGTTGAAGTTTTTCTTCAAATCCGGAATTTTAATATTGTAGTTTTAATAAAATTCTTTCTCTTATTATCTCAACTCGTTTAAATTTTTTCTTCAACCATATAATCATGGAGAACATCCACAGAAGTAATTCAAGCGTAAATTTCATAATTATTATATGAATGGAGAGAGCGTCACGATAATAAATGAAGTGAGCGTCAGGATTGTCAACAATACTAGAATGATAATGGTATTCCAGTTTCATGTACCATATAAATTTCAAAATTCTTTTGAGATGTGTAGTTTACCTATGACCGAGAATACCACATGCATGAATTCAGTTTACATTTATCTTATCAATTAATGCCTCCTTGACATCGCTCTTCATTAAAAATTTTGGTTGGAAGTCTGAACATGATTTGTTTTTTGAGTGACTAAAGGACGAAACATTCAAATAATCTAGTTATATCTTTGGAAGTCTTCACTGCTTTCTAACAAGATTTCATATTAAAACACGAAATATCTTTTCTTTCTCTTCATCCTCTATGCTTGGACTTGCAATTTTCTTTATAAACTTGTCTATGTTGAAAATGGTATAATTAGAATTATAGTTGTGGTGTTGATAAATTTGATATAGTATTTAGTAATGCCCTTTCTAAAATATAATTGGTTGTTATTTTGAAATTTTATATTTAGATGTGAGCGCCAATAACATTTATCAAATAAACAAGTTTACCATTATAAAAAAATATTTTTTTATTCAATAAAAGTTGAAATAAATATAAAATAAATGTATAATAAAATATAGAAAGCTGAGCTATATTGTAAATTGAATCATTGTGAATATTTTTTTAACTCATTTTCTAATTAATAATCTTATTTTTTGAAATAAAAATATATATTAAATTATGAATATTACTTATTTTGTTTTAAATTTTTGTTTATAATAAAATTGAAACATAAATTATTTCATTGTCTTTCTTCCAATTTAAGTCTAATATAAGATAAAAATGTATTTATATAAAGTTTTCTAATGGATAGTTTTCCTAATTGCCCTAAGATTTTATTTAAAAAATGTATACACTCATGTTTGTTTTTTATGCCGCTTAATTTAAGAAAATTTTTACTTATAAATTGGTTGAAATAAAGTGACATCTAAGCAAGTGATTTCTTATTAAATATACTACACCCTAAGGAGACAAATATAATATAAGAAACTTCCAATTCCATTTAACCTGTGATTCCTATTAATTATAGATTAAATATCTAATTTTTAAAATTATTATTTTATTTAAATCTAACATATAAGGATAAAGTTTTCTTTTTAAAAAAAAATATTTTATCATTTATATTTATCAATATATTAGTTACTAAATAATATAAAAAATAATATATTTATTGTTTAAATAAAAACAAGCAAATGATGTGTTACTAAATGGCTGTGTTTGGCATGAGTAGTGTTTTTAATAGCGTTCAGTGTTTTTAAAGTGTTTAGAGTATTTTAAAGCGTTTAGCATTTTTTTAATAGCGGTTAGTGTTTAGCGTTTTAATTAGTGTTTTTAATAAATATTGTTTGGTAAATTGGCGTTTTATTTATCTAATAAAATTCAAATGACGTAAAAGGACATAATATAAAAAAAATAATTATTTTTATGTTTAAAATAAAATTTTATTATAAATTGTTTTCTCAGTAAGTAACAAAATTAAATAATAAATTTATAAAATCAACTTTTTTTTTATATTTTCATAAAAAATAAGTATTTAATTTATTGTAAATAAAATTAAGATAAATAATAAATAATATTATGAAATAAAATAATGAAAAGAAAGTAATTTTAAACTAATATTGATAAGGATAATTTGGGAAGAATTTTGGAAACTCTCTCACTCAAACACTAATGTTGCTTCTAGGAACGTTTTTAAAAACTCTCTAAAAAACACTCATAAATGTTGCTTCTAGGAACGTTTTAAAAACTCTCTAAGAAACACTCATATTAGATTATAAGTTGTTGATCCAAACAAAGATATTTTTTTTCTTTAGAGTTTTGACTGAGTCAAAACACTAAACTCTAATAAAAAAGCTTATAATAAACATAGCCAATATACTACAAACTAAGTCGACAAATATAATATAAGAAATTTCCAATTCCATTTAATTTGTATTCCTATTAATTGTAGATTAAATATTTTTGGACACAAAAGTTTTTTTTTAATTATTATTTTTATTTAAATCTAACATATAAGAGCATTTCTAATAGGATGTGGACATAAGATGATGTGATAGTAGAAAATAGAGAGCATGAATAATGACGTGGCTAAGTATTTAGAAATAGATGACGTTTATTTAAAATAGTTATACACATTGTCTATTATATTTTTTTCTATTTTTATTATTATTAAAATTTTAATTAAATTAAATTTTTACCGCAGAAAAATGAAAGATGATAAAATTAAATTAATAAAATAATATAAAATATTTATTTAGATGACTTGGTTATGAATTTGACCCTCCTCAAATAACAGTTAAAATATGACACATCAACTTCAAATTAAAAATAAATTTAATTATTGTAAATAAATTTTTAAAATTCTTCACATCCATGATTTGACAATGAACATTCTAAATCCACATGCTAGGAAATGCTCTAAGAATAATTTTTTCTTTTAATATATATATATATATATTAATTAGTTAGTTTAATAATTGAAAAATATTATTATGGATAATTAATAATTTTATATTATAATTATGGGGAAAAGGTAATAATTAATTTGTTATTCAAAAGTTTTAAATTCATATACTTGCTATCTTGAAATTATATATCTATTGTACACAATATTTCACATCACCCATAAATTTTTTTATGAAATAAATGGATTGTATAATTTAAAAATATATATAGTAATGAATTTTCATTGATTTAATAAAAATTAGAATAGATATAAAATAATAGTATGGGATGGGTGAGCCATATTATAAAGAAAAGGAAAAATTATATAAAATAAATCAAATAAAGTTTAAAAATTCAAAACTAAACCAATAGAAGTTTATTTCTAGTTTTGAGCCACCCAAACTTTGATTTTCAAAAATAGACCATCACATATGTGAAGGTCCTCTTCACAGACCACCTTCACAGATCAGTGTAAAAGATCTTCATAGAATGATAAAATGGTCAATTTGGTTCATTTTTTAAAAGTGAAAGTTTGAAAGATTATTTTTGTAAAATTTTTAAAGTTGGGCTATATAATGTCAATAAAAGTTATAAAATAACAAAAATGAGAATAACCCAAAAAAAAACTCTTATTTAATTGTGAAAAAAATTAAACAAACTCACTTTATACTTATTTTTTTTAAAAAAAAAAATTATAATTATAAAAAAAATAATAGTTATAAGAAATTAGGAGCATCTAATATCATTTTATATAGATAAAACCATGAAATATACCACCACTGTAACTCGAACTAGAGGCGAAGTTATGTGTAGCATTGCATGTTCAATTGAACACCCAAAGATTTAAAAAAAAAAAGTTTATATATTAACTTTTAAATAAGAGTCCATTGGATTTTTAGGCCATCAAAAGTTTACTATACAATTATAGGTCAATAAAAATCAAAGTCAATAAATTTTTTTAACGGTGAAAGTTTGACCCCTATTGTATAGAAATATTCTTAATTTAATAGAAAAAATATTTTATACTAGTTGGTAGAGGCAGGTGCTACATTTTCTTTATACTTTTTATTTTTTAATTATATTTAAAAATTAATATATAACTTAATTAAATCAATCTTAATTAAGTGCACCCAAGATTTTATTGTGAAAAATTCTAAAAAAAAAAAAAGGAGCTTTTTAAAGTTAGAAATACAATTATAGGCCTGTTTTGAAAAACATATAAAAACAAACTTTTAAAAGTTTAATTTTCATTCCGTAGTTCAAGTTTTTCAAAATACCTTTGAATTTTACCATTCATAGATTTTATGAATTACGCTCATAGTCTGTGAATTACGGTAACAGTCTGTGAATGACCTATAGAGGGAAAAAATCAAACTTTAGTTTTGCAAACTTTTCAAAAGTGACCTACAAACTTTTTATGATCTATAAAAAAAAATTTCCCTTAAAATTAAACTATTTTATTATATTCAAAGTTTAAGATCTCTATTATTTATTGATATTTATTATTATTATATTTTATTAAAAGTCTTTTAATTAGTTGTAAAAGGCTGGAAATTACAGATGTAAATTTTAAAATTTTACATTAAAATTTATTGAACATTTTTTAAATATATTTATTTTATGAATAATTTAAAATAGTATAGTTAAATTTTAATATGATTAGGTTTTTGATTAGTTTAAAAATTAATTTATGAGTTTTCAATTGATAATTCTATCAATAATATTAGTGAGTTAGTTTTAAAAATCTTTGATTAGTAGTGGTTATAATTAAATAAAGTTTCATTTATTTATTTTATAATTTAAATAATATAATTGGAAAAACTTATAATACATATATATTTTTTCATTTTATTTATAGCTAATGTATGCGCATATATATATATATATATATATATATATATATATATATATATATATATAATGAATTATTATTTAAAAAATCACTTGTAGAAAAAATATATTACTCTTAATCATATTATTTAAATTTTAATATGAAATTAAATGAATAAATTTAAGTATAAATACAATTTGTTTTTAAAAATTATATTATATTTATTTAAACTTAATTAATAAATAAATTTAAAATAGGAAAAATTACCAACTTGTGAAGTTTAAAAACTTAAAATAAAATTTAAATGACTATTAACTTAAAATAAAGTTTAAATGATCTTAAATTTTTGCCATCCATTAATAGATAATGAATGGTATATTATAAATTCATATTAATTAATAAATAAATTTAAATTTCTTTGAATATAGTTTTTACAAATTTGAAAGACGTTTTATGATATCTTTATTTTTATAAAATTTATAATAAAATATGCATAAAAAATTCATAAAAGTTAGTAAAATTAAACTCTCTTTCAACTTATATTTATTGTAATGAATTAATTTTTTAAATAATTTATATAATACACATTTTTAAAATAATCAATATTTTTTATTTTAAAATTTTATGAAATTTGATTAAATAAATTAATTTATAAATTTAGTTAAAATTATTTAAATTTAAATTATTTATTAATTTATTTATTTATATGAAATATAATCAGTCAACTTTGAGATGATATCTATATTTTAATTTTCTACCCTTTCGAATTTATAATTCAAAATAAATTTTCAAAATAACTTTCACTCTATTAAATTTATAAATCACAATTTCTAATTTTGTTAAAATTTATCGGAAGGTTAGAATTTATATTTTCATTTAATCCAGTTGGAAGAATGTTAGCAAAAATATAAATAAATAGATAAAATGGTCGTTTTGATGAGAGCCAATCAACATAAATTTATACCAATAATGACCCAAAAAACAACAACAATTGTCAAAGCATTTTTCAATAGTATGGCTAATTGTCATTCAACCTAGAGAATTTTTGATTTAGGACCCTGGCATGAGAGATGATGAAAATAACTTTTAGTGTCTTTTATACCTCTCACCAATCAAATACATTACTCCCCATTAAATATAAAATTTTGAAATAAATGAGGACAAACTTGACCATTCGAAGCGTGAGTGGATTTCTCCACATGTTTGTACGCATTTTTATATATTAATAGATAATTGTTTAATTTTATTATTTAATAATTAAGAGTTTTATAACACTATCATATTCATTATAAGGAATATATAATTTTTAAAAAAATATAAAATATAAATAAATAATTATTAAAAAAACATTACAATTAAAATAAGTATATATTAAAAAAAAAATGGTTATTTCCGAAAAATTCTCAAATTTTCAAAAATTTTACTTTAAACAACCGATTTTGGAAATTTTTACGAAATCATCTCTAAATTTAAAACAACTAGTGATTTTACTTTTAGATGGTGGTTTTGAATAATTATGATGTTTTAGTCATTTTTAAATTTTCAATTAATAATTTTAATATTTATCTTAAATTATTAAAACATCATAATATTCAAAACTGCCCATTAAAATCCCAAAATCACCCATCTAAAAGCAAAACCACTAGCTGATTTGGATTTGAGGTGGTTTTGCAAAAATTTCCAAAACCAGTGGTTCAAAGTAAAACATTTGAAAAAATGGTGATTTGCACAAGGGGACCAAAAAATTAAATTCATTATAGTTGTAAACCAAGATTAAAATTTCTATAATACTAAACAATCTAATTATTTTTTTTTTTGCAACAAATGAACCAAGAAGACCTTTATACCCCTCCCATTAAAAAAATAATTTAAAATCACTTTAAGTTATCTTTATTTGTTTTAAAGATATGGAAGGTCTATCATGCCCTTCAATTTAAATATTTGAATTCAAAAATAATATTCACATATAGACCCCACCATATTTAATAAAAGCCCCTCACGAAATTTGCTTATGGTCCCTACACATTAGGAAAAATAATCCCCAATTGTATTGGAAACCTAACTTTCAGAAATCCAATTCCCCATATTCTTGGGACACCAAATTTACAACAAATTCATCTCTATTTGTCCCTTAACAATTCATAAGAATGTCAATACATAATTATCCACTACGTATCTGAAACTTCATATTCCATCACAACTCAAAGATATGTTTTTAAAGTTTTTTCATTCTTGAGCATGGTAGAGTTAATGTTATGCTCTAGGGGTTTATGGGTCTTGAATTAATGATTTTAGAGTTAATTGTAACCTCATTATGGATATTGGATAGTGTTTCGTGTTAATTGTATGATACTGAAATGCAATTTGACGAGTTAGTAGGGGTGCAAACGAACACGAGTACTCGTGAACGATTCGTGAACGGTTCGGTCAAAACTCGGTCAAAGCTTGTTCAACACTTAAATGAACGATCACGAACAAAATTTATAGCTCGTTTAGTAAACGAGCCGAGCTCAAACAAACCCTTGTTCGGCTCGTTTATGTTCGTGAACAAACTCATTCATAGCTCGTTTATGTTCGATTAAAACTAGTTTGTGTTCGCGAACGAGCTCATTTATAACTCGTTTAATATATTTTTTAATAAAATAAATTGACAAATTTTTAGTGGATATAAAAAAAATCCAAATTAAAAAAGGTCCAAATTAAAATAGATGTCGGAATTAAAAAAATATATATAAAATAAAAAATTAATTAAAATAATTTATCTAACCTAAGGTTTAGTTTTCTTATGACTAATAGTTTGTCAAGATAGCCACCACTCATGTCTATTACCCATTCTTTCTCTCTTTTTTTTTTTTTTGTCATCAAGCCCTAAAGTAATTCCACCACCCATCTCTACCACCGCTGCCTCTCTCTGTCTACTTTTCCGTCATCAAGCATAAAGCAATTTCACTCTCTTTAGTCTTACTCAGAAATTTGCATCCAATCCAACTTGCTTACTATCAGTAATTAAATTACTTTTCTATCTTTTTTATTTTTCTTCTTTATTTGTCTTGATATAGATTTCACTTGGATTGTTTGTTTATTGAGTCTAATAATTCAAAATTTCATTGTTTAATATCACTTAGATTATATCGAAATTTCATGGTTGATGACTTTATATTGGTTCAACTCGAATGAATTATGAATACTCTTTTAAATTATATTTTGAACTTAGATCCGTGTGATACTATTAGTAATTATTTTTATTAATATTTTTAACAAGGAGAAATGAACTCATGGTTTGAATTAATTTTAGTTTAGGTTTAATTTAAATTCAATTTATTTTTGTTTTAATTTTACTAAACGAGCTCAAATGAGCTACTAAACGAGCTGAGCTCGATTAACTTAATCGAGCTTAGACGAACCGAGCTCGAACATAAAAAAAAATTATCGAGCCGAGCTTGAACAAACATTTATAAAGCTCGTCGAGCTCGAGCTCGATATTTGACAAACGAGCCGAACACGAGCACCTCATATACTCGACTCGGCTCGGCTCTTTTTGCAGCCCTACGAGTTAGGGTTGAAAATCTCGGATGTAGCTTTTCAGCTGTTTCCCGTGTCCATGCCAGGAAACTGTCCCATATTAACACAATTTTCCGGTGTCCATGGCTGGAAATGATTCAATTTAATTTTTGTACATTGATACCATGACACATGTTGGTAAATAATTTCTTGTTTTCTAGACATCTATACCGGGACATAGGTGATTTTTTTTTACCTATTTCCTGGTCACAATACCGGGATATAGACGGGATAATATCTATCAGTAATTTCTATTGTTGAAGCCTGGAAAATAGTCTATTAGAAGACAGGTTTCCAGCCCTTATAAGAGGGAAACCATTTACCGGCCTCCATACCAGGATATAGGGGCTCATTTTGACTGTTTCCCTCATATTATGCATAGAAACAGACATGAATTTTTTTTCAGTGATTTTTTGGTGTCAACACCGGGAAATAGGCAAAAATTACTTCTATTTCCAAGTCTGTAGGCCGGAAAACGGCATTGATGCGTCGGTTTTTTCTGCCTTTAAATAATTTGTCTTTTCCTTTTTCCAGAAATAGGCTTGAAGAAGACACTAGTGTACTTCAAGGCGAATTGGGAGCAATGGAGACACAAATAATACAGGTTCTCATGATGGAACTGATGGTGGGCCAGATGATAGTGCCACAGAAACTACGGATACTCCTCGGAAGCGACGCCGACAAGTCTGGTGTGGAGAGTGTAAAGAGTTAAGACATACCAGTCGCATGTGCCCAAACAAACATATCGAAGTTCTTGATTCACCTCAGTCTCCCTTACTTTAGATATATAACTTTTGTTATGATTTTGGTTTAAACATCGTTTATCAAATTTTTTTTTGTCGATTTTGGGTTGCTTGTTGGAATAGGTATTGAAATAGGTATATAACTGTAAGTATGATTTTGGTTGCAATAATTTATTTCGGAAAAATAATAATTGTATTGAAATAGGTTGTGTCCCTCTTTTAACACATTGAAATAATTTGTAATTTCACAGTGATTTCCCGGTCTTAAGGATAGAAAATACACCAATATGACATAGGTTTTCTGGTATTGATGGCTGGAAATAGGCCAATATATTTCCTTATTTCAATTTACGGAAACTATTGTTATTTTTTTCTATATCCCGGTATACAAGAAGTGAAACAGACTGTTTGGTAATAAGGGCTGAAAATATGCCAATTTGACATACATTTCCCGGTTTGGAGGAAACAGAAATCTGTCTACCTAATAAAAATGCAAGAGAATTGTATGAATGGACTCGGCACTGCTCGTTTGTCTCAAGTACGGAAAACCTGCGGATGAAACCCACATAAGCTTGGAATGCTTAGTGTGGTCACGCACTAAAGGCGTCACCCACTCTAATCTAAAATTTACTAAAAATCTCTAGTTCAATCACGAAACATAGAAAAACATTCAACACGCATTTATTAAGTCATCTCAAGACAAATATTCGAGATATTATAACCATAACATACAGAACCACAATCATCATCCAGCAAGGTCACTATGATCATTTTTATGCAATGGTAATATCAAGACAAACTTATTCGAGAACGTGTGACTACTTATACTCTCTTATGTAACATAATCATGCTTAAACCACCCTATATCAAGATCACACTAAATTCCCAAGGCAATCAAATAAAACATAACTAAATCAAATTGTCTCAATTGAACGGTAACGATTTGCTTACTTTTAACATAACTATCACAACAAGCTACACGAAATATATCAATAATTCAGCTTATTAATCATCAATATTTTTTCAAAACATAACTTATCATTGAATCATAATATAACAAGTAACCAACCAAAACACCATATATTTCAACAGTATATCAATATTCACACAGATAATAAATATCAGAATATAACGTATTTAGTTCAATTTTATTTCGCCTTTAAGTAAGACTCCCAAATGACTGTAGGACACGGGAAATCCAACCTGATCATATCATAACAGAAAACACAGGCACAAGCGAAACCCCCATAACTCAACCATATGGTGGGCCGAAGTCCCTTTTAATCGCAAATCATATGCGGAAATACAAGCAAGGCTAACGCTCCCAATTTGATAGCTATCTAGAAAATCCAGGCACGGCCGAAGGCCCCATAATTCAACCATATGGTGGATTGAAGTCCCTTTTAATTGCAAATCATATGCGGAAACACAAGCAAGGCTAACGCCTCCAATTTGATAGCTATCCTCCCTATGGCATGCCAATTATCTTTACAGACAGAAATCTCTACTTAAGGTGACATATTTATATGACCAGAATTTTTCAGATAAACCAAATCAAATTACGTTTCCAATTAGCCCAACATCATAAATAAGAATTTCTCATAAATCAATTGAATTACATTCAAGTACCCAACATCACAAATAACAAAATTTTAAACTTAAGTCACATAACAACTATATGCACATTTTTCCCTAAGCCAATCAACAAATTTAAGTCTTGACCGATTCCATTCAATATATTTATTTAACCTATCATATAGATTAGATTAGGTTATCCGATAGTAAGTGAACACACCTTATTAATGCACAACCAAATACCAAAATCAAGCAGCGTGATTTCCTCCGCCACCCGTGTTCAAATCACAATCTAATTTATAATAACAACCAAATCAATTATATTTAAAAATCTATCATTACTTCAGTTGATGATGCTAACAGTTTAAACAAGGAATAACAGTTTGAAATCGATTTTAATATTAAATAAAATTTCAACAAACTTAAAAATATTGAGATCATAGATCATTACTCACATAGAAATTACACAATTACTAATAATCATAAGAATCACCAACCATATTATATATATATATATATATATATATATATATATATAAAGCCTACACGATTACCAACCATTATTTAACCTAATTAAATATGTATGCATGTCTTCTCTAGTAACAATTTGTGCATCAATATCAGTGACATGCTTTAATATGAACCTATATATACATATATTCTATATGCACAATTATCCATGAAATCAATAATTTCATGCACATATCTCAAAATAATAATTTCTAATTCGTTGATAATATGATAATACATATTACCATCAACCCCATTACCAATATTATTATCTACTATCAAAATTCCTACAAGCAATTAAACATATAATCAATTGATCAAGAAATCAAAATCTCAAATTAAACTTAAACCTAATTTCTTTTAACCTTTCAATTACCTTTGAGATTAAGAGCGGGTTCAAATCCCAAAGCAAACGATAACCAAAATTTGAAGGCGACCACGCAGAATCGACTCAATGTGCAAAATGAAGAAGTAAACAAAAAGATAAGGTTTTTCTTTCTGTCGACAGATAGTGTGGCGATCTAGGTTAATCAATTCTTTATATATAAATTTAAATTTGCAAAAAGTCTCCCATTTTGAAAAATTCTCATATTTACCCTAAACTTTAATTAAATTATATTTTAACCTAAATTCCCAATTGAACTAAAACCTCTAATTTCAAAATTAGGTTTTCCAATCCCAAATTGAATTTAAATTAATAAAACCGCTATCCGTATTTCGGGATGTTACAGATTTGCTGTGTGTTTAACATGTGAGTTTGACTTAACTTCTTAAATTTTTAAAACAAAAATATAGTATGAATTTCAACCACCAATATCTACCTAAGAGACCCTCTTAGCATGTTAATCCTAAATTTTTATTTTATTGTTTGACCGAAAAATTCATCTATTGACAAATGCTTATGCAATACTAAGAAATATTGTAGAGAGAACAAAGTTAAACTCAAAATCACATGGCCTTTGTATCAAACTTGATATACATAGATAAGTATAGTAAATGGAATCAAATAAAGAATTAATGCACTGCAGAGTGTTAATGTTTAAAATTTGTAGACAATGATAATATAAATACACAGAAGAAATGTTATGAATCTGTAGTATTATAATTTTTTAAATAACAACATAAACATAGTTTTTCTCCCTAATATCAATAAAGTTAACATCTATATTCAATAACAAGATCAAAATTTTCAATCAAGCACTTTAAAGCCAATAAATATAGTTTCTCTGCCTATTATAACCAAAATTAACAACTATATTCAACATCAAGAATTTTCAATTCTGATTTTAAACAACCAGATTAAATCACATTCTTAACTTTCATCATCTAATAAATTTTACTCATAATTAAAATAAAAATACTAATCTCAAAGTAATGGTTTGGTGACTTTAAATGATGGAAGACGGAGTCGACGCGGAGACCGAAATTGATGCGAAGATTGGAATTAAGTTTGTCTTTGCAGATTGATGTAACTTGAGAATGACAAAGACGAGTACTGTCGACTTGAGTCGATGGTAGAGACAGATACCCAAGTTGATTTGAAGATCTAATTTGATGGCGGAGACGGAAATACGAAGATCGGAATTGAGTCTCTACAGATTGGGTATCCTACGACGATGATTGATATTCTTTCCACTAAACTCACGTGAGCATAAAAACTCATCCATGTTATATTTTCTGCTTAAAAATAAAATTACAACATGTCAAAAATTGATCGGTTAGGCTCAAAACCAACGTGACACACTCGGTGTTAGGGAGTGTTTTCCTAATTTTAGTTTTGAGTTAATTACAATTAAAAAAACATTTTGGTATTAATACATACTCATATCTTCTGTACATACTCATATCTCTCATACTCATATCTTCTGTACATACTCATATCTCCCGAATCAATGATAAAATCTTATTTAATTAATAAATTTATTAATTCAATAAAATTTACAGTTTTATATACATCTGTGTGTATTTTTAGTGTTCATTTAAAATTGTAAAAATACGCATTTTTAGACATTATAAAAAAAAATTTAGTTTTAGACAATTTTAAATTTTTTACACTTTAAAATTTTTTTTTAAAAAAAAAATTGTACAAATAAGCTTTCAGGTGGATCGGGAAGCATCAGACCAGGAAATAGACAAATATAACTGTTTTCCGGTCCGAGAAGCAGAACACTGGAAACAGTTATATTTTGTCTGTTTCCCGATGTAGTTTTTGCTTCCCGGTCTAATTTGCCCGGGAAGCAAATCAAGACCGGGCAATAGAGATACTACGGTCATTTTGGTCTATTTTCTATAAAAACTTATTTTCTATAAAAACTTTTGAAAAAGTTTAATTTTGTAAAAATTTTAATTTTGATTTAAAAATATAATTTTTTTAATAAAAAGTCCAGAAATACAATGAACCCTTTAAAATTAATTTTATAAATTTACAGTATGTTCATTTAAAATTAATTTTATTTTATACTCTTGAAATTTTACAAAAAATTATAATTATATATTTAATATAAAAATATTCATCTATATGTAATGGTCATTATTCACAGCTATGAATGCGATTAACTATTTTGTACTAAATAGTTCTAAAATAGTATTCTAAAACTTTATTAAAACCATAATAAAATATTTTAAAAATTTTATGAATCATGGAAATAACCCAACAAAATAATGGAAACAGGAGTTATAAATATAACTTATCGGTTTGTTTTATAAACATTTAATAAACGGGAAATGAGCAAATCTGACTTAAACGGCCCGAATAATAAAGTGGGACCAACCAAGGAGCATTAGAAGCGTGGGATGCACAGCAGAGCAGAGCAGAGCACCCAGAAATCTAACTTGGTCCATGTGAACACGTCAGCCTTCCGTGTACTCTCCGCCTCATCCCATCTTCAACCGACCATCTTCAGGGCCGACATCTACCCACTGTCCACGTGTTAATCATTTACTTTCTTTCCAAAACCAAATTAAAACCTTCGTCTGTACGGAGAGAATCGACGTCGTCCACCTCCTAAATTTCGGTTCCTTTTATTTTATCCAAATAATAACTTCCTTCTCCTATTATTTCTCTCCTCGTTCGATTTGTTCTTCTTGTGTTTTTCAGCAACAAATTCAGGCATCGAATCCTTACCAGATAAACTATGCAGCGATTCGTTGACAATGTCCTCGCTGTCACCAAAGAGTGAGTACAGTGCATTTCTTCGTATTTGGTTCTCCTGATCGATTGATTGAATGGCTAAATGTTATTCTGAGAACGATGTGTGCAGATTGTTGTTGATTTTGTGCTGGCTTGGCGGTTAGGGTTTGATCGTTGTATTATTGTGTTTTTTGTTATTGTGATTGGTGTTGATTGTGAATTTGTGATAGGAAATGATGATTTATGTTTTTGATTGATTTGTTGTTGGTGATTTAGTGCAGGTCAGTTAAGACCTTCACTTATGAGGCATTGAATAACATTGTGAGGCTTATCAATGGAATCTCTGCGCTTCTGCTTGCTTTTCTCCCGGGAAAGGCCTCTATACTTGAAGGCATGCAGGGCTGGGAGCTTAGGCCTACCTTCCGTGGTCCGCGATTTCCCCGATGGATGGAGGAGTTAGTTCTATTTTATCTTCTTTATTGTCTGTCACAAAATTTGTTGATTATTTTAATTATTTATTTATTTTGCTTGTGATATCTATATAATTTGTTGATCTTTTGAATTGGATTAGTAGTTCCTGTGCGAATTCACTTTTAAATTGGGATTTGTGGTTGAGGGCTGACAAGTAAGGAAACATTTCTGCTGTGCATTCAGTGTTAATATGTGTCCAGCGCAAGCTGAAAATGATAATAATTATTTTGTGACTTTCACTTCTTTAAGGTTGTCAAATTGTCCATATTTCCAGCCGTTGAGGGTCTCAGATAATTGATATATTTACCCTAGAATATTTTACAAACATGGATTTAGTTCATTAGAAGTTATTGCCTTGATTTCTACTTGATTCTTGTAAAATTTATAAGCCTCAAGGAGATTTGATGTGTTTATGGTCTTAATTATCGTTTGATTATATTACTCTTGCACTAGTATGCAGATGATTTTGCTTGTTCATATCTTGAAACTTTTCTTTTTGGGGTGCTAATGTTGTTACATGAACATTTTTATTTCTTTCTTATATTGCTTCCTGGCCTCTGATGATCTCAGATAGGCAGTTGTTTGTTTGTTGTCTTGCGTTCGGTTTCTGTGATTTATTTTGGCTGCTGCCAACACCCTTTCTCCTACACCTTGTGTGTGCTTCGGTGTGTTCTTTGAATTGGATTAGTAGGACTACTGATAACTTTCTTTCTCACTTGCGCTATGGTTTTCTTGTTCCCTGATTTGACTTTCTCCATTTCTTTTTTCTTACGGATCAATCATGTAGTGGCGTGTCATCATTTAACCAGTTCGTCCATGAGCTTTCTGTTGATTCTGATACTTCAAGTGTGGATTATTCTTCTGGAGAAGAGGATTTTGATGGAATTATTCCTGCAACGCCTACTTCTCAGTGTTCACGATTCTCCAGATCATGTAGTTCACGATTCTCCAGGTCATGTACTTTCAGCTATTATGAAAGACGTCAGACTGGGTGGATTGAATGCATACTTGGTTGGATGCTAAGTCCTGCCAAATTTCTGCTTGGGTTACCATTTCGTCTTGGCCGCTTATCTAAAAGTAGAGCGCCTGCCCCTTCTCCTCGCCATCTTTTGCATGGGCGCTCTTTTGGGTGCTCTTTCAAAAGAATGCACATCAAAGAGCATGTTGTTCAGTGTGCTACTGACCGAAGACGTGGACTAATTGAGGTTTTTCTTAATGATGTTATATGTATTGATTATTGATCATTATTTTTCTAATGTCTCGTTGGCACATTGATATCCATTATGGTTGCTCATTTGCTGTTGTTTCAACCAGGATCTTCATTTAGCTATTGAGATTTTCATAGAAGCTGTCTTTGACATTTTCCACAAGGCAGCACATTTTATTCTTTCTCCATCAACAGCTTTTAGGATAGTACGGCAGTGGTTTTCATCTGACAGTGGCAACAAGGATACTGATGATGATGATGTTTATGATACTGATGTGCAAACTGCTACACTTGGTGAGAGTGATCCAGCTGTGACAGAAAAGCCTTCTACTTTTCATCAGTCTATGAATACTGATGCTCGCACATGCCAAGATGTCATTACAGAGCTAGGGTACTCTCTTGAATGTTCTAACGTTTGAATGTTCCTTTGTTTAATTTGTGATTTCTTGAATGTTCTTAATGTTTACATGTTACTGAGTTTCTTGCTTTAGGTATCCCTTTGAAGCTATTCATGTGGTCACTTCTGATGGATATGTTCTTCTTCTGGAGAGAATTCCCCGGTATAAATTGGCATATTTTTCTTTTAAAATTTAGTAGTTCTTGTCGGATACTGATATAATATATGCTATGCAGGCGTGATGCAAGGAAGGCTGTTTATCTTCAACATGGAATTTTGGATACATCCATGGGGTCAGTTCTTGCTCTCTTTCTTATGATATCAGTTCGAGTGAATTGTTTTCTTACATATTTTTGCAATCTCTTGAGTCTAGGTGTCTAATGTGCCATTGTAGGCAGTGCAAGGTTTTCTAATTTTTATTTATTTATTATTATTATCATTGAATTGAATTGGTTCTGTATTTTTCTTGCATATTTTTGCAATCTTGAGTCTAGGCGTCTAATGTAGTGATGTAGGCAGGGCAAGGTTCTCTATTATTATGTTGTTTACGCTTGTCTTTTGGGGCTAATTAGAACCAGCAAGACTGATTTTGGTGATTTATTAAGAGTTTTCTTAAATGTTACTGAGGCTTGGCAAGTGCAATAAGTAAAAGGGCTTAACTAGCCACCAAGACTGATTTGGTGACACTTATTAAGAGTTTTTTTTTTTTTTTAAAATTTTTTTTTTAATTTTAAAATTTTTTTAATTTTTTAAAATTTAATTAATTTATTATTTTTATTTTAAATGATACTTGTTAGGCTTGATAAGTACAATAAATTAATATTTAAAATTTTTAAATGGTAATAGCTATGACTTGATAAAATATGAATCAGAATATTGAGAGTTTTTCTATATGATACTTATTATGCTTGATTTGATAAGTACAAAAAAAAGAAAAGGAAAATTTTTAAATGGTAATAGCTATGTCGTCATAATATATTAATCATAATATTGAATAGGCGTTTATAGTTTTGAGATCTTTAGCAGTGTATTGTCGGGCGTGTAAGGCATGTATTCTGCCCTGTTCTCAAATATTATAATTGTGATGCATCGCTGGATAGCTATCACTTGATAAAATATTAAAATATTAATCATTTAGGGTTTGTGCATAAACTATATCTGCTTATTGATGGGTTACTTATTGCTTTGACTATCGTGCTTTACTTGTTTGACTTCTAATAATTTGATATTATTTACCAGGTGGGTTTCTAATGGGGTTGTTGGTTCTCCAGCATTTGCTGCCTATGATCAAGGTCATCATGCATCATGAGTACTGTTGGAATTTGCTAGAATTCCTGTTTTTGTCTTCTTTGGCTAGGAATTTAAAATTGTTATTGATTTTTCTTCACTAGGATACGATGTTTTCCTTGGAAATTTCCGTGGCTTAGTCTCTCAGGAGCATATTGACAAAAACATTTCTTCACGGCAGTAAGTTCTCAGATACTAGTGCTTAATACTTTATGGGATACAAATCTTATTGTTTTGCAAATAAATATGTCAATTTGGAGGTAGCAGAGAACAGTAGCTTCAAATTGATGTCCTTTATATGCTTATTGAGATGACCATAAAACTCTGGCCTGGAAATCAGATATAACACAAAGTGGTTGGTCTCTGTAGGTATTGGCAGTACTCTATCAATGAGCATGGGACTGAAGACATTCCTGCTTTAATAGAGAAGATTCATGAAATTAAGACATCGGAATTGAAATTGCGTAATCCCGATCTGAATGAAGAAAATAATGAAGATCAGCCTTACAAACTTTGTGCCATCTGCCATAGCTTGGGTGGAGCTGGTATATTGATGCATGTTATAACCCGCCGGCTTGAGGAAAAGCCACATAGACTGTCAAGATTAATTTTGTTGTCACCAGCTGGGTTCCATGACGATTCCAATCTAGTTTTTACCATTGTAGAATATCTGTTCATCTTGGTTGCTCCTATATTGGCACCTCTAGTGCCTGGGATTTACATACCAACAAGATTCTTTCGTATGTTGCTGAATAAGTTGGCTCGAGATTTGAATAACTATCCTGCAGTTGGAGGATTGGTCCAAACCCTAATGGGTTATGTGGTTGGCGGAGACAGCTCAAATTGGGTTGGTGCGATAGGTTTGCCACACTACAATATGAATGACATGCCAGGAGTATCATTCCGAGTGGCTCATCACCTTGCACAGATGAAACGGGCAGGAAGATTTATAATGTATGATTACGGGAGTGATATCAATATGGAGGTGTATGGTTCTCCAGAACCCCTGGACTTGGGCAAATATTATGGACTCATTGATATCCCTGTTGATCTTGTTGCTGGGCAGAAGGACAAGATAATTCGACCTTCAATGGTGAAGAGACACTACCAGTTGATGAAGGATGCCGGAGTGGATGCATCTTACAATGTATTTGAGTATGCACATTTGGACTTCACATTTTCGCATAGAGAAGAACTCTTGGCCTACGTTGTATCGCGCATACTGCTTGTGGATCCCTCTTCTAAAGAACAGCAGAAATCTGGAAAAGTGAAGGAGATAGAGGATTGACTTGTTTTGCCGTAGAAAACTGAACTTCATGCACTTCCATTTCTGGTGTTCTGGGTTAGGTATGCTTGGCGCAAGTTTAGAAAGTCGATGTTGTACATTATTGGTAAGAGCGAGTTAAAATGTGAGCTTACTCTGTAATTAGTAGTGTTGTTGTGAGATCAACGAATTTATTTTTCTTTGGTGAGGTTTTAATTGTACGCCCACACCAGACGACATGATTTGGTAATCTGATGTCTATAATTATACTTATAAACATTTTTGTTCATACCGGGAAGACCGGTTTTAAAATCCGGACCAAAGTTTCATAAAGCAATGATAGCCGAATATGATAGGTTTTAAAGAGAGAATGAGCGTGTAATAGTTATATAACAAGTATAATAAGAAATAAGGTAATTTAACCTTTAAAATATAAAGTAAATATAATGGGGTTATAATTTTTATTATAAATATAATTTATCTTAAAAGTTTTACAATATAATGGATTATTGAATTGATAGTTATTAAATGAGAAGACTGGAAAAACCTCTCAAGAGAAAAAAAATCTCTTAAGATTTAAAAGAAATGCACGTCTAGACAGAAAGAGATCTAAAAAAGAAATGCTAATGTAAATGGAAAGCTACCTCCTAAAATTAAATTTACACATAAGTTAATTTGTTTTACTAATTAAAATGTTATGTAAATTTAGTTTGAATTCATTAAAATAAAATAAATAAAACCACATTATCTATAATTAAATATTTAATTTAAAACATGATATTTTAAATAACTCTAATATAGAAAGTGGTTGAAACAAATTTTTCAGTGTTTATAATGCAATTTAATTAAAAAATGAAAAAATTAAATATTGTGAAATATATATATATTAAAAATATAAATTAACTATACTTTATTTTCTATTAATAAGCCTAAAATTTTTTATTTTTTAAATGAATTTTTAAAATTTCAATTCTACAAAATAAGCCAACATTACACTTTTCAGTGTGTTACTATTTGTCTGTTCTCCTTCACCGCTTAAAACATATACATATAACCTACATTAATATCTCGAAGGTTTACATTTTTACTAGGTAAACTCAAACATCCGATCCAACCTAAATTGAATATGGCCAAATATAATAATAATAATAATAATAATAATAATAATAATAATAATAATAATAATAATAATAATAATAATAATAAACACATGATGAAATTAGGGTGTGAATTGGTGTCTCAATGGGTAAGACCTAATAAATAACATTGACCTTTTAATTTCGGTTGTATCCATAAGTACTCTAAAATAGAAAGAATTAAAATTTAAATCTTTTAACACTAAGCCTATGTTTGGCATCAGCGGTTAAAATTAGCGGTTTGGATAGTTGTAGATTAACTGTTTGAAATAACGGTTAGAATAATGGTCAAAATAACGATTGTAATAACCGTTCGGTGACAGCTACAGCTGTTAAAAATAGCAGTTAGATATAAAATTACAAAAAGATTGATTTAATTATTTGACTTGTATAGTGTGAAAAAAGGATATTTTAGTAGTTTTATAATAGCGGTTAGAGTGGAAGTTAACTTGAATAACGTTTGTCAAACCGCTATGTGAACCGTTAAATGTTATTTTTAAATGCTATTACTAAACACTTATTTTTTTAAACCACTATTCAGACCACTATTCAAACTGCTAACCGTTAATGAAATCGCTAACGCCGAATACACTAAAAAAAAGTATCAGATTTTATCATAAAAATCAAGATTTTCACAATGCCCTTTTCAATTTAAAATATAAATTTCACAGTCACAAACCAAAAATAAAATAGGCAATTACATCAATGCCATTCACTTATAGTGTGAGATTATAATTTTGCCCATTTATATTAAACTCAAATTTAAAAATCTCACACCACCATTTTCTTCCCAAACCCATTGCCATTAAACTCACTCTTATCTCCATAGTCAATTTTTAAAACTCCAACCAAGAAATTACTTCTTCATTCCTTCTTATTAATCTTTTTTATTGCATGGAGGTGTTGCGGGGAGCATTTTGATATATTCAAGCATTAGAGTTTAATATGATTACGTTTGTTATGGTGAATAAATGAATTCTAGGGTTTATTTTGGGATTTGGTATTGACCATTTAATTTTGTCATTAGTGTTTAAGGTGTTGTTTTAAGAGGGTTAAAATTGAATATAGTTTGCTCTTTAAGGTTTATATTGATAGTGTGTTGTTTGTATTGTAGAATGAATCATGTAGGAGTAGTGATATTTTATGATGTGTTTAGGATGATAGTTCGTATAAGGGGCTATATTATGATTATTGATGTTGAAGTAATTCTCGAAGAATGTTAAATAGGGTGTATGATAAGCAGGAAATAAATAGTGAGAAATTTGAACTTAGGCTACACTTGTTAAAATATGGGGCAATTGAAAATATTATATGGTTTCCAATTAAAGAGTACAGTGATGATTTAGGTTTTAACTTAAAGTCTGGTTTTTATTCCTGCTAGAAAGGTTAGGAGGTCTGTCGAAGCAAATAATAATAATGTGCAATGTTATAATGGTAATTCGACGACCGATTTTTATAATTACCGTGTGGATCTTATGTTAACCAATATCTAATATTTATGATTTAAAATAATGGTTGTAATGGCGAAAATCCTATGATGAATTATGCGGTGAATAATGAAAATGCTGATAATAGTATTAGTGATTTGAATCATAAGGATAAAATAGATAATAAATGGTAAATCTGAAAGTCCAAAGAAAAATGGTAATCAAATTTGAGAAATACAGGGCATAATAGTTATTGTTTGATGAGATAAGATAATATCCATTATCCACACCTCATGCCTTAAGCAATCTAAATAAACTAGTACTATTCAAGAGTAAAGAGATATGAATATTGCAATTAAGAACTTTGTCGTCAAAAATAGACCATCTTTTATTGTTGTCAGGTCTAATGGTGTTAGATTTGAAATGGCATATGTCGAGGTTAATAAGGAGTGCAAATTTTCATTCCAAGTAAAACGATTTTGCAATGACTGTTCTAAGTGGTATGTGATTAATTTTGAGCTAGAATACAATTGTCTTTGTGATCGAGACAAAATAGATAAGAGGATGATGTGCGTAAAAGTAATCAAGTCATTATTTTCCCCTTAAGTGAAAGATGCTAAGTTTACTTCTCTCACCATAGTTAGCGAGATTCAAGCCTGTTTCTTCATGAAATTGTTCTATAACAAGGTTTGAAGAGCTCTCCAATATGTTGAGAAGCTTGCCTATTAGAGCTATTAGGATTCGTGACAACTTTTGCCCATGCACTTACATATATTAAGAGATCCAATCAAGGCACTGTCATATCCATTCAAACATATTTTAAATGTCATTTTGAGTAATTCTTTTTTGCTTCAGGGCAGTGTAAACGAATTTAAAATGTATGATCGACTGTTTTTATCATGGATGCCCACTTGAAGGGAAAAATAACTAGCATTATTTTTTGGGTATTGGACCTAGATAGGTCCGATCAAATTTCCAAATTACCTTTCATCTTTGGTTTTGGTCCAAAAGAGAATAAGGATGGGTGTACATAGTATCTTTAAATGTTTTGTGATGCTAGAGGTACCCCAAATGATATTATCTTTGTAATCAATCGACATAGTAGTAGCCATGATAGTTAGAGCAATATTTTCTAAAACCCCTCATGTGCATTGTTACTTCCATTTAAAGAATGATCTAGCAAAATACTATAAGGGAAAAAGCTACATTATAAGCGTGCTTTGGAATGCGACTTATGAATACTCTAAGGATGGGTGCTTAGCATTGGTTGATAATTTGGTAATATTTTGTCCAAAAACTCAAAAAGATTTAGTTAAGCTCAGACCAAGTAAGTACTTGCATTCATTTTGTCATGACAATAGGTGGCACATAATGATAACCTATTTGAATAAGTCCTTGGATGAAGCAACATTCTTACTCGCAATTTACCTATCACTTCCACACATGAGTTTCTTAAATATCTTTTTCAGAGTTGGTTTTGTAGATAAAGTGTGTCGACTAGAAAACTAGATTATTGTGTAGCTTAAGCTATTAACATGCATTTAAGAAAGTAGGACTCATATGCGAAAAGTGTTCGATATATACCATTTGTTAAAGTTAGAATTACCAAGTCCCGATTGAGGTATTAGGTACTGGGATAATAAACATAAATGAGAAGTCGTGTACATGTAATAAGTTATATATGGATTGCTTACTATGTTATCATGCAATAGTCTATGGAAGGTGGCCTTTTATAATTTGTTAGTAGTTTTGATTTATTTTGAAATAAACTATCCATGTAATTAATTTTTGTTTATTTTAATAATAATAGGTTTGCACGTGTGAATATAATTCACATATGGTACAAATATTATAGTAAGGAGAACTAGAAGGGCGTATATTCGAACCTAATCCTTCAAGTTCCTGCTTATGGTGCTTGGTGGGAAGCCTATAAGGTGGCAAGAAGAGTGATTCTACCTATGATGTAAAAAAAACTAGGTTAGATGTTTGGGGCGTAGAGAATTCCATTTACCAGTGAGTCTTATCGGAAAAAAAAAATGTGAAAGATGTGGCCAACATGAATTCTACACAAATTCCTTCACCAAATTCAGAAGCAAATACATTAACAATTTGATAAATATATTTTGAAACAAATCCTGAAATGTAGCATTTCATGTTACAAGCTCATGTGATGGACCAAATGCAACACCCAAACCCCCGCCCCAACGAATGGGACGCGGAGAACGGATGTCATATGCAGATCGGACAGGCAGATAAACAAACATATCAAACATACGAAGCAAATACAAATTAAAAAACATTTCTGATAAATTCTTAATGTTCAAAAGTGGTCCAAAATAGATGAAGTCAAATTGAAATACTCAAATTGTCTAATACGAAAACAAATCCCAAATGAATGCAACGGTTACACTTCTAAAAATAAATTCAAAATCAATAACATATTGATTCAAACTGAATGATAGATGCCAGATGATGCTTGAATACTGACTCGTGAATGGTAACCTGCTATCCCACCTGACTGTCTGAACTCAAATCCATCCCAAATGGGTTCAAAAATATACAAAACAAAGATGAAAACAACAAAAGGGTCAGGATATCGATATCTGGTTAGTAAGCCAATGCCCAACATACACACACGGAATGCGTCTTATTTAGCAGAATAGAATGTCACACACATATGCAGGTTAGTTAACAAACATAGGGTTACAGACAGGAGCGCAAACAAGTTGATTAAGAACTCCAATTAATCCCATTATAATCCCATTTAAGTAATCTAGGTTTAGTGATTACAGATTATTGCAATTATCGTCTGAAAAAGACTAAAAAGTTATCAAATTATCTTAAGAGGAAGACCGATACCGAATCAGGAGTTTAGTATGCAGCCCGGCATGTTATTTGGTCAGGGAGAATCACTTGAGTTATCGATTTGTATTTCGGTAAGGAATACAATAACTAGCTCGGTCAAGAGACAATTATACGAGTTCAACAGATGTTTATGTGACAGTGCGACACTAATTTCGGTACCTAGCTCGGTTACGGACACTGGGCACAATTTCGACCTAATTCAAATTGTCTTTCACTATTCAAGCTCTAGCGATCTAAGTAGGTCTATTTCTAACGCCTTCGGCCAGTTGATGTTCTGCCTTAACCAGCTGACAGACCAGACACTTCCCAACAAACTCAGCTATATCTTTCTTCGTACCCGAGCACCAATACATCACCTTCAGATCGTGATATATCTTGGTAGTACAAGAATGCATAGCATACACTTGCCGATGCGCCTATGTCAATATCTCAGCTCTCAAATTATCAAGTAACGGTATATAAATCCGATCCCAAAATACCAACTACCATCACTTCTCTGAGACACTTTAGTCCTCTTACCCTATTCCGTCTTCTTAGCCCACTGCAAGGCTACTTCATCAGACTTCTAAGCTTCCAAAATCCTAGCAGTCAAATATGGTTTCACTACCAGTTCGGCTACCAGAGCATCATCCTTCAGACACAATCTTGCCATCATAGCATACAAAGAATGTATGGATTTGTGGCTAAGAGCATCCGCTAGCACATTAGCTTTTCGAGGATGATAATTGATCTCCATGTCATAGTCCTTCAAAAACTCAACCCATCTACGCTGCCTCAAATTCAAATCCTTCTGAACAGGTAGATACTGCAAACTCTTGTGGTCTGTATACACAAAACACTTCGCTCCATACAAGTAATGCCTCCAGATTTTTAATGCAAAGACAATTGCAGCCAACTCCAGATCATGAGTAGGATAATTACGCTCATGTGTCCGTAATTGCCTTGATGCATAAGCAATCACCTTCCTATTTTGCATAAGCACACAATCAAGCCCATGCAATGAAGCATCATTGTATACAACATAGTCCAACCCTTCAACTGGCTGAACCAGAACTGGAGCTTCAGTAAGCAACTTCTTCAAAGCATCAAATCATTTTTGACATTTACTAGTCCACTCGAACTTAGCTCCTTTATGTAAAATTTACTCAAAGGACTTGCAATGGAGGAGAATCCTTTCAAAAATCGACGGTAATAACCTTGCCAAACCCAGGAAACTCCTTACTTCAGTCACATTTAAAGGCAGTTTCCAAGCTATCACAAGTTCTATCTTTTTTGGATCCACCTTAATACCATCCTTCGAGATCACATGGCCAAGGAATGCAACTTCTTCCATCCAGAATTCACATTTGGATAGTTTCGCATAAAGCTGTTTCTCACGATGGATCTGTAAAAACTATTCTCAAATGCTTAGCATGCTCATCCTTGTCTTTCGAATACATCAGAATGTCATCAAAGAACACTACAACAAACTGGTCCAAAAATTGCTTAAACACCCTGTTCATCAGATCCATTAAGATTGAAGGAGCATTAGTCAAACCAAAAGGCATCACCACAAATTCATAGTGGCCATACCTAGTCCGAAATGTTGACTTAGGATATTCGACTCCCGAATTCTCAACTGGTGATAGCCAGACCTCAAATCGATCTTAGAGAACAAATCAGCTCCTCTCAATTGATCAAACAAATCATCAATCCGAGGAAGAGGATACGTATTCTTCACTGTCTTATTCAACTGTCGGTAATCAATACACAACCGGAAGGTTTCTTCTTTCTTCTTCACAAACAGCACTGAAGCACCCCAGGGTAAAGTACTTGGCCGAATATAACCCTTATCCAACAGTTTCTGCAACTGCTTTTTCAGCTCTTTCAATTCTGTCGGAGCCATCTGATAAGGAGTCATAGAAACTGGCGTGGCGCCCGAAACAAGATCAATAGTAAACTCCACTTCTCTCTGTGGCGGAAAACCAGAAATTTCATCAGGAAAGACATCCAAAAATTCATTAACAGTCAGAATGAACTTTCCATCAGAACGTGGCTTATCCACTTCCACCACACGTGCCAAGAATGCTTTACATCCACCTCTAAGCATCTTATCACACAAAGCAGCCGGCACAACTCTATCAAGAGGGTTCCTATGATCACCTACAAAGGTAACCCAACCTTGTGGAAACTGAAGGGTAATCCTTTTCTCCTTACAATCCATGATCGCTTCATGTCTAGACAACCAATCCATACCCTAAATAACATCAAACTCATTACTTTTCAACTTCAACAAGTCCCCAAGAAAAGTAATCCCACCAATCGCAATCGGAACATCACGATACACTCGGTTCACCACAATATAATTACCCAATGGATTAGTGACATACAAATCCTTATCTGTCAAACCAGATTCCTAACCCTTATCCTCTAAGACACTACTTCAGGCATACGATAAAGTAGAACCCGGATCCAACAAAGTACAAACAAGAGTGTCAAGGATAGGGAAGATACCTGTCACCACATCCGGAGTATCAACTTCTTCATGACCCCTCAGAGCATAGGTACGAGCAGAGTCCGAAAATCCCTCCTAGGAGCAACTCCTGACTGAGCCCTACCTCTACTAGCATTCGGTTGAGATGCTGCTAGCCTATCACTACTCTGAACTGAATTAACATCCCCAGAAACAGGCACTCTTCTAGAACCAGATCCCTACTGAGGACAATCTTTGATCAAGTGGTCTTTAGAACCACACCGAAAATATTCACCCGGATGACGACAGTTGCAAGTAGTGCATAAAGTATGACTTACACCCCGGTTGCCTTGAGTAGGAGCACTAGTAACAGATGGATTCGGCTGAGAGCCTCCTTCAGTACCCCTGTTAGGCCGAGGTTGATTAACTGAGCCGCTTCCACCATTCTGCACTTGAGTCTTGCGCTTCTTATGATGCAGGCCAACCACAGAAGGTCTACTCTTGGTGTCCCTCTCACGCTTCTGATCCTGTTTAACCAACATCTCAATGTCAACTGCAGCTTCAACCATCTCATGGAAGTCATCAGTCCATAAGATGGCCAACAATTTTTGAATCTCAAAATTAAACCCATATTTGAACTTCTTACAACGGTCAGCTGGAGTAGGAACTATCTCAAGTGCATACATACAGAGCTTCACAAATTCATTCTTATAATCCTAAATAGATCTCTCCCACTGCTTCAGATAGAAGAACTCAACTTTCTTCTGTTCTGCCCAGGCATGCCCAATATAGTTCTTCTTGAAATGCTCCCGGAAGAACTCCAGATTGACCACAACTTTAGGTTCTAGAGTCTAAACCACTCCTTCCCACCAATGGACTGCTTCTCTCCGAAGAAGGGAAACCAAACATTCAAGCTTTTTAGCGCCATCACACCTGATCTCATCACAAACATGAGACATGTCACTTAACCAGTTATCTGCCACTTCTGGACCTTCATCATTGGTCCCCTTAAATAGTTCGATCTTCTTCTTAGGAAGCCGCTCAATTGCCGACCTCTCCGGTCTAGCTCCTCTCTCTTGCAGTCTGCGGAGGATATCAACAATGTCCTGAAAAGCTTGAGTCTGAGCAGTGGCATTATTGGGTGCACGATTATCATCAGAGGTACTGCCATGCCCAGTGGGGATATTACGGTGTCTACCAGCCATAATTTGAAAATCAGCAAATCAAAGAATTACGAGTCTGAAAAATATTCAAAAGCAGGTGTTAGCAAGGATATAACTACTAAGACTAAACTCTTGATATGAAATGTCATGTATAAAATGTCATGAGTTTGAAAATAATGCACAACACACTTAACTCTAATGCACAACAAGAAGCAATCGAGAACAGGTGCTCTGATACCAACAAATGTAACACCCGAACCCCCATCTCGACGGATAGGATGCGGAGACCGGATGTCACATGCAGATCGGACAGGCAGATAAAAAACATATCAAACATACGAAGCAGATATATAATTAAGAAATATTTCTGATAAATTCTTAATGTTCAAAAGTGATCCAAAATAGATGAAGTCAAATTGAAATACTCAAATTGTCTAATTCGAAAACAAATCCCAAAATTACACAGCGGTTATACTTCTGAAAATAAATTCAAAATCAATAACATATGGATTCAAACTGAAAGATAGATGCCAGATGATGCTTGAATGTTGACTTGCGAATGGTATCCTGCTATCCCACCTGACTGGCTGAACTAGTAATTCCATCCCAAATGGGTTAAAAAATATACAAAACAAAAATGAAAACAACGAAAGGGTCAGACTATCGATGTGTGGTTTGTAAGCCAATGCCAAACATACACACATGGAATGCGTCTTATTTAGCAGAATAGAATGTCACACACATATGCAGGTTAGTTAACAAACATAGGGTTACAGATAAGAGCAAACAAGTTGATTAAGAGCTCCAATTAATCCCATTACAATCCTCGTTAAGTGATCTAGGTTAAGTGATTATAGATTATTGCAATTATTGTCTGAAAAAGGCTTAAAAGTTATCAAATTATCTGAAGAGGAAGACCGATACCGAATCAGGAGTTCAGTATGCAGCCCGTCATGTTATTTGGTCAGGGAGAATCACCAGAGTTATCGATTTGTATTTCGGTAAGGAATACGGTAACTAGCTCGGTCAAGAGACAATTATACGAGTTCAACAGATGTTTAAGTGACAGTGCGGCACCAATTTCAGTATCTAGCTCGGTTACGGACACTAGGCACAGTTTCAACCTAATTCAAATTATTTCTTTCACTATTCAAGCTCTAGTGATCTAACCGGGTCTATTCCTAATGCCTACGACCAGTTAGGAGTTAGAATTCCAAACTACCCAAAGGTTAGAACCCAAAGCGACACACAGAAATCAAGCCATACATATCAGACATTCATAGACAGATACAAAAACGCTTTCACGAATATGTAATCAGATTACCATATTATTAAGTGATTAACTTACTAAGCTTGTCTTTAGTTTAATAACAGAAATCGGGAATAGAAACAGAAAGAGATACGGTGAAACCCTCAGAGATAGATCAAAGATCCCAGAAGAGATATTGTCGCATCCAGACGTGAGCAAAGCTCCAGATGTGATGTCGTCGTATCCAAAAAATGGGTTGGCAATCAAGGCCATATACGCTTTCGCGCATCGATGTATACATCTAGTTTTCCCTATAGTATGCTAGTCTTATCGTATTAATCTTAGGACAGGACTTTTAACGGATTACAGAGTTCAATTTTTCAGTTTAACAAACAGATACGGATAACAAATTTATATGTCCACATTTAAGCACAGATACAAAGGCAGCAATCATACCCAAGTAATTCATATCAGATGTTGCAGCAGATTATGATAACCAATTTTCAGATTTCAGCTTATTGTAATTTAACCAATTTACACGCAGAAAAACAAACAAAATCAAACAATCGTGAGGGCATAAACATGACTATTAACCTTTATCGCTAAATCCAATCCACCGAATCACTCCGGTTGACAATCCCCGATTTGATCTAAATAAAATTAATGATAGAATACATAAATCCCCAAATTGAGAAAGTTAGGGTTTACAATTTAGATCAGCGATTAAATCCCAAATTAAACCCAAAAGACCCAACATACGTAAATTGAAATCGAAGGGTTTCAAAACCCAAAATCAATTGAAAATAATCCCAAATCGCTAAACCCTAACTTATCCCAAAAATCTCTAAATTAAAGTTACAACGATTAAATCAAGAGAAGTGAATAGGAACAATTAACTTAACAAAGGAACCCAACGAGAACTTAAATCCCCAAATTGAATTCTTGAAGAATGTAGTTTAGAAATCCGCGACTTGGTTTTTCTTTTTTGGTTGAGAGAAAAGAATGAATACGTGAAAAATCAATTCTTAGCTTTTATTGTAGAATGATTCCAAAAACCAACTTTTCATATTTATGTGGGTGGTAAATATCACCATAAACCCACAAGTTCCATTTGACTTTAAAATAAACCAAATTGAGAAATAATTACCAAATAAGTCAAAATTCCTTTTTGTTTTCAAAATCATCCCACAAGTCAATTTAGTCAAAACCTATGGTCAAACCGAAAAGTCAACATGTTAAAATACCCATTTTATCCTTGAATAAAAATTAATTAAAAATCAAATAAAATTCAAATAATGAAATTAAATTTCTAAAATACGAAAAAATTAATAGCCCTATCTTACGGGCGTGACATCAAATGTAGGTCACATACATTAGTAGAAAATAGGCATTTGGGAATGTACGTCTTTGTAATGATCGGAAAACCGTTCCCTATAGAATATACAGGAACGGTTTTAAAAATATTCTTGAAATCGTTCCATAAACTTGTTAAAGGGAACAGTTTCGAATCGTACCATGTAACAAAAGAAAAACCATTCCCGATACTTGATTTAGGAATGACTTTAAAACTGTACTATATTTGATCTCCGAAAACCGTTGCAATAACATATCAACGGGAACGATTTTGAACTGTACCATAATAGAATATGAAAAACCATTTCCATAGCTTTTTTTCGAAAATGGTTTTACTACCATACTTAAAAAAAGTGAAAACTGTTCCAAAACCCTTTTTTTTTTTTATAGAAATGGTTTTGGATCGTATCCTATAAATAACTTAAAACTGTCCCTATTAAAGTTTCGAAAATGATTTTCAACCGTTCCCACCCATTGTTTTTGCACTAAAAGCTCCCTAATACCAATTTCAATTATTAGGTTTTTAAAATTTTAATTATACGACCAAAAAGACATTCACCATCGAACTCGTCCTCTCACCATTCAACACCATAGTTAATTTCATAGTTCCTCTCACCATTTAACACCATAGTTAATTTCATAGTTGCTGTCGCTCACACTAAGGATTGCGACTTTGGTTTATGCCTCTCTTTTCTCCCTGTCAGTGATAATGAAACACAGAAGTCGTCGTCTTCACATAGCCGTCGATCCCCATCTGATTTCATAGCTGTAATTAGCGACACCGTCATCTTCCATGAATTTATTGCTGCCGCCGTCCTCCGGTCTCCATTCACGACATTTAATTCTAGATTACTACTCTCATCTAGACTTTTTACGCCCGACCACAAAACTTCTTCGGTGAGTACTTTTTACGTTGCATTACAATATAATCATATGATTCAGATCCAATTTCACTTATGGGTATATTTGTTTATGTCATTTTGATATATGGGTATTTGTTAATTTTTCATTTTTTTGAATCTTGTTTTCTAAAGCCTTTATTGATTAAGGGTGTTGTGTTAGATCCACAAGTTGTTAGAGAATGTGCTCTTAATTTTCGATTTATTTAGTTTGAGTTTTGTAGTGTGCTTTTGTGATGGAAAATTTTGTTTATTTGACTATGGATTAAAGTATTGTGCTAGTACAAGAGGTCCACTGTTGAAGTTGTGCAGCTCTTTGTGTCACTATGTTTTTATCTTGATCAGACTTTGGAATTACTATTCGTTCGACCCTTTTTTGTTTTTTATTTTGAATATAGTAAGGAGGTAAATTTTTTTACTTTGTTGTGTTGTGAAATTGTTATATAGATTTTGGCAATAATAGTTAAGGGGTTGAGTTATATCACTATCTTGTGAAAAGTCAGAGCTATGGTACTAGTAGCATGATATTTTATTTTTCTCTGTGATCAAAGTTGGTGAGGGGACTTACAGAGAGGCATTTAAAGCTGGGAATACTATCTGCAAAATAGTTCCGATTGATGGGGAGTTGACAGTAAATGGAGAAGTGCAAAAGGTACATATTGTAATTCTATCTTGTTTTTGTGCAGTGCTTTGCAAGTGAAACATCTGTAAATTAGATTAAACATACTGAAACTACAGTTGTGGGTATCTCTGGTTGAACCAATTAATATTCTGAATAATGCTTAGAGCAACATTCTTTTGATTAGTACCTCTGACTGCAGTATTATATAAATTGGTTAATCATAACTTGATTGAGGTTACTATACTGCATTTAACTGTGGAAAAAATACATATATTCAGACATCTCAAGTATATAAAATGGATAAATGAGAGAGATCCCCTTCTTTTTTCTCCTACAGTTAACATCTATCTAATATCCTTAAATTTCATTTTAAAATTGATTTTCAGAGCATCAGTGTGCTAAAATAATGTGGTTTGTTGTTTTCCAGAGATTAGAAGAGTTGTTAGAAGAGGTTGTACTCTCTCGAACTCTAAACCTTTTGAGAAGAAACGAAGATGATGCTCAGAATATCTACACAACATTCATAGACACATTAGAGTATGTATTCTTGTTTTCTCAATCTCTTTAAAACAACATATTATGATTTCAACTTATTGTTAACTTAGGGTGTTTATGAGTGAAGTGTCTTCTAGCAGTTCATGACTTTCAGATGGTTGTAAATGCTATATTGGATAATTTTTTCTTGTAAGAATGGTTATGATGAAGTTCAGTTTGTGAAGTAGCACTAAACTTGAATGAATTTGTTGTAAATCATATGCCTGATGTCATTTCTAGATTTATTTATACCTGATGATGCTATTATTCACAGGTTAAAGGTATGCCAAGGGCCATATGGTCCTCTACTTGTCAAAGCATGGGAAAACTGGGACGAGAAGCATGGTTCAGAAAATGATCACCCTAATCAATTTTCGGAGAATCAGGTTAGTTCTTTCTACTTGTCATTATCTGTGAGTAAAGCTTGTAGCCTAAATGTATGCATTAAAATTCATATAATGATTTTGCTTTCAGTGTTACGTTGTGTTTGTTTTACAACATGGTGGCAAAGATCTTAAAATTTTTGTGCTATTCAACTATGATGAAGCTCGGAGTCTACTATTTATTGAGTTCCTCAAAATATCTAATGATTCTCTATCATTTTCAGGTCACTGCTGCCTTGGCTATGGCTGAAGCAACATATGAGTTTGAACACCGAGATTTTAATTATATTTGGCATCGTTCAAAAATAAGAAAAGTGTGAGATCATCTTGCATTTAATGAATCAGACATATTGTCAATGTATTTAGTGAGATGGAATGAGTTGTTTTGATTATTATACTTTACTTTAGTGATAAGAGTTGCGATTCTGTAGAGTAATGTTCATATGTTTTCATATTAGTAGTTAAAAGATTTACTCCAGAAAATGTGACGTAAAGCTATGTGTAACTCCTTGTCACACTTTCTTTTATTCTAATTAATGCTTCATATCACTAGTTCTCACTATAGAAATCTAAATCTCATAAGCTAGATCACAAAAGATTTTTTGGGCTCTTTCTACAGGGGATTTCTTCGAATCTCATTATTTTTGGTCATGGTCATTAGAGTAGTTATCCTTACTAAATATTGATGTAAATAATCAAGAAGTTAATAATTTTATTTTGGATGATTCGAAATATGTGAAGTATGAATAATAGATCTAGAAATGATCTAAGAAATAAAAGAGAAGGTTAAGTACATAAGGGAATAACTTAGCTTTGAATTTTTGAAAGTCATATTAGAAATTGAAATGAAAAGAGAATAAATTTTAAGTGGAGGATAAATATTTCCTTAGATTTTCTATTTAGAAGAAAATATTTGGTTTAGTTGAAAGGATAAGTTAACCACTTAGTTTATTGAGTCGTATAAAGTGTTGGAAATGATTGGTCCCTTTGTCTATCAATAGGCTTTGTTGCAGAAGTTGGTAAAGATCCATAACATCTTCCATGTCTTGATGCTTTGATATTACCATTTTGTTCCTTTCACATATTGATTTAAGTGAAAATGGAATCGAGACCTAATTTGTCATATGGAGAAGAACTAGGGAGATATTGACTAGGAAAGTGAAAATGATTGGTCATTTTCTCAATGAAAACTCTTTCCAAAAATATTTTTCTCTCACCCTCCCCAGCCCTAACTTTCAATCCATCTTATGTACTCATTCCTAATACTATGTATTAAACATCATTGATATATTCTACCAATCTTAGGAAGCATTTATTATGTCAAGTTGTGTTTTAAAACTTCTTTATTTCATCAATACATGGTGAGGAATCTAGCTCAACCTGAACAATCTAGGAGATAGGTTATGACATTCGACTCTTTGAAATGTACATTTTCATGATCTAATATGTGTCTGTGTTGATTAAAGTTAAATTTGGAATTAAAAAAATCATTTTGGGAAGTCGCTGATAGGGCATGTGACATGTGAAGATTTCAAACATATTGAGGGGTTTAAAATCTATGTTAGCAACATGTGAAAGTTCTCATATGTTGCACTCACATGGGCATAGTAGACTGGCAAGCAAATTATGGGGAAGTTGTGATTTGGGCTTGCGACATGTTCCTTGACTTGCTGAACCTTTAGCATGTTGCATGGACGGTCTATTAGTGGAGACTACTAATGGAGTTTGAATATAGAGATTGATTTATTTATCTTTTGGATTTGAAGGCAGGGGCAGAGCTACATTGGGGCTAGCCCATGCATGAGCCCTAGCTAGTCTCTGAACGAGCAGTTGATTTGCTAAATTGGAATTTTACATATTTTTGGATTTTAAAAAACAACTAAATTTAAAATAGAAAGAATTTTAATACAAAGTGAACCGTATTTTATGTTTTTAATCTGAAGTCAATATCATTTTGGATCTTTTTTTTATAAAAAATATAATTAAACTTAAACCAAGTAGAAAATAAAAAAGTCTAACGAAAAGTTGTCGTTGTTCGTCCACCAGCCTTCTGCTTTATTTAAGAAAGAGTTCTAGTGATTTTTGTTAAATTTATTTGTTGTTTAGAATATGAAATTCATATATGTTATTGAATGAAATTGAATTTATTACTATTGATAAATTGAATTAAATGTTAAGGTTTAGTTTAATTAGGTTAGATTTTATTAGAATTGGAGAATTTGAATTAAATTTTTTTGTTAGGGTTTACTAGAATTGCAAAATTGAATTAGATGTTAGGTTAGTGTCTATTATAATTGAATTAACGCTAGTCCGTCGCTAACCAAGTTAGCTTTAATCAAGTCAGCCCCAACTCAAGTAAATTCCTTACTCCACCCTTGTTTTAAGGTAGAGATTTGAAATTATTAACGAGTTAGGCCAACTCCAACCTCCTACCTCATCTTTTTAATTTGGTCTGTAGATCATTCTATAAAATGAATAATATAAATAAAAATATATATTTATTTTAATTGAAACAATATCTTTAATTTAAATCCAATATTATTATATTAAATTAATTAATATAGTTGATTATTAAATATAGATAATGAACAGACTATTAAAAAGAAATATTAAATAAAGATATATTTAATTAAACATAAAATAAAACATACTAAATTAGATTTAAAATTAAAAACAACAATTATATTAACATAGTTTAAAAGAACTAAAACGTAGAAATTTAAAAACCCAATTACAAAATAACTTAAAACTACAATTAAACATATTAAAACACAACATTTAATAACACTCTCGTATGTCACCAATTCCTCCTACATTTGGGGATGACAATTTTTACCCTGACCCACAGACCTGACTAGACCTGCCCCAAGGTGTCCTGATCTGACTCGACTTGCCCCATACATGAAATGGGTTAGGTATAAGCCGTCCCACCCTACCCCGCATGCTAGACAGGACAAGTCCAAATCTGGTTGGTGCCCTGCCTCGCCCCGCCCTGCCCCACTATGTTAATTAGTTTTTTTAATTTGTTTATTTAACTTATTTATTTCAATCTCTAATTTTTTAAAAGAATTTTAATTTACTATTGATATTTAGATATAGAGAGATTTCCAAAAACCTACCGCAAGTTTACATTATTAGCCAAAAAACAACCGTTTTTTCAATGTTGGCCAAAAACCAACATTTGGATGGTTTCCATCCATGTTACTGTTCATCCGTCAAGGGATGAACAATAACATGGAGTATTTTTGTAATTTTATAAATTTTAAGTAAAATTAAAAATTTTTTTTTCCTTTTTTTCTTTTTTTTTTCTTCTGTTCTCTTTTCTTTTTCTTTTTTCTCTTCTCTTTTCTTTTTTTTTTTCTTTTCTTCTTCTTTACAGATTTTTTTCTTTCTCTCTCTCATTTTCCTTTCTCTTCTCTCCTCCTCTTTTCTTTTCTCCTCTTTTTATTCTTTCCCTCTCATCACTCTCCATCTCAAATTCACCATGACCGAAATTTGAATGAGGCATCAGGTCATGGTGAATTTGAGATGGGGAGTGATAGAGAGACGGGGAAGGAGAGGAAAAGAAGAAGAAGAGGAGAAAAGAAAAAAAAAGGAGAAGAGAAAGAAGAAGAAGAGAAAAGAAAGAGGGAGAGAGAGAAAAAAGAATATGTGAAGAAGAACATAAAAAAAAAAAAAAGAAAAGGAAAGAGAAGAAAAAAAAGAAGGAAAGAGAAGAAAAAAAGAAGAAAGAAGAAAAGAAAAGAAAAAAAAAGAAAAAAAGAATTTTTTTTTAAAATTTTAATTAAAATTTGTAAAATTATTAAAATACCCCTTGTTACTTTTCATCCTTGACGGATGAGCAGTAACATAGATGGAAACCATCCAAATGTTGGTTTTTTGGCCAAAATTGAAAAAGATTTGTTTTTTTTTTGGCTAATATTGCAAACATGCGATAAGTTTTTGGAAATCTCCCTTAAATATAATATTGATATCTAAACAAATTTAATTTTTGTATGATTTTAATAGTATTAAAAATTTATTATTCCCATTAACATTGATAGTATTTATGTAATTTTATGAAATAAAAAATTATTTAAATATCAAATAATATAGTAAATTAATAAATTTTAGTAAATTATTTATTTTCAAACTCAAGTATCATTGCAAATTTAAAAATAAAATTTTTAGAAACGAAGAAGTAATATAAAAATATAATTTAAGAGATACTTTTTTTGGTAAAATAAAGAAATGCAAGTCCCCGCAGGGCAGGGTAGGTCCCGGCAGAGCCGGGCAGGTACCCACAAGACAGGTCACAGGTCCAAATCTTCTGCCCTGCACCACGAGGTAGGGCGTGGCAGATCAGACCAGTCTATAGGCAGGGCAGGTCCAATATTTCAATGACCTGCCCCGACCTGCCCCATTGCCATCCCTACCTACATTACCAAAGTCTTGATCTTGAATATTGAATGGTTCAGATGTTTCATAGTGTTATTCCGAAAACCTTTTGTTGTAAATTCGACATTATTCTGCTGCAATATATTGACGATTTATAGGATCGATTACGGAATTCAAATTGGTCATCATAATCTTATCCTCATGTCTTTTTTCCTTCAATTGTAATTTTTTTGCTTCATTTCGTGCTCGTTAAGTTAGAATATCATTATGTTGTTTAATTAAAATTTATGAATTTGTAAAATCATTTGCACTAGCTTCAAACATTTTTCTCAATTCTTGATTTTCCTCTTGCATCCTTTCTATATTTTTGTTTGTCTCATCATTTTGTTTCTTTTTCACTTTTTCCCCTTTTATATTTTTGTTTGTCTCATCATTTTATTTCTTTTTTTATTTTTTATTTTTTCTTTATTCATCCCACAAGGTCAAGCAATATATTAGTGTCATAATTGGTTTTCTCATCAATGAAATCTTCCTTTAAATCCAAATTAAACGAGGACATACCTTGATATTTCACTTTCGATTAGATGAACTTTGACTACTTTCAACATCGATATATTTTTGAGTATCTTTAAGAATAGGCCACAAGTGATCAAATTTGAACCCTTTTTTAAATTTTGGATTTTGCATTAGAAATTCCTTTACCCAATCCAACTACACGTTATGGTAAAACTCTTTATAAATTACATAAAAAATATTATTCCAAGGCACCAAATTAAATATATATATATATATAAAGTAGTTGTGATGTCACAACTCGGCCTGCCTCCGATCCGGTGACAGACCTTCTCGATGGTCAGCCTCGCCGGACAACACAATACAACACAACCTAATACAAAAACATAAATACAATACAACAATATGCAAAATGAAATTGAATACTAACCAATATGAAATAAACTTAAATTGTAGAGATATCTAAAAACTATTTATAGAACACTAGAGAGCCAAAATATATACATGATACACCTTTTCATTTTTTTTTTTAACTATATGTACCTATACACAAAAACTACCATGGATGCTATGCACTTCATGAGAGGCCTTCCGAGCCCGACCAAAAACCATCTGCTCGACCACCTGTCAATATATAGATTCGAGGACGAAAAAACAAGAAAAACAAATAGAATAATAGGGTAAGCTATAAAGCTCATTTGGTAAATTCATGTCTCAAAACCAAACACACACAAAATGCCCGAAAATTAATTCATGTCTCAAAACCAAACACACACAAAATGCCCGAAAATTTGTAAGTTGTAACACTAGGATGAGCACACAAATGACTAAAACAAAACACAACAAGATCTTGCTTCCCAAGCAAGTAATCACAAGCCAACAAACTCAAGAATTAAAGAACTCAAAAAGGCATACCACAATTAAAACTTGTGCTTGGAGAAATAAAGATAGCATAATAGGGGTAAAATTATCCTAAAATAAAAGTAATAGCACCAGACAACTCAACTACAAAACTTTGAAATTATTATTTTTTTTATGCATTCATTGACAGACGACTAGACTTGCGACTCGCTGTGTTTCTGATATTTAAATATATATATACAAAATAATAATATAGCCCAATAAATTATAAAAAAATTATAATTAAATAGTAGACATCATTATGAACACGTGACCGCAAATTTTACCCAAATCGGACTTAAAATGAAGGTGTACGGAAGTAAACAAGTTCGCTATTAAATTGAAATTTTATGAACACTTGAAAGAATTTTGTGAATTTTTAAATATAAAAACCAGCCTAATAAATTATATAAAAAATATATAAATAAATAGTTAACATCAAAATAATCACTTGTCCCCAGATTTTACTCAAAACAAAGTTAAAATGAAAGAGTACGGAAGTAAAGAAGTTCATTGTCAAAACCTGAAATTTTCAATGCTAGTTGTGACCATCTGAGCCATTTGTGTAGTTCCAAAACACAACCGTATGAACTTGAAATATAACCAAATTTTAAACCTAACATCTATGACTATCAAACAACACTGTCCTATAAGCCACTTGACCAATGGCCCATCCGTTTGGTCTCCCGGAATTACACAAGTGACCTTCATGATCATCTTTTTATGACAATAATAAAAAACACAATTATTGAAATCTAAATGTGAAGCAACCCAAATTATTAATTTGATCCTATAGCGAAATGAGTCTTATATGACATGTTTAATTTAGACATCAACTGGACGATTGCCACTATATGTGACATAATTTCTCCTATATGTGACATCTCAATCTCCAAAGTCAAGCACAAGAAAAAGGAACACTAATACATTCAAACAACAATATTGCAAAGCCATCTCCCAAACACATAATCGAAACCACATTCGATCAAGAAAATATTATCTCCAAAATAAGGCATAAATTGCCCAAAACCAAAAGATGCAACACTACTAAATAATTAAAACAATTTCATTAAGCAATAAATAGCCCGAATAGTCTACTCGATAGGTGAAACGGGAACACTATGGACCGAAGTCCCACTATCGGATCAATTCTGCACTTTTTCATTATAAACTCAACATTAATAGACCGGAGTCTCAATAACGGACCGAAGCCTCACATTTAGACCGAAGTCTCACTAATTTTTGGCATTTTCTCACCGCCAAAACACCGCAATGGTGCCGAAGTACTTCTGAACCCCTAAGACGCCTTTTCATCACCATTTCTAAAAGTTAATGGGCTATTTAGAGAGTTCCACTTTTATATTAATCCAGTTTAACAAATACAGCTTTAATCATGGCTAAGAATCACTAATATATCAATAAGTCACACCCATAACAAGGACCAATAATCACAACAACATCACACAAGCAGCTCCACGCCAACTTTTTATATAATAAACCAAATAAAGTCTATAATATGAATTCTATTTCTAATACCAACAATAAGCTTGAAAACAATCAAATGCAGCAAACAAAACACAGCAAAACACACAACATGTAAAGGCGAAATTCGGTTTACCAACCTCAATTGCCAAGTCCAAAAATCACCAAAAGTGAGCCTCCTCCTCCTAACTTTTGTTCACTTCTTGGTGGTCACCTGAGACCCCAAATGGAAGAAAATTACAATTACTCTCATACTAACCATTTTTCCAAATCAACAATAAATCATGAATTAAAAACAAAATACTCTTTTAACATGATAAAATCAATGGAGAAATGTTTAATTCAATTTTAAAACTGTCTTGACTTGAAAATCATAAACTGTGAAAAATCAGAAAATAATAGTAAGTTAAATATTCACTTCAAAAACCTCTAATAACATTTTGATCAAATAAAACATGACATGTGTAGAGGATTTTAGGGGAAAAAATCACTATCCCAGCATAGAACCCTAATTTTTACTACACCCACAAATTATAGAACCTAATACTATGACTAATACAAAAAGATGAGTTTTAAATATTTACCTTCACAAGCCCTAATTGACACACTCACAGCTGCCCCACTAACAATTAGTTACAATCTGAGCTCCTGAAATCACAATTTAAGAAGGGTTCAATTAACTCTGTCAAACAAACACCCTCACACCCAAACTAAGAGATTGTACTTACCTGAAGTTTGTAGGAGAGGAATTTTGAGAAGAACCCTAATTTTTCTCCTGCTCTCAAACCTGATTTCACCTCTCTCACACTCTCTATCGTGTCTAGGTATGGAGTTGTATTTTTGGTTGGCTTCTGTTTTGTGCGTGTTTGTATAACGAAGAAGAAAAGAGTAAGTGATTTAGCGTGTAAATGGTTCTAATGGGCTAGGCTCTAAAAATTGTAAGGGCTAAAATTCTTTTCTTTTCTTTTCTTTTTCTCTACCCAATTCTCTACACATCCATTTGTCTCAAATAAATATTTTCTTAAAAAAATTTAAAGAACCAAATTTATAAAGAATATAACTAAAATAAAATAAAATGATTTATAGCAAGAACCATTAAAATTGGCTCTACTATAATCATGAGTAATTATATATATGTATCAATGGAAATAATAATATGAATATAAATAAGATAAAAATGAAATTTTCTAAAGACTACTTAATTTTTCTTAGAATTGACTCATAAAAATTCTTAAGCATTTTAAATTAAAATCTAGGCCCGATTAGTGAACGTTACAGTAGTACACGTACAATATCTTATTCTGAAGCACCACTCGGATTGAGACTCGCTATCTAATGAACACATCCCTTTAGTTTAGCTATTGCACCATGGATGATGCTCATTCGATTTTGAAGAGAACGAAGAGGTCAGATATTACTTTTCAAATGGATTGGTAATGCATTATGATACTCAATTTCAATGCGAGACCAAAAGGCATTGGTAGATTGGTTTATACCAAATATTGTATTATGAGATATGTCGAGATATATAAAGCATAGGAGCTTATCCTCTTCAACTATATATGAAGTACTCCGAGAACACATTTTTGTTTGTTGGAATGTAAAGAGTTGTGTTTATGAAGTACTAGAAAACTTCTAATATTTATAGAGGCATTATGGATAAAAAGTAATTGCATTAAGCCTTATGTCTTGAGTGATAGAAGATTAAGAGAATATATTCCATTGAATGACTTGAAATTGATTGCATTGAGCCTTGTGTCTTGAGTGATAGAAGATTCAAAGAATATATTCCATTGAATGACTTGAAATTGATTTCATTGAGCCTGGTGTCTTGAGTGATGGAAGAGTCGAAGAATATATTTCATTGAATGACTTGAAATTGATTGCATTAAGCCCTATGTCTTGAGTGATGGAAGATTTGAAGAATATATTCCATTGAATGACTTGAAATTGATTGCATTGAGCATTATCTTGAGTGATAGAAGATTTCAAGAATTATTCTAGTGAATAGATTGATTTCTCTATAAATACTAAATACCATAACAAGAAAAAATATTCATAAGTTTTCACACAAAGTATGTCTTACTACTCTTCTTTTTCTTCGTCTTCTTCATCAAATTCTGATGATGAAATTGGGGAATCTACTACAGTTAAAAGTGTGAAAAAAATTTATCGATCTATCGTTGAGGTTTTTGGAGAACACTATCTAAGATCACCTAATTATAATGATATTGCAAGATTGCTCCATATAGGTGAGGAACGTGACTTTTTTGGAATGTTAGGTAGCTTCGATTGTATGCACTAGGAATAGAAAAATTGTCCAACAGCTTTGGAGAGCCAATACTCTAGACGTAGCGGATATCCAACAATTATTTTAGAGGCAGTAGCAGATTATGACATTTGGATATGTTATGCATATTTTGGCTTACTAGACACTAACAACGATATTAACATCTTAGAATCATCATATTTGTTTGCAATTCTTGCTGCAGGTATAGCTCCCAAAGCCTCATACATGATTCAAGGAGTTGAGTACGATACTGGCTATTATTTAGCTAATGGTATTATACCCAAAATGGTCAACTCTTGTGCAAACTATTCATGATCCTTTAGGTCCTAAAAAGAAATGGGTAAATAACAAAAAAAAAAGAAAAAATCCACTTTTTCAAACTTTTTGCATTAATCCACTAGTTTCAAACGCTATTTACAAAGAACCCATTTCTGAATTTGAAATAGTACTTTTTAACAGGAAAACTATTTAAAACCAGTGGGTTAATGCAAAAGGTCTGCTTGACCTACGTTTTTTGTAAGGAATGTTTGAAACCAGTGGACTAATGCAAGAGTTTTAAAAAGTGGGGGGAGGGGGTTTGTAATTAACCCAAAAAAAATATTCGCTATGACAAGAAGCTTATAGGAAGAACGTTGAACATGCATTTAGAGTTCTACAGTTAAGATTTGCAATCATAAATGGACCAACAAGATTTTAGAAGAAAAGAGTATTTCCTGACATAACGACAACATATATCATAATGCATAATATGATAATTGAAGATGAGCATGATATTAAAGAAAGTACCAACAATTCGACATAAATACTAATCCATGATGTTGATTTGATCTATGTTGAATCCAATAATTTTCAACAATTCCTTATACGACATAGGCAAATTAGAAATAGAGATGCTCATTATGCCCTTTGAAATGAATTGATTGAGCATTTATGGGAGCGATATGGTAGTATGGGAAATTAATTGACTAATATTATATATGTGTTTATTTTATTTGTTTAATTGTCTATTTCTTCTTCTTTTTTCAAATAGTTAATACCTATATATATATATATATATATATATATTTTAATTAGTTCACTCGCCTATGTAATTTTTTTTATTAATTCAGTTGTCTTTGAATTTTATTATGACCATTCACTTTGATTGTATATTTTTAAAGGGAGGATTTCATAAATATTATTTAGAAAGATTACATTAAGTTTTTAGCCCAAAACTAAAAAGCCTACAATGCTAATCTTTTAAAAGTTTTATCTAATGGCTAATGTAGTATTTTAGATATCGTCTCCATAGGGATTGTAAGCTGAGTAAGATTTAAAATGAATTGCTAAAAGAATCTATATACAAAATGAATCATAAGAATCATAGAATTGATATGAAGTAAAAGATACTAGTGACATTTATTCAATTAAAACTCAAGTCAGCACTCTATTCTGCAATTGATCTTAACAATGAATAAACTGATTTGCTAAATCTGTTATCAATTAACTTCTCATGCAAGTTTCACCTTAAATCACAGATTTACCTTCTAGATCATCATCAGTGATCTGTTAAAAGATCTCTCAATTCAATTTAACAGATCTCAATTACATAGTTGCATATATCTCTATACTACAACCTATACAATTGATAAGCACAATCTGTAGAAAAACAGATATGTAGTCTATCTCTAGCACTACAATCCTCTGTTCTTAGATCTGAAACCTAATCGCCATCTCTGGTCTAGATCAAATCTCAGAATAACAATATTACGTAACTCTCGTTCTTGTAATTCAATTAGCTCATGAAATCAAGTAGATCTGGCTATAATTGAACAAGAAACTTTGCAATTGAAATGATAATCAACATCAAAATTCAACAAATCAACAAAGCTTTTAGCTAGCACATCTACTTCAGCATATCCAATCAAGTACAAAAATCATCATCGACATGCTTAAGATCTAAATCTTACCAAGGAAGATTGAAACTAGACTCTGTCACAGTTGTTGCTTCACAATCTTCAAGCTAATCTCTATGATCAACAAAAAAACAGTACAAAACTTCTTCAAGAAACTTCTCTGAAGATGTTGAATAAAGCGTATAGAAGAATCTAGAATTTCTCTTAAAGTATAACAGAATGTTAAAAGTAAAAATCAATCGTCTAAACTTTTTCCAAAAAAAACTCTTTTTTTCTTTTCATCTGAGCCCCTATTTATAAAGTTTGCCTCAGTGGCAATTTTGAAATAAAATTAACAAAGAAACACAAATTGGCGAAGTAACATTTTTCTTCATTTATGTCGCCTGTTCCTTCGCCTGAACCAAACGACTTCTTCAAATCTCGCTTGTCCTGATCGCCAAGCTAACAATCTTCCTAGACGAAATGTTCTCAATATTGCCATCGTACGTCACCTGATGCTCAGGCGAGTTGATATTCTTCGCCAAAACACTCTTCTAGTTAAAATCTTCAAAGCGATGTCTCATCAAATGTCGCCTGTTATTATCCTTTGACTCGGCGACATTTCTCCTTTATCGCCTCAACCATCGCCTCAAGGCAGGCAAAGTTCAACCTTCATCGCCTAAATTTCTGCCAGGATAGCGACATACGAAGGCGAGGAGTTTTGATTCGTCTTTCATGTTTTAATCTTCGAGGCGAGATCTTCTTTATATCGCCTGCTGCATCGCCCTCTACTCCAAATCAGGGCGATGTCTTCTAGCGAATTCGTTTCTTAGCAAAAATCATTTCGCCAGTTTGCTGACTTTGGATGAACTTCTGATTTGGTCCTTCTTTCTTCTGAATTTGCATGTTTTAGCTTCTTTTCCACAACCTTTCATCCAAGTTCCTATCTCAACAATAATAGCTTAGAATTAATAGAAATGTATTCAATATCTCATCATTTAAACTCAATTTCATTACATTCAAGCTCATACAATATGCTAAAATATAGGTAAATTCTAGACTTATCAATTACCCCCAACTTAGCCTTTTGCTTATCCTCAAGCAAACTGACTAAAAATCTACTGAGACAACAATCAGTGCAAACTTATATCATAATTCAAAGCAATCCATCTAATATGTTTTGAAAAATCTCCAAACAGTGACCAGCTCTTCTTTCAAAATTTCAAATCAACTAATTCAAAACTGGTCATTATCTTCATGTTGCAAAGTATCTGAGAAGATGCAAGTATTTGAGTTTTGAAACTACTTTCTCACTATAGTCTCTCATAAGTGTTTGATCTCTTAGAATCCTAAAGGTTACTCACTCAATACACTAGTCACATTAAGAATCAGAATTACGTACCAAGGCAAATGTGATTCGTGTGTTTCACAAGCACGTATGAAGAAAATTTTAAGAACCTCACGAACATTGAACTTCACTCATACACTGTACAACACTTAGAGGTTCCTAAGTTCAGTACTGCCTTTTTGTCTGCCTTAGAATCTCTGATTTGTATATATAGGGAAAATAGGGTCAAGTTAGCTTATGAAAGAAAGGAATTTCTTCAAGGAATCAAAGTTTGGACATACCACTAAATTCCTCTCAATCCCTCAATTCTTCACTCTTTAGTGTTTCCCACTCTATGATGCTTTTTTTTTTAACATATATTCTGCTTTTAGCAGCTTCAGAAACACTTTTTAAGATAATCCTCACTTCCCAACTTTTCAATCCAAAATTTAATGGTAAGTCCAAAGGGCAGGATTGAGATTATATCTCTCTCTTTATGGTTTGGACTGGATTAGGGACCAAAGAAAAGGTTTTAATGAGAATGGAAACAAAATGGTTTACCTCACAAGATATCAAGGTCTGGTTATATCAAGTAGGCAAAGGCTATTTAGTAGTTTCACTCACTCTCTCAAATAAGATCATTTTCCTTGGCAGATTAAAAACAGACTTTACCCGACCAATGCCCTATACACTTAAGGAATGTATGAGAAATTCAAAGAAAACCTATGAAGGTTCTGATTTCTGTAGAAGAAATTTTTTTAAAGATAAATGTGTTTAATAAGGAAGAGAATAAAAATAACCCCTCTCATGAAGAAAAATGCACAAAATAAAGCTCAAAACCTCACTTCCACCCAAGGTTTTCTCCACTCTTTCCTTATCAAAACTCATAAACTTATTCACAATTCAAAACTAACCAGAATCTTCATCAGTGTTCAAAGAAATTTTTTAAAAATTGCTCAACAAAGCTGTTTGTATTGAACACTTATTTTACTGTTTGAAAACTCATTTTATGAAAAACTAAATCACTTTGAATTATGAGCAATGTAAGCTCAATCATGCACTCAGACCTAATATCCTAAGAAAACACTAAAATAGAATCTACAAATAAAATCAAACTATAAAACTAAACAAAAAGAACAGCAATGTGATTACTACCCCACCCCCAACTTAAAAGAAAGCAGTGTCCTCAATGCTTAGGAGAACATAAACGAATAGAAGGAGAGAAAGGGATGTATAAAACAATGAACCAGAGAGTTAGGCAAAATACCTGAATGTCTCTATTATCAGATGATAAGTCGCCCCAATTAAAGTCAAGAAGAAAATTGGTTAGGCGAAATAAGAATAGGCGAGAAATAACATGATCGCTAACCTTAGGCGAAATACTCAGGCGAAATATAAAAATTGCCATCTTAGAGTGACATTGAGGTAATATGTCATGGCGAAATACAGATCCTGCAGGCAAAATATTAGACAAAATAGAAATGTCACCAAAAAGGAAATCAAGAAGTAGGCGAAATAAAAGATGTATCGCCCTAATCATTCGCCTATACCATATTAAAGAACTTACCAACCAGGCGAGAAATAATGATATCGCCTTAGTCGAGGCGAAAATGCTGGCGATTTGAGTTCTACCCCGCCTCAACACAATGTTGCATTAAAACCCTTGCAGAATGATCTGTAAACTTCAAAAGTCAAGGTGAGAAATGATTACACAATTAATGATTCCTCCTGTAGACACAGCTCACATTGTTAGGGAAGAAGAACCCACAACTCAAAATCTGAAAACTTTCTGTAACAATTAAAACCAACAATCACATTACTCTTTATCAACTAAAAAAAATAGAGACACGAAAACCATTCACATTACTCTTTTCTGACAAAGACATACAAAACTGAAAGAAATAAGGTTGTAAACAAAAGTAAAGTACAAAATTTATCATCTAAAAGTCCTCTAAACTAGTATCTGAACAACCCTTTTTAGACTTTATGATCAACTTCTTTATTCGTGGACGAGAAGGTTCTGGAGATGAAATTGTAGGTGCATTAATACAGGGAGATGGTCCCCTCAAATTTAAATGCTCCAAAACAGAAACTCGGATTGCAACTTCAGCATCAACAGTAGATTTGGTGGCCATTGATCTAGTGACTCTTTTGGGAGAGTTTTCTAGATTTTGCTTCTATTTTTTCTCAGATGTCTTCTTGTTTTGATTAGGAGTAGACTGATTCTCCATAACAGCTAGCATAAAGCTCTCATCTTCACTAACTTCCTCAGATTCCAAAGCAAGAATTTTCCTTTTTCTTCCTACTGTAGGAGGATTTACTGGAATGTAAGTTCTGCTAATGAACTCCCTAATCTGCACGAAAAAATCAGTTCTATATTTATTTGGAATCACCAGAGCAAAGACCTTGTTCCATGGGGATTTGTTAAACTTCCAATCCCAAACAAAAATAGAACTAATCTCTATTGTAGAATCGTGAAGATCTATTGTTATTACAGTTGGGAGAGCTTCCAAAACAGGGTAGTTATCTTCATCACTGTCATCTCCCACAAAAAAGGAGCAAGAAAATGCGACCATTTCCGACTATTTCTCTCAGCAATCTCTTGGGCATATTCTGCATCTGTAATTAGATTGTCATCACTACCCAAATAACCACAAGCAGAACTATCATCGGATTCGGCTTCAGAAAAATTTCCATTATTTTCAATGACCTGGTTGATAGAAATGGATTCAGTATGACAGAAAGGAACTATAGCCATAGAGTCATCAAACTGTTCCATAGATTGGCTATGAGAGAAAATTCCCAATCTTGACATATTTACCAATCTCTGAACCTCAAGGTGCAAAATATAGAGTCTTGGAATGTATTCGTCAGTGAGCTGTGGTAGACTCTCAGTTGTACAACTTAAAAGCCTGAAATTATCAGGAACCTGACAAGTTGAAACGCATAGTACTTGAGTCGTCTGATCTGCATTCATCTCTAACTGATTTTCCTCACCCTGGTGATCATCAGCTTTTAATTGAGAATTTGATCCCTCACCATCTTCATGACTTGATACTGATAAACCAGAAGCTTCAGCATAAAAAGCCAATAATTTGCCTTGTTCTTCAATTTTTGCAGTATCAATCTTCTCATAATGTGAAGAGTCAACATTCCCATCATCACAAAGTGTAGACTCTAATATAATGGATTTTCCTCTTTCTGAATGTCTTTCATCAGCCTCAGCAATTTGATCTACTACTACTTTTGATGCTAAATCCAATTGTTCAATTAAACTTTGTCGAACAACTACCTCTTCAAATGTCTGTGCAGGCATCTCAGGTTGACTATCCAATAGATCTTCTTGCTCAAAATGTAGATTCTCTTGATTGTCCATAGATTCCTCCACTCTTGGTGGTTCCCTAATCGAATTATCAACTGAGAATCTAGCAAAACCAACTTGAGAGATGTTTCTTAGCCTGTGCATCTCCCACATTCTTAAAAAATCTTGTGGAGTAGAAATGGTTTTGAAGAATTCAGCAAGTTTTTCTTCAACTTTCTTGTTAATCATTTTAGATACCGAAGCATCGAACTGTTCTCTTGATAAGGGCTCAGCTACCCTTTCATTTTCCTCTCCAGTGCTATGAGTAGGAGCTGAAAATGTCTTCTGTACTGGTGTTGCCACTGAAGTAGGAGATGAGAACCTATTTTTCTTAATACTCGACTTCTTGGTCTTTCTCAAAGCCTTCAGTTAAATGATCTTTTCTATTGCTTCAGTACATGTAGTTTCTTTTCCACCTCTACTTTCCCAAAGTCTCAATTCTAATCCACCTGTGTGAGGTTTAGAATCTGCCAGCCATACATCTTTTCTCCTGCTTTGAACTCCATATCTCTCTAGTAGACTTGTGATAAGAGATGGGAAATATAAAGTCCTCTGCCTGGACTTCTCCTTCCTCAAACTACAAACTCTCTTCTTCAGCTCTGAAAATATCAGCTGATCAAGATGAATGAACTTGCCCTGATTGAAATCCCTAATGAACCTCTTCTCATCAATAGTAAACCTGCTTCCCTTGTTCATAGGCATAATGTTGTCCCTCAATCAGGTCAAACATATTGCTGTGTGAATATCCAATTCACTAGCTAAGACGTTTGCATCAGATCCTTGAGTTGGATGCTGGAATCTCCTCAAACTTCTCAAGTCTTCATTAGTAAGTTCTGAAACATCCATCCCTCTATCACCTTGATGATTAGCCTCCATCAATTCATAATAACTGCAGATAGACTCAGCTGATATATCCACTTGTTGGCCTCGAATTTCAAAAGGAGTGTCCAACTCCTTAGGAGGTTTATCATAGAACTCCTCCACTAAAGTGGCATTCACCTTCTTGGGCTGTGCCACCAACTTCTTCATTAACCAACTCCACAGATAATTCCCAAATCTCTTATCTTCTAGTTCTTCTAACAAAATTCTCTTCTCTTGCCAAAACTGCAAGTTGTCCTTCTGAGAAGGGCTCTTGATTTTAGATTTATCCTTGGAGATCTTAGGTGAATTCGATATCACCTTCTCCCCTTGTTTACTAGCTCTGTAGATAGCTGTTGCAGCTTGTTTCTTAGCCAAAACTGATTTATCAACTGAAACACCCCCCTTTTCAGCATTTGGTGTAGAAGGGGTTGTAGGTGTATTTTCTAAACTCTTCTTCTTTTTGCTTGAGCTAATCTGTACTCCTTTTTGCTTGTGACTCTTTGCAAACTTCACAAATAACTCTTTCGATACTTTCCCTTCAACAGCAGCTGAAGTAGAAGGGGTCTTCAGAGTCTTATCTTGAGACTTAGGTGAAGACGGAAGAATTACTCTGACTTGACAATTCTTCTCTTCATAGATTTTCGGCCTGGCCGAAGTCTTTCCTTTCTTGCCCTTCTTAGATGGCTAGGAGTACTGTCACTATTTCTTTTGGCCATTTATCTGCAAATTGAAACAATATGTCAAACAAATATGACCAAATTTCAAACTGACAAAACTTAAAATCAGTAAAACAGCATTATCAATATTGAACAGTTTGACAGTATATCGCAACATGGGCTCAGCATTTATCAAGCACATTTAACAATCAAGACCTTAAACCACGTTTTACAGTTTAAGCACTAACGACTACTGTCAATCAACGCAATCAATTACATTTGCAAAAATGAAACACCCAGCTAAAATCATTCATGTTCATTTCAAAACCCATAGAGATTTGACCATTATTACCGTTAAACAATGCTCTATTAATACCTTAACAATCTTGATTAACATATCAACACAGATAAACAAAAGATAACTAACAACTTGCAACAAACTAAGAGAAAAAGAAAAGAAACATACCTTGTTTGGTTACTGTGATGAAAGTCGATTGAAATACAGAAACAAACTGAGAGATTCGCGATTTAGGGTTTTCGAAAAATTGAAAATTCAGAGAGCAAGGTAATAGTAACAGTAAAATTGAATTGGGTTTATAAAGACATCTGAAAATAGGCGCAATGATGAAAGAACTAGGCAGAAGGCGTAAAGATCTTGCCTTGCCCCATGTCATGTAATAATTGTGTGAGCCTACGTATCACCTAATTATTTCGCCACTTCATGAAGTGCAAGCGATATAAGTGGCAAAATATTTTATGTCGCCAAAAGTGTGAGCGTGACAAAATTCAGAACTAGGCAAGAATGGATAACATCGCTTTAAAATTTACCTACTGGTGATATAAGGTGGCGACATATCTATAACTCTTCACAAAGAATTTCAGGCGAAAGAATGAGGCGAAATGAGACTACCTCGCCAAAAATATATTTTCAAAACAGGAGATTCTCCAGGCGAATAAATCACACTTTGCCAAATTTAACTTGTTTCCAGGCGAAGAAATTTGGCATAGCTAAAACTTAGCGCCAAAAAACATACCTGTTTTGCGAGATAAAATGACAATATGTTGAATTCTCGCCTCACTCTACTTGTCACTGGGCGATATAACAAGGCGAGATTCGTCCTTCCTCGCCTTTCCAATAGTAAGATAGGCGAAGTTTTTGGCATGACTATTCTTTCTCGTCTTCACCCAGGCAACAATGCATGGCGACATCCCATAATTCGCCAGCTTTAAAGTATTCATACAGGCGAAATGAAGTTATTCCTCGCCAATTGATAAATAGCTTTGGCGAGTTTTTTGGCAATAAGAATGACATCTCGCCTTCTTCTTTAAACAACAAGTTCATCTGAAAACAACAATTCTTCTGCAAAACATGAACTTGGTTAGTTAAAAACTTACACAATTAATTGATCATCATAATTCTCAAAAAAAAAAATGTGTAAGGAGTATGCTTTGTTTAAGGTCGTTAGCATCGACCAAAGCAAGTTTGCTATTGATTTTCCATTATATCTACAGGATCTGAGATGTAAAGGATATTTCTTATCCTGTAGATGTCTCCCCCCAAATAATGCTTGAGTCTCTGTCCATTCACAACAAATGAATCAGTAAACTTGTTATCAAACAATTCAATAGCTCCATATGAGGAAACACTCTTTATTCTAAATGGTCCAGACCATCTAGACTTTACTTTTCCTGGAAATAAGCTAAGTTTGGTATTCTAGAGCAATACATATTATCCAGGTTTGAACTCTTGCTTGACAATCTTCTTATCGTGGTAATTTTTCACCTTCTGCTGGTATATCTCATGATTTTCATAAGCTTCGAGGCGTCATTCATCCATCTCATCTAGTTGTAGAAGCCTCTGCTTTCCTGCTTTTTCATAGTCCATATTCAGAAGTTTTACAGCCCAATACGACATGTGTTCCAACTCCACTGGCAAATGACATGCCTTGCCATACACCATTCTAAATGGTGACATTCCAATGGGAGTTTTAAAAGCTGTTTTGTAAGCCCACAGAGCATCATCTAGCTTGAAGCTCCAGTCTTTTCTGGACTCATTTACAGTCTTTTGCAGGATTTTCTTTAATTCTCTATTTGAAACTTCCACTTGCCCATTCGCTTGTGGATGATAAGCTGTGGTAACTTTATGAATTACTCCATACTTCTTAAGAACCTTCTCCAATAGCTTATTGCAGAAGTGAGACCCTTCATCACTAATTAGTACCCTGGGTATGCCAAATCTAGTGAAGATATTCTTCTGAAGAAATTTCTTCACTACCTTTCCATCATTTGTAACACAAGCAACAACCTCTACCTATTTGGATACGTAATCAACTGCTACAAGTATATACTCATACTTGTTTGATGGAGGAAATGGTCCCATGAAATCAATACTGCAGACATCAAATAGCTCAACCTCCAGGATATAATTTTGGGTCATTTCTTGCCTCTTAGAAATATTACCCATTCTCTGGCATCTACCACAGATGGCCACATAAGCATGTGCATCTTTGAATATTGATGGCCAATAGAAACCTCATTCCAGAATTCTGGCTGCTGTTCTTGTTCCAGCAAAATGACCAGCATATTTTGATGAATGACAGTGCTTGATGATGTCCAATGTTTCTTCATATGGGATGCAACGTCTTAACACTTGATCAGCACATCTCCTAAACAAGTATGGTTCATCCCATATGTACCTCTTAACCTCATGAAGGAACCTTTTCTTCTGATGGCTGTTTAAATCTTCAGGTAACACTTTACATGACAAATAGTTTGCATAGTCAGCATAACAGGGATAAAATGTTACCTCACAAAGGAAAAGATGCTCATCTGGAAATTGTTCATTGATGTCAACTTGAGCCTCCATATCCTTAATGTGCAGTCTTGAAAGGTGGTCAGCTAATACGTTTTCAGTACCCTTTTTGTCTTTGATTTCTATGTCAAACTCCTGCAGCAAGAGCACCCATCTTATCAACCTAGGCTTAGACTCATTCTTAGTAAATAAGTATCTCAATGCTGCATGATCAGTATGGATGATAATTTTAGACCCTAATATATATGATCTAAACTTATCCAATGCAAAGACTATTGCTAGTAGTTCTTTTTCAGTGGTGGTGTAATTTCTCTGAGCCTCCACCAATATTTTACTAGCATAATAAATGACCCCGAATAGCCTGTCCTTTCTCTATCCCAGCACTGCACCTACAATAAAGTCAGATGCATCACATATGATTTCAAATTCAGAATTCCAATCTGGTGGAACTATGACTGGTGGTTGAAACAAGCTTTTCTTTAAGCTGCACAAAAGCTTTCAAACATTCATCAGTAAAATCAAACTTCTTTTCTTTTTCTAGCAAAACACACAAGGGTCTAGCTATCTTTGAAAAATCCTTAATAAAGCGCCTGTAGAACCCAGCATGTCCTAAGAAACTTCTAATGCCTTTTACATTAGCAGGAGGAGGTAAATTGACTATCACATCATTTTTTGCTCTGTCTACTTCTAATCCCTTAGCAAACACCTTATGGCTAGCACTGTCAATTTTGAGACTGCGCCCGCGGGCTTACCCGTACCCGCTCGTCCGTTACGGCTACAGGCCTATATTATGTGACCATAAACAACGGTTTTTTTTTAGCCCATACCCGTTTGAAACCGTCACCGCGCGGGCACGATGCGGGTGACCCGCGGGTAAACCCGTATTTAAAATCAATGACAAAATTAATATGTTATTCGGTCAATTAGTAATTAATAGGTTGGTCAAATGTAATAAATGCTACATTTCCTATTATAATCAGACATTTGACTATATATAAATTAAAAAGTAATAGTAATTAATAGGTTGGTCAAATGTAATAAATGCTACTATTCCTATTATAACGCTATACATTAGGTCATCCTATAAATTTATTTAAGAAAAAAGGTCGTCCAAATCATGCCGGTTTTTACCCGTGCCCACCCGCACGGTCCACGGGCGGGTACGGGCCTAAAAGTTTTAACCGCTTAAAAGCGAGCTTTTTTAGATCCGCAACCGTATTAGCCCGTGACCGTATGGGCACGGGCGGGCGGGCCGCGGGCCAACCCGTTTGACAGTCGTACTTATGGCCTAAAATAATACCCTCTCTTACCACAAAATGGCATTTTTCCCAGTTGAGGATTAGGTTAGTTTCCTCACATCTTCTAAGCACTTTCTCTAGATTATTCAAGCAATCGTTAAAACTGTCTCCTATAATGGAAAAATCATCCATGAAGTCCTCTAGAAACTTACCTATGAAATCAGTAAAGATGATTAGCATACACCTTTGAAACGTTCCGGTGCATTACATAGTCCATATGGCATCCTATTATAAGCGAAGGTTCCAAAAGGACAAGTAAAAGTTGTTTTATGCTGATCACCAGGAGCAATGGGAATTTGGTTATATCCAGAATAACCATCCAGAAAGCAAAAATAAGGGTGTCCTGCTAGCCTATCTAATATCTCATCTATGAAGGGAAGGGGGAAATGATCCTTTCTAGTGGCATCGTTTAAAACTCTATAATCTATACACATACGCCAGCCTGTAACAGTTCTAGTAGGGATCAATTCATTCTTTTCATTCTTAATCACAGTAATCCTTCCCTTCTTTGGCACACACTGCACTGGACTAACCCATTCACTATCTTAAATTGGAAAAATAATACATGCATCAAGGAGTTTCAGTACTTATTTCTTCACAACCTCCTTCATAGTTGGATTCAATCTTCTCTGAGGTTGGATCTTGGTCATATGTTTGTCCTCCAAGATGATCTTGTGTGTATAGAAAGTGGGTTGATTCCTTTAATATCTGTTATCGTCCATGCAATGGCTTTCTTGTGTTTCCTCACCACTTGAAGGCTTTCCTCTTGTTCATTTGTTAAATCATTGGAAACCACAATAGGTAAACTAGAATCCTTAGAGTTAAGGAATGCTTACCTGAGATGACTTGGAAGTGCCTTCAGTTCCAATTGTGGTGGTTTTTCAGTTGAGGGAAGCATTGGCTCGACAGATGTTTGTATATCACTAATGTTGAGGAAAAAATGAGAAGTCATGCATTCCAGCTCACCACTGTAAGCACTCTCCTCTGGAATATCCATATCCACATCATTGATTAATACATTGTTCAGTGGATCAGAACTTCTCAATACGAGAATTTTTATCCATCAACTCTGTATCAGCTGCCAATTGTATACTCTTGACTTCATCAAAATCGTATAGAAATTTTAATGACTCCAAAAGACTAAATTTTGCTTCCTCTCCATTAACTCTGAGTGTGAGTTCACCATTTGCCACGTCTATCAATGCTCTTCCAGTTCTCAAAAATGGTCGACCAAGTAGCAAAGGCACAACTTCATCTACCTCCATGTCAAGCACTACAAAATCCACTGTAAACATGAATTTGTTTACTGTGACTATCACATCTTCCACAACTCCCTTAGCATGAGTGAAAGATCTATCAGCAAGTTGCAACAAGACATTATCAGGTCTGAAATGCCCTATTCCCAACCTTTCAATGCCTCAATAAATGGGATGTTGACATGGATTTGCTTCATCATGTCTAAGAACTTCTCAAGCTGCTTATCCAGCTTCTTTCTATTATCTCTTTGAGGAAAAGGTAAGGCAATCTTCACAGCCTCCTGTTCTTTAGCAAAAGGTTTGCTAATTTCTTCATTTTCCTTATTCTGTGCAGGAGGTTCATAACTTTTCTTTTCCTTAGAGTTCTCCAGTTGTTTCCCACTTCTCAATGTAATAGCATGCACTTGTGCTTCCTCTTTAGATTTATCTTTAACCTTTGGATTAGGCACAGTGTCACTTAGAAGTGCTCCTTGGGGTCTCTGGTTTAGAACTTGCATAAGCTGCCCCATTTGAGTTTCAAAATTCTTAATTGAGGTGGTATGATTGGTAAGAACAGCATCAGTCTTCTCCATGTATTTGATTAGAAGGTCCTCCATACTAGGCTTCTTCTAATATTGAGACTGTCCCTGTTGTTGGTAACCAGGCTGAGGATTTCTTTGATAATAACCCTGATTTTGATAGGGTTGATTCCTGTGTTGATAGTATGGCCTCTGCTGGTTCTTATAATTATTATTTAAATAATTTACTTGTTCTGACTCCTCTGGCTCATTTTCATCATCAGCAAGTGTTGCTTCTTGAGCATATTCTACCAGAGTAGTCTTCTGTTTTTCAACAGAATTAACTGAATTCTTCTTTGGATGGCCTTTATTAACTGCCATGTTGTCCATCTTCTTATTTAACAATGCTATCTGAGCAGATAATGCATTGAATGACTCCAGCTCATAAACTCCAGACTGCTTCTTATTTGCAGCCTTTTCCCTTTCATTCCATCCAAAATCATTGTTTGCCAGCAATTCTATGAAATCATGAGCATCATTTTGCTCTTTATCCATTATTGATCCTCTAGCTGAGGAATCAATGTGCATTTTGATCTAAGGAGGCATGGCACTATAAAATGTCATCACGATGCTCCAGGATGCTATGCCATGGTGTGGACATCATCTGATCAGCTCCTTAAACCTCTCCCAACTTTCATATAATGACTCTCCATCCACATACTGGAAAGAAGAAATCATATTTCTCAGTTTCACCATCTTCATGGGAGGAAAGTAGCGAGCTAAGACCTTCTTAACTAGATCTTCCTAGCTATTGAAACATCCTGTTGGCAATGAATATAACCATGAGTAAGCCTTGTTACTCAGTGAAAATGGGAATAAGCAAAGTTTCATTACATTCTCCGAGACTCCATTGTGTCGAAATGTACTACACAGATGCAGGAATGTGTTCAGGTGTTGATTAGGATCTTCAGTAGCTCCTCCTCCAAACTTGTTCTGTTGAACCATTTGGATGAGTCCAGATCTCAACTCAAAGTTTTCAGTTGTTATTGCTGATAAGTTGATGGCCTGCGGCATGCCATCAACTGGTGGGATGGAATATTGACAAAGAGTCATCCTCTCAGGATCTCCTCGTACATCATTATCATTATTTCTGTTGTAGCGGTCTCCAGACATTATTATTCTTGACTCAGTTCTCGCTGCTGATCTTGTTCGTGATCTGGATTGTTTAACAATTCTTTCTGGTTCAGGATGAAACTGCAAGTCTTGAGTACCTTTAGATCTTGTCTGCATACACTACACACTTGAACAAACAAATTTTAAACTGAAAAAGAATTTAATAAATCATGTTAGCACAGTTCAAAACAAATCTTAATCTTCAAAGAACAATCCCCGGCAATGGCGCCAAGAAATTGATGGTTTATTTTTCTACCGACAGTAATGTTTACAGCAGTCAGACAGAAATCCTATCAATGTCTAATGTAGTATTTTAGATATCGTCTCCACATGGATTGTAAGCTAAGAAGCATGATTGAGACTAAGATTTAAACTGAATTGCTAAAAGAATCTATATACAAAATGAATCATAAGAATCATAGAATTGATGTGAAGTAAAAGATACTAATGACATTCATTCAATTAAAACTCAAGTCAGCACTCTATTCTGCAATTGATATTAGGGTGATTTCCAAAAAACCATCCCTAGTTTGACCCGTTGGCAAAAAAACCTCACCTTTTTCATTTTTGGCCAAAAAACCTCTTTTGGATGGAATCTGTTAGATTTACTGTTCGTCCGTTAGTGGATGAACAGTAACAGATGGGCATTTTCGTAATTTCTCCATTTTTATTTATTTTTAAAAAAAATTTAAATTTTTTTTCTCTTTCTTTTTCTTCTTCTTTTTTTTATTCTTTTTTTATTCTTTTTTCTTCTTCTTCCCCTCCATCAAACTCTCCCCCCCTCTCTCTTCCCCACTCAATCTCTCACTCCCCCACCAAAAATTAAAATATTAAAAATAAAAAATAATCTTAGGTTTATTATTATTATTATTTAACATTGAAGTGAAGAAGATGAGAAAAAAATAGAGAAGAAAAAAATAAAAAAAAAAAGAAAGAAGAAAAAAATGGAAAGGAAAAAAAGGTTTTATTTTAAAATTAAAAAATATTTTTATTTAGAAAAATAAAACTTTTTATTCTTTTACTTCTTTCTTTTTTTTTTCCCTTTCTTTCTTTCTTTTTTCTTCTTTTTTCTTTTTTTTTTCCCCCTTATTCTTCACTTTAATGTTAAATAATAATTAAAAAGAAACTGAGATTTTTTTAATTATTTTCAATATTATAATTTTTGGTGGGGGGAGGAGAAATTTAATGAGGAAGAGAGGGAAGAAGAAGAAAAAAGACAAAAAAAAAGAAAAAAGAAAAAAGTAAAAAAGAAGAAAAAGGAAGAGAAAAAAAAATTAACAAGTTTTTATTTTAATTTTTTTTAAAAATAAATAAAAATGGGGAAATGACGAAAATGCCCCTCGGTTACTGTTCATTAACTAACGGATGAACAGTAAATCTAACAGATTCCATCCAAAAAAGGTTTTTTGGCCAAAAATAAAAAAAAGGTGAGGTTTTTTGGCCAGCGGGTCAAACTAGCGGTGGTTTTTTGGATATCACCATTGATCTTAACAATTAATAAACTGATTTGCTAAATCTATTATCAATTAACTTCTCATGCAAGTTTCACCTTAAATCACAGATTTACCTTCTAGATAATCATCAGTGATCTGTTAAAAGATCTCTCAATTCAATTTAACAGATCTCAATTATATAGTTGCATATATCTCTATATTACAACCTATACAATTGATAAGTACAATCTGTAGAAAAACAGATCTGTAGTCTATCTCTAGCACTTCGATCCTCTGTTCTTAGATCTGAAACCTAATCGCCATCTCTGGTCTAGATCAAATCTCAGAATAACAATATTACGTAACTCTCATTCTTGTAATTCAATTAGCTCATGAAATCAAGTAGATCTGGCTATAATTGATCAAGAAACTTTACAATTGAAATGATAATCAACATCGAAATTCAACAAATCAACAGAGCTTTTAGCTAGCACATCTACTTCAGCATATCCAATCAAGTACAAAAATCATCATCGACATGCTTAAGATCTAAATCTTACCAAGGAAGATTGAAACTAGACTCTGTCATAGTCGTTGCTTCACAATCTTCAAGTTAATCTCTATGATCAACAGAAACAGAGTGCAAAACTTCTTCAAGAAACTTCTCTGAAGATGTTGAATAAAGTGTATAGAAGAATTTAGAATTTCTCTTAAAGTATAACAGAATGTCAAAAGTAAAAATCAATCGTCTAAACTTTTTCCAAAAAAAAACTTTTTTTTTTCTTTTCATCTCAGCCCCTATTTATAAAGTTTGGCTCAGTGGCAATTTTGAAATAAAATCAACAAAGAAACACAAATTGGCGAAATAACATTTTTCTTCATTTATGTCGCTTGTTCCTTCGCCTGAACCAAACGACTCCTTCAAATCTCGCTTGTCTAGATCACCAAGCTAACAATCTTCCTAGGCGAAATGTTCTCAATATTGCCATAGTACGTCGCCTGATGCTCAGGCGAGTTGATATTCTTTGCCAAAACACTCTTCTAGTTAAAATCTTCAAAGCGATGTCTCATCAAATGTCGCCTGTTATTATCCTTTGACTCGGCGACATTTCTCCTTTATCGTCTCAACCATCGCCTCAAGGCAGGCAAAGTTCAACCTTTATCGCCTAAATTTCTTCTTGGATAGCGACATACGAAGGCGAGGAGTTTCTGATTCGTCTTTCATGTTTTAATCTTAGAGGCGAGATCTTCTTTATATCGCCTGCTGCATCGCCCTCTACTCCAAGTCATGGCGATGTCTTCAGGCGAATTCGTTTCTTAGCAAAAATCATTTCGCTAGTTTGCTGACTTTGGAAGAAATTCTGATTTGGTCATTCTTTCTTCTGAATTTGCATGTTTTAGCTTCTTTTCCACAACTTTTCATCCAAGTCCCTGTCTCAACAATAATAGCCTAGAATCAATAGAAATGTATTCAATATCTCATCATTTAAACTCAATTTCATTACATTCAAGCTCGTACAATATGCTAAAACATATGTAAATTCTAAACTTATCACCCTCCTTCTCCAATTGTGTCATCTATGAAAGAGCTCACCCTTATCTTTCTCCCATATAACAAAAATCTCTACCTCCACCTTCTTCTTTCACCTCCTCCATTTCGGGTCAAACAAGTGCACTCTTTAATGGGTCTCCACTAATTGGTTAGTATTTGATATGTAATGCTAAAATATTTTCATTGGTGCATTGTTGCATTTATCTCAATTGCTTATCAATGTTTTTATGGTTTGCTAAAGGATGATTAAATTTGCATTAGGTGTTTATATAAATTTTCTATCGTTCTTAATGTTGTTTGACTGTGGTGAATCAAATGTGGTATTATTTTGAAGGCAGAAACTTGGAAAGTCAGATTTTGTGCTGAAACGTGTTACAAGACCCGTAACCTATAACACGACACGTAACACGTTTCAGTAGTGGTCATTGTTTTTTACATGTCTGCAATTCTGTCATAACGTCTTATGAAACGCCTTACGGGTGAGACGTTCAAACAATTTTTTTTATTTTACATTTTCCAAGTTTCTTTGGTTTGATTTGATTATGTTTGTTATTTGTTTGGTTTATTGTTATGTGCGATGTAATTTTTGATAATATTTACTGCAGTAATTAATTGTTCCCATTGTATGTAGGATTTCTTTGGAAGCTATGCCTTTATTGTCTTTTTTTGGACTATTAAAGAAAGAGTTGGATGCTTGGTTTGTTTGTTTTGTTATTAGTGATTCTAAACGTACAATAGGTACATTTAGTGCATTGATTATGTATGATGTTGTTTGGGATGATAATAACTATGTGAGGGGAGGAGTCCGGGTTGTGAGGCTTTTGACAAGAAAGTTACTTTTGATAAATTCATGGAAAGGGTAAACGAGAAGATGAAGAAGCTAACCCATCGAAGTTCTAAAGTGAAGTTGTATCAAATGGTTAAAAATCAACAAGGTATCTCTGTTAGGGTTGAGATTGTAGATGATGGTGATATTAGATTTATGTCTGGACAAGATATTATATATATTTATATGGAGGCAAATAATAGAAGCTCTAATGTTGATCATGTTTCCTTAAATATGGTGGATTTGGTGCCGTTGAATGATCCATCCGTTGGTGTTCATAATGAAACGAAGCGTAATGTTGATTTAATTAGATGTGAAACTAGAATTCCTTTTACAAATAATGAGGACTTGTTTCTAGTAATGATCCCGACCTTGGTGATAATGACCTACGAGAGATTAATAGAATGGGAATTTAAGATGGTAAAGATGAGGATTTTAACGTTGGCGAACAATTGAGCTTCGAGGAGAGTGAGGATGACGTCGTTGTTAGTTATAAGAGTGTAAATGATAATGCAGGTGACCACCGCATTTGGGAGTTATTGGGCATGGATAATTATGGTTTCCCTGAGACGCGAGAATATGTTTTATGCTCTACATATGTCTTAATTGGTTTGAGCAAAGTAACACTATTTAAAAGTAAGGAATCAATCAAGCTTGTCGTTGGAAGATATGCTCTGGAGAACAAGTTGTCTCTTTCTGTTGTACGCTCTACTAAGGCACATTATGAAGTTGGTTGCACTGAGGCGAATAAAGGGTGTTGTTTTACTTTTCGCTCTAGACGGCCGAGCATAGATTGTAACCTATGGCATGTTACGGAATTTATTCCAAAATGCACTTGTTTATGTGATCCGGATAGAGCAAAAAGAAGAACAGTTAGCTCTAAAGTGATCGGGTCATATTTTGGTACTCGTGTATCGGATGCAAAATTCGCAGCAAAAAAACATAATTACCGAGGTCCGCGCCTGATTTGCAGTACCGTTACTATATAGCAAGGCATGGAGAGCTCTGCAACATGCTTCTAGACTTGTGTATAGGAGTTATGAGTAGTCATGGCAACGTTTGCCGTCGTATCTTCACATGCTTGAAATTTCAAATCCGAGAACCGTGACCGCAATTCAAATAGCTGGGGATGGTCACTTCATGTATTCATTTTTTTCATTGGGCCAATGTATCGACGATTTTAAAAAGTATGTCAGACCAATAATTATTATGGACGCGACTCATCTAAAGGGGGAATTATCTGGAGTTATATTCACGGCAATCAGTAAGAATGTGTCGGATATGATTTACCTCATTGCTTTTGGTTTTGGCCCCGTTGAGGACTCAAATACTTGGGTATGGTTTCTTCATAGGCTTCGTGAGGCCATAGGCATCCGCGATGATCTAGTACTCGTTATCGATAGAGGTAAGAGTATTCCACTAGCCATCGAGCATGTTTTTCCCCATACTACTCATGTTGGTTACTACTTCCATTTGAAGAATAATTTACAAAACTATTGTAAAGGCAAGAACATGCCATAAATCCTCCAGTCCCGACACGCCGAGTGATGCATTGTAGTAAATGTGGTGGAGCTGGTCACACCAATAGAACATGCGAAAGGCGCTAAACAAATAGTGCAACTAGACAAGATCAACCAAATGTCGATGTGTTAGCGGGTCAAAGCATTGAAGGTTCGACACTTACGGCATAATTCCAAACGAATATGAAATTGTATAATTTTGCTATATTTCCTTCTGTCTATTTAAGCTGACATGATTCATAGTTGTGATATAATTGTGGATTAAGGTTTTAAAATTGATCGTGAATTTAATGGAATGATGCTAAAGTCCATAATTATAACAGGGTAACAAATTTCATAGTCTGTGATCATCTCCCGAACTGCCTAACGTCTAGAAGGCTTGGCTAAACATCAAGACACTTAACAATTTTTTTTAATTAACAATATTGATGACGTCCCTCTCGTGAGACGGTCAAAAGGCGGCAGAACAGAAGCATCTACATTTTTCAATCCAATCACCGTTATAATGTTTGATGAGTCGTATTGCCTATACAATTGAATCTATTACAGGTAATTTTTAATTTTGCAAAATGGCAACGTTTAATAAAACCTCCAGATTCATTTAGGGTTGCCCCATTAACTGATGGTTCAGTTGCACAAAAACAAGAACTTCACCTTTCTAAATCGAAAATCTGCTCAGTTCACGTGATAGAGAAGATAACGCCATTTCAGGTATGTTTGCACCCCAAAGATGATCTAGATGCTAAATATAAGGTAGTTCACTGTTCATGCTTAGTCGTATTAGGGTACAATCTTTCTGCCACAATCTTAGTGGGTTTCAACGAGTATTTATTAAGGGTTTTCATTCTATTACAGCCACAATCAAAATGGTGAGTGGAACCTTATGACATGTGTTAATAGATAAATGTTAATTGATGTTTACAATTGCTATATGTTGCGTCGGGGTAAATGTAGGGTTTGGTGCTGCTGGAATGTAGGGCAACTTTTGTTAGGGTTAATAATATAAACTATACATAATAAGGCAATTGAATGTGTTGTAGGTATGGCATGCACTGAACGACCTAATTATGGATTAGATGTGGCTCCCCCTTGCAAATCGTGCCAACAATCACCACCACCTAGTGATTGGCGAATGTATCAAATCAAACGGAGATCTTTAAATCAGGAAGCTCCCTTTGCATTGAATGAGCTTTGTAACACGGAGATACCTCGACAAGTGGTGGAGATGGGATGGCATCTTCTGGTAGGTAAGAAGTCGCAAGTCAACTTGAATGTGGTACATGAGTTTTACCACGCTATCGATATTCGAACATATAAGACTGCAAGAGTCTTAGTGCATAGAGTTTGAGTACAATTCAACCCACGGATTTTGAATCTATATTATAGGCTGCTTGATTTCCCAAACCACCTTTTAGGTTACCCTCTAACTGAAACATATGATGGTGACGAGCTGCCGGAACGGGTTGCTGTCCAGCTTAGAAAAATTCCACGCAACCCAAGAGCTGTACCAAGCCAACATATTAACCATAGTGAGCTTTCTATGTTGATGGTTGTGTGGAATATCTTTATAAGTCACACCATATCCCCAATTGATCAGCATCAAATTCTTCGGAACGATCATCTCAAGATTCTGCATGCTATAAATTATGGAGAGTGGTTTGATGTGGGTGTTGTAATGTGTAGGGCATTGGAGCTGAGTGTGCAAAGCGGTTATTTCTTGGTTTTGCTATATACTATAATAGGCATTTGTGCAGCGGCAGGTGTTAACATAAAACGACCTGGCTATATATATGCCGCGAGCACGACCTATTGGTCGTCGCATTTGGAAAGACTTGCTGGAGATAGGGGTGTTCTTTATTTGAACGAGCTTGTTAATTCTAAGGATGAGGAAGAGCCTGCATGTCAGCCTCTAGGTGATTAGAATGTGGTTGGTAGTGGACAAGATCTATCGCGGGTGCAGATGGTGGAGATCTTTCAACTGGATATGGTGGTAATTCAGTAGTTGATCAGAATCATATAATCAGGGAAATTCGTGCGATTAGAAACTATTTTGATTCCAGATTAAGGAACATGGAGAATTCAATACGGCGTCTCACTCGGTGGGTTGATAGAATTGATAGAGACGGTAGGCGTGAAGACCCAGCTATGGATGAAGATTAGATATTATCATTGTTGTTTTAGTTATTTAGTATTGTGATCATGGTTGGTACTTTCTAAGTTTAGGTTTCTAAACCAGATGGGTAAAAGCTTATTGACAGTTACTAGTTAGTTAATCACAAGTTTTGTTATTTCATTTTGTTGGATCTAGTGTAGAAGTTGTTTCAAAACATTTTGCCTTTATTAGAATCATAAACATTTTGTTGTACTTGGTAGTTTGTTATTTGTGTTCTCGCATCTTACTGTGATAATATGGGATTTAACAGATGTTATGGACCTTTAAGAAATGTGGTGCTTTCAGTTTAACAGGTCTTTGTAATGTGTATCAGGTAGATGCTTATTTTATTTACTTGATACAATTTAAAAAATGTCTAATTTACCGCATTGCTCAGGAGATTGGCTCTTACACGTTACTGCACAGAAAAGGACTTCAAACCGCTTCATTAGAAAATGCCTAGCCCTTCAAATGAAATTCATGACGTCTTTTCTTGACCAAGTATAATTCATTTACAACATTTAGAAGCCAGACACAATATTGAGGGTAATATAGGTATTGTCAGTTCTAAAATTACTGAAACCGTAAATTCTGAATGACCGTATAAATAGAAACCTTTGTGCTCTATAGCCACTGTGTGGAAAACACATTCAGTCCAAGATCATCATTAATTTGAAATTCCTTAAAGCTTCGTGAATCTCATGGGATCTGACAACGTAATGAATATACGTAATGAATACTTATTTAGATATCTTACAAAAATTTTAAAAATATGCCTGTAGGACATTATCAACATCCTTTACGCTCTTATCTTGCAGTGACCATCAAAGGCATCTTGATTCTATTTTGGCATTTCGATTCTACTGAACAACCTTCAAAACTGGGCGGATATGCGGGAATGCTTCCCACAACCACCACTGAAAAAAATAATAAAATTTAATGTCATATAACACTTCTATATAATTACAAATACTATTTTACTACTAAAATAATAAAATGAAAATATGCATATTGGTTCTCTTACCACAAAGGAAAACATCATTCCATAACTAGTTTTCCCTCTAGAAGAATGTTGAAGAATAGGATAGCTAATCACATCTTTCAGCTCGGCGAAAGTGATAGAGTAAACAAGAGTTCCCCATGGAAATCTAATAAACCTTCTAATATCATCAACCAATAGCCATAACATTTTCACAAGATCCTTCTTCACTGGACGCCCAAACAACAACCGATGAACCGTTACTACAAGAACAAGCCTCTTGACATCTTCAACATCTAACCTCTCATTGTACAATGCGTTCATTATGTCAAGAGGATCTACCTTCCCATGCTTCTGGAGCCATATCCGCATGCAGATGTTTTCAGCTGGAAGTTCATCATTTTCCCCATTCAATTTTAAGTCTGCTTTCTTTATCTTGCCAAACCTTAAGCCTGTTATTATAGCAAACTCTTGTTTCCCAAATCTCTGTGCATAATCCCCCAACGGAAACCACATTTCATGAGCTCTTTAGTTTTCAACAAATACCTCGGCCGCGAGAATCTTAAGAACTAGGTTTCCTGGAAATTATTGATCCCTAAACCTGACCTCTCAGCTAATACATAAAAATGACCAAAAGGAGTATTACGAATGAAATTCTGTAGTTTGTACTTGCTAATAGGTCTCTTAAACATTTCTTTCAAAAAAGAAAGTTTTCCTATAACATTAATTCTCTGACTAGTAATAACTCTTGGATTATTCCATCTATAATTAGGTTCTGCAGCCTAAACATATATGAATAATAAAGAAATTATAAGTACTTTACTATACCATTTACGGAAAGGAAAAAAAACTTTTTAAAGGTTAATAACTTAAAATAACTATATATGGATTAGTTTTAGTGTTTCATACTTTTAATAGTTTATTTGCTTTAATTTTCCAATTTTTAAATTTACTATTTTATCACTAATTTCATAATTAAAAATTATTATTTAAAGGGAAATTTTATTTTAAATAATTTTTATTTTATTAATATTATATTTATATTAATCTAAAATATTAGAAAGATGTGAATTAGAGTAATCATAAATTAATCATTCAAACATTAAATTTGTTATTATTTATTAATATAATAAAGTATAAAATTATGTGTTTAATCTTTAGCCTAATTCCCTCTCCTTGAGGTGGTGGATGGAGAATGGAAAGATTGAAGATGGCCTAAAGACTGGGTTATTTGTCATGATATGACTGTACCAAGTTTTAGTATTTTTGGAGTTAAGATTTTAAACCGTATTTTTAATTTCTATTTAGAGTCATATGATTAAATATAGAGTAAGAATTACGGAATAAGAATACTATGAAGGTAAATTTTAGGTTCTATACATGCTACAAGATGACTTAAATTATATATATATATATATATATATAATACCTAAAATTGAATATAAACTAGGGAAGTTGTCACAAGGATCTTCTAATTTCCTAATGCAGTACAATAATAATAATTGGAGTTTGAAGATGAAAAGTCATGGAATTAAACAATTGTTCATCTCATATGCAGATACATAATCAGATCAATTTGCATTAGACATAAAATTGAACAAATTGCATTTTATTTAATTTACATTGCCCTAAAAATAATGAGAAATTAGTGGGCTGGAGGTGGAGGAGGATCATGATTAGCGTGAGGTGGCGGATAATCTTGAAATTGAGTGATATCAATTTCTTCTTCAATAAAACCTGAATCTGTATCCCCACTTTCCCCAACTTCAATGCTTCTTGCAACTGGAGACCATATCACCAAACCACACAGCCAGACGATCAATATTAACTTTCTACACTCCATTATCTCTTACTGTGGGATACTCTAACAAACCCATCTTCTTAAATAATAGGAGCCATGACTCCGTAATCCATGCCAATATTAATCTTATTTATTTATCATTATTTCTGCCTAAATTGTCAATGCTATCATTAATTATTTTTAGATTTCATTTTAGGGATGATAATATCCACAAGACATGTGGAGATATGATAATATATATTTTTAGGAAGAAAAATATTTACATATTTTATTTATTTTCTTTAGTTCCTTGGTGAGAAAGATTTTATAGCATTTAAATAATGTTTATACTTTTAAATACTATTTCAAAAAAAAAAAAGTGTCCACTAACCGTATTTAAAATACTATTTAACATTTCAATTACCATTAACTTTTAAATTAAATACTATTAGTGATTTACTTTATCAATTTTTTTATAATTAATTATGTCATTATTTTTAAAATTATATATTAATAATTTTATATTTAACAACTAATTTTAAAAATAAAATTGATATCAAATATTAAATCTACCAGTTAACTTAACAGTTAATTTAAAATCTCATTTATAAACTAACTGTTGTTGTTGCGGTGCCAGATAAACCACAGTCAAATATCACGACTTAAATTGCTTGAGAAAAATAGTTAAAATCTTACCTTATCGTACTTAGAGAACTACTCATCGTTGGATTTGTTTAGGAATCCTGATTTGGAATGGACTGGGCTCGCTGGGCCTGTAGGATTTATTGGACTTGGACTCTAGATTTACTTTGGAAGGGATTCTCCATAGAATCCAAACTAGTCTCGCCCAAAACCCCTTGGGCCTCTTCTGCTTTTCGGCCCAAGCCTCCTCGGTCGAAACTCTATACGGCTGAAATTAACTTGCTTGTGGGCCCGACTCATCCTTATAATAATTTTTAAATTTTTAACTTTGCGGTCTCTGCAACTTCACCTCTGACCATTAGAGGTCTTAGTTCATTTTCCCACTACACATGTCGCTATTTAAAACTTTGATTTGACAGTTAATTAAAAATATAATATAAACATATTTAGGGTTTCTGAACCCGTAGTGGTGTTAAAATAAACTTTAAATTTATGTATAGTCAGATTTCACCTGTATTTTTTCATGGATATGGATCCTAAATTAATAAATATTTATTTAAATTATAATATATTTTTTTAATTTTTTAAACCTATAATTCGTTAAAGACAATATTAGACATGTTTATAGACATTCATATTTTGATAAAAAAAATATAGAATAAATAAAATAAATAATTTATATTAAAATAATTATTGTCACATAACTGAAACAATGATATGTAAATATCATAACTCTTTTTCTTTTTCTTTTTTAAAATAAAAATTTACTACTAAAATAAAATACATTAAAAATGATATTTAAAAGTTAACTTGATTAAATTCAATAATACACAATTAATATGTTTTAATTTTTTTATTAGCTTTTCATTCTTCATAACTATTAATTTATTAAATAAATAAAAATATTTAAAAATATTATTATTATTTCTCATTAAATAAAATAAAAATAAAATATATTTATTATGTTTTAAATACTTATTTTCTTTCTTTCTTTCTAACGTCTTCTAGAATACGTAAATAGCTCGAGTTTGCCACTAAACCTGTTACAATTTGAGCATTAATATAAAAATTAATTTTCATAATAAACATATTTCAAAGAAAATCTGTAAGGACTTGAATGGGCTAAACTACACCTGTCACTTTTTACAATATTATTGGGTATGGGGCACCTGCAAAGCAGGTGCGGTATTTTTTTAATTTTTTTTTATAAATAAATAATTATATAAGTTTTTACAAAATAAAATATTTTTATTAAATATAATTTCTATGAAAAATGTATACTAAATAAATAAAAGGGTTTATGTTAAATTTTATTAAACACACGTAAATCCTAAATACAAATTGCATATAATGATTATGTTAGCCGAAGTTACAAAGTTATAGAGTGTCCAGTCAAATGTGTTAAAGACCAGATGAGTGTTTAGCCAACTCTCTGTTTAGTTAAGCAATTGCAGCTTCCTCAACTTGAGGGACATGTACATGTATTAGAGATGTGTTATTTTGAAATGAAATTTGTTTCAATGTAGAAAATACAAATTATTTCATTTTCTTTATAGACATCTCCCAATTCAACAAGACGGTGATGGTAAATTTTAGCATTACACTTGTAGAAAATAGCCCTTTAGGAACGATCACAAAACCGTTCCTATTGTGTGCAAATTGTTCCCCTAAGATATGGTAACAGTTTTAATACTTTAGGGAATGCATTTGTAACCGTTCCCTATACAGTCGTTTCCTTGGGTTTTGAGAACGGTTTTGCCTAATATAGGCAATAGTAATACAAAATTGTTCTCTATAATGTATACTTTTGAGAACGATTTTTTAGAATCCTTTAGGGAACGATTTTTAGAGATCCTTTAGAGAAAGGTTTTAGGAACCCCTTAGGGAACGGTTTTATGGGACCCTTTAGGGAACGGTTTTTTTAGACTTTTTAGGGAACGGTTATTTGGGACCCTTTAGAAAACAATTTTGTATAACCCTTTACGGAATGGTTTTTCTTATGACTCTTTAGGGAACAGTTAGTTTTTATTTTTTTTATTTTTTTTAAATGAATTCTATTTTGGTGTAGAAAATGCAAATCATAGCAAATATTCTTCATTATGTAGAAAATATTTTATCCTATATTTCTACAGAAGTTGGAAACCATAGCAAATATTTATCATTGAGAATCATAATACTTAGGCATGACCAGAATTCAACAATATGTATGAATGATTAATTTTTTCTGCAGTAAGTTAAGCTTATAGATACATAACATCAAAGCTTTTGTAACCACAGTACACACCCTAATATTGTTTCCAAATTTACAAACCTTATTGCCACAAAACTCAAAATAAAAGCGTTGTACATCATTATAAATTTTATAGAGATATTATAAGTAAACAGAATTCGATTCCCTCTCCCTCATAAAACTTACTTATATCTGTAAAAGAACCCAAAACAAGAAGATATATAGTAAAAGTTAAGCACTTAGACACTTAACCATATATAATAGATCACATGAATAGATCTATGGATAGAGCTATACACCTACATGTCAATTGAAATTTTCGCCAGGCAATCAATTCCTGTCAATACCTTCAGCTGGTAAGTTCAAATCAAAATAATTTCCATCAAAACCATCCTTCTTAGCACCTTTCTTTTTGGCACGCTTGCAGGATCAACATCCACTATCATCTGAACTCCCCGATTCTAAAGGACGTTCGTTTACTGAAGTTATTCCTCATATATATTTCCAATACATTATTAAACAAAAGATATTTATAATATATACTAATATTTCAATTTAAATTCAAAATTACAAGGTGGAGTGCAAAAATAAAATCAACTATGGACAGTTCAAATAAAATAAATAAATATGCAATCACCAAATAATGATTCCATTTGTTGTCCATATATGAAACAGATTAATACTACACTAACTTTAAGAAAATTTCAGCACAACGTAAATTTCTGGATTGTAGACAAGATCATATTAGTGAGCACACATAACTTTTAATTGAATATTGCTCAGGAACTATGCAGGGGCAACAACATAACATCCATAACTAAAGCATGTAAATCATATATTTGAAAGTCAACTGATCCTTTTTTATATCTTTATTACATTATAAAAATCACAACTATTATCACTAAGATCAACAAGAAATAGATAGGTGATACAAAATTCATGATTTCAGAAGGATTTGAGAATACATAATCTAGTAAACTAATGATTTCATAAACATTATCACAACTTCCAAGCAAGTTTAATATAGGATTTGAGGATACATAATCACACAAACTTCTTGATTATTTACGTCAATATTTAGCAAGGATAACTACTTTAATGACCATGACCAAAAATAATGAGATTTGAAGGATCCTTTTGGTAAGAAGTGTTTTCCTTTTCATTTTCATATATTTGTATTATGGAAATGAGAATGAAAATACTATTTTCACCGAATTTTTAAAATGTGTTTGGTTGCCTATTAATTCTAAAAAATAAAGTAGAGAAATTATAATATGTATTGTAAACTCTATTTTTTATTTTAATATTTTAAATTATGAAAATAAAAATGAAAAGAATATTATATTAAAATTTAAAATTATAGAAAAATTCGTTTTATTTTTTAATATAAATAAAACTATAATAAATATATTTAATAACATATAAATATTTTTTTTCTCAAAAAATTTGAAGTTAAAATTTTTAATATATATATATAATAAAATTCAAACGAAATATTTAGAAAAATAAAAACAAGTGTACGAGTATGAAAGCACGTGAAATCAATGAGATTGTGATTTCCAAAAACGACTTTGGACCGTTTTTCAAATTCACGTGTTTTCTATGTAATGTTATTCAAAAACGCTATCTAGCATTTTTCTAATTTTAAAAAATAAAAATAGCTACCAAACACGTTTTGACAAAAAATTAAATTCGAAAAAACATTTTCCCAAAATGAAAATGAAAACTTGAGCTAGCAAACACACCCGAAGAAATCCCATGTGATTTACAGCAAATTTATTCAAGTTTAGTCCTGCTTCACAAACTCACCATCATCATAACCATCCTCATGAGAAAAAAATTTATCTAATTTAGCATTTACAACAATCTGAAAGTCATGCACGGTTAGAAGACACTTCACCGATAAACACCCTAAGTTAACAATAAGTTGAAATCATAATATGTTGTTTTAAAGAGATTGAGAAAACAAGAATACTCAAATATGTCCATGAATGTTGTGCAGATATTGTGAGCGTCATCTCCATTTCTTCTCAAAAGGTTCCGAGTTTGAGAGAGTACAACCTCTTCTAACAACTCTTATGATCTCTGGAGAACAACAAACTACATCATTTTAGCACACAGATGCTCTAAAAATCAATTTTAAAATGAAATTAAATGATATAAGATAGATGTTAACTATAGGAGAAAAAAGAAGGGGAGCTCACTCACTTGTCCATTTTATATACTTCAGAAGTCTGAATGTGTTAAATGCAGAATAGTAACCTCAATCAAGTTATGATTAACCAATTTAGATAATATTCCAGTCAGAGGTACTAATCAAAAGAATGCTGCTCTAAGCATTATTCAGAATGTTAATTGGTTTAACCTAAGATACCCACAACTGTAGTTTCAGTATAGTTAATCTAATTTACAGATGTTTCACTTGCAAAGCACGATGAAAAACAAGATAGAATTACAATATGTACCTTTTTCATGTCTCCATTATTGTCAACTCCCCAGCAATCGGAACTGTTTTGCATATAGTATTCCTAGCTTTAAATGCCTCTCTGTAAGTTCCTTAACCAACTTCGATCACAGAGAAAAATAAAATATCATGTTACCAGTACCTTAGCCCTGACTTTTCACAAGATAGTGATATAACTCAACCCCTTATCTATTATTGTCAAAATCTATGTAACAATTTCACAACACAACAAAGTAAAAAATTTTACCTCCTTACTATATTCAAAATAAAAAACAAAAGAGGGTCGAACGAATAGTAATTCCAAAGTCCGATCAAGACAAAACATAGTGACTCAAAGAGCTGCACAACTTTAACACTGGACCTCTTGTAGTAGCACGATACTTTAATCCATAGTCAAATAAATAAAATTTTCCATCACAAAAGCACACTGCAAAACTCAAACTAAATAAACCAAAAATTCTGAGCACATTCTCTAACAACTTGAGGATCTAACACAATACCCTTAATCAATAAAGACTGTAGAAAACAAGATTCAAAAAAGTGAAAAATTAACAAGTACCCATATATCAAAATTACATAAACAAATATACCCTGAAGTGAAATTTGATCTGAGTCATATAATCATATGGTAATGCAACGTAAAAAGTACTCACCGAACAAGTATCATGTCCGGCCGTAAAAAGTCTCGATGAGAGTAGTAATCTGAAATTAAATACCGTGAATGGAGATCGGAGGATGGTGGTAGCAATTGATTCTATATTGTTCACGAAAGACGACCGTGTCCCAAATTACAGCTATGAAATCAGCTATGGGAAATCGACGGCTATGTGAAGTTAACGGCTTTTGTGTTTTGTTATCTCTAACGGGGAGAAAATAGAGGCATAAACCAAAGTTGCAATCCTAAGTGTGAGCGATGACAACTATGAAATTAACTATGGTGTTGAATGGTGAGATGACGAGTTCGATGGTGAGTGTCTTTTTGGTCGTATAATTGAAAATTTAAAAACCTAATAATTGAAATTGGTATTAGCGAGCTTTTAGTGCAAAAACAATGGGAACAGTTGAATTTCATTTTCGAAACTTTAATAGGAACGGTTTAAGTTATTTATAGGACACGATCCAAAACCGTTTCAATAAAAAAAAAAAGATTTTGGAACAGTTTTCACTTTTTTTAAGTATGATAGCAAAATCGTTCTCGAAAATATATTGGGAACGGATTTTCATATTTATTATTGTACGGTTTAAAACTGTTCCCATTGATAAATTGCAATGGTTTTTGGAGATCAAATATAGTACAGTTTTAAAGCTGTCCCTAAATCATGTATCGTGAATGGTTTTTCTTTTATTATATGGTACGGTTCAAAACCATTCCCTTTAAAGAGTTTATGGAATGGTTACGAGAATATTTTTAAAACCGTTTCTGTACATTCTATAGGGAATGGTTTTCCAACCGTTACAAAGACGTCCGTTCCCAAACGCCTGTTTTTTACTAGTGTTAGCAACAGAATATGAAAAATTCCAGCATATTTTTAAAGGGCGGAATAAATTCAATATGAAGAATACAATTATTTTTTGAACAAAATCCTGAAGCTCCAGAAAAAAGAGGTTGATTTGGTAGTAAAACTCAAGACCGAACATACTTTAGTACAACTAAATTTTGATGTGTAATTACTTCAGTTCATTATTGGCTTAAAAAAATAAATAGAAGATGAAAACCCTGGAACATCCATGGTTGACTTCAAATCAATCATAAAGTATTGAATATTCCCCATTTGAAAAGTAGAAACTAAAACTTAACTGCATTGACTCGCCGAAGAATGTATGAGCAAATCCCACTCTGGGTCCATATTAGTGTCTGATATATGTATCAATCTCCAGCAAAGCAAATATAATCCATTGCTCTACTCGAGCCTAGTGAACATGAATGTAAATTTGTAGACGTAAAAAGTCATACGAACATAAAATAGCTCGTATAAACAAGAGTTTGAAAAAAAAACGATAAGCAAACTTCCTCAAGAGGATTGTTGGCTTTCAAAAGGGTAATTGTGACGACAAAAGTCATAAACAAGATGAGTCATTTACCGTATGAGACAAAAAATGAAAACTAATCACAACGAGCAATGACACTACCACCAAAGAGTAGCCCTTCAGGTGTCTCCAACAATTAGATTTTTGGGTAATTGAGTAATTGAATTTTTGGGTTTGAAGAAGAAAATGAAGAATAGAATTTATTCAACAATTGAACCCATGGACGAATTCCATCAAATAGGAAAAATGTGCAATGAAGTGAAAATGTAAAAAGAATAGAAAAGAAGAAGAGGATGAAAGAACAATCGAGAGAAATAGACGTGATTGGTTGTGATTGATTCATTGGTTTTGGTGGCGCTATTTTTTGCTATAAATTTGGAAAATATTAAAGGTTAAAACAGTAAAAACTAAAAATTTGCGGAAGGAATAAGCAGGCAGGTGGAGACAGCTGCCTGCTTATTCTACTTTTTATATGTATATATATTATAGATATAACCGAGGACAATGATGAACTAGTCATAGGTTAGAGGGCCAAATATTTATTTATGTAATTTATAATGCTTAAAACATGTATTATAGTTATTTATAATAAATTTTAATGTTTTTAGTTTGATAACACTTTATGAGTAATTTTGAAAATCTTTTTTAATTAATCATTTACAAATTTTTAAAAATAGATAAGAGATTTTTTAAATTAAGATGATTAAAAGTATTGAAACTGTTATCTTCGATAATACTGTAAATAATTAAGGCAGTGAATGCAAATTAACAAAAACTTTGAGGTTATTGAACATTATATATTTAAATTATGGTTATCAAATTTTGAGATCTTACTCCATTCCCACGAATTAAAGTATTCCTCAGCTCACATATAGTATTATCAGCGGTTTAAATTACGAAATGACATAAAAGAATATTTATAAAAATAATTATTTTTTTTCTTTTCATAAGATATATGTTGCCCTACAACTTTCAAATATATAATACAGTGTGGTAGATTTTTTTTAGTATTTATTAATAATACTAATAAGTAATAATTTTAATAATATTTACTTTTTTATATCAATTATTAATTAAATTCATATAAAAAAAGTAATATCCATGCTACAATACTAAAAAATGAAGAAAAAAAATTATAAAAAGTTTTAATGATAAAATATTATAATCAAGAATGATACGGAAAGTATTAAATATTATTAGAATAAATTTATTTATTTTTGTTGGGGAAAACATGAAATGAGCATATTATTAGTCAGATTATGGGTCTGATTAAATTATCACAAGGATTGAACAAGAAATGCAACCCAAGATGAGAAAATGAGAAGGAAAACATTGTAGGTCAACTAGCAAAGGATTCGGTCAAAAAGTGGGAAGAACAGCAGAATCAAAAAGTAAAAATTAGCGACAACGGGAAAAAAAGGAAAACTCGAGCCATACTCCGGGTTCATGTGCCATTACTATCAAAACTAGCAGCCATACCAAAAAGGAGGAACAAGGTCTGAAGCAGGAAAAACATGATCAACATCTCAGCAACATGAGAAAGATAGAAGAAAGATGAAGTCAATCAATCAATAACAATATACGTGAATGAAGAGAAGTCAAGGGAAACTTGAAGATGAAGAAAGGCAAGTCAAACTGGATAAAAGTGTGAAGAAGAAGAATAATAATAACTCATCAAGAGAATTCACTGTGAGAAAATAAATGTTGCATGGTCTTCTATATAAAACGAGACATGGCATTAGAAAAAGGGACTTAATTAGCTATGCTTCTACAAAGGTAGGTTGGTGGGTTTAGTTGTTCATGTGGCTTATAGGTCACAACTGATGTCATAAGAATTTTGGATTCTAGAGGTGTTCACTCACTTGTGGTTAAAGTGTTTCAAAATTAGAAATTGGGTGACTTTTGGTGCAGCAGCAACCCCTAAAGTGAGTCCAAAAGAAAAACAAATAATGATAATTTTAAACACCAACTCATATTGGTAAAATGAGTCAGTTGATGGGTGGAAGAGCCAGCAAGCCATTATAAATTAGAGACAACAAAGGTGGGTAAAAGAATGGAAGACGAGTTATTTCCGTCTTTCAATGGCTTTGGTTCTACAAGAGGGAGATTCTCCTTAGATTTTAAGGTAAAAAGGTTTTAGTACTCGAACTTTTTAAATACTTTATACTTCCATAAAAATTTAGAATTTTTAGGGAAAATTACTCAAAGGGTCAGCAAGTTTTTCCATTATTACTGCCAGATCGAGTTTTGGTATTTTTTTTACTATCAAGTGGTATAGATTTTGAATAATGTTGCAGGTAGAACTAACGATTTTTTGGTTTCTATCCCTTTTGTCACACACTCTCCCATTGACACCCAGTCACCTGAAAATAGAAGTGACAACATCGGCGGGGCGCCAAAAGCAGGTATGACCTGCGCCATTTTGTGCCAATTTTTCATTTTGGGTTTCGCATCACATATATCTATACACTCTCACTTCCATTTGTATATAAAATCATATATAGTGGTCGCCATTTGTAGGTGTTTGGAAGAATAAGGGCTTTCTCATAAGTAACAATGACAGCTTTAGTTCGGGTAAGTAATTTACTCTAACTAATTACGCCTTGATTTGCATAAGCATCTATTTTGTAGAGTTTTTTTTTGTTTTATCTCTTCCTTTCCAACTTTTGTTCTAAACTGGGTATAGTTAAGCTCTATTTTAACTTGAAAGTTAGGTTTTTATTGTTTGTGTTATTCCTTCTTGAATCGGTAATAGTTATTGTTGTATTCCCTTTTTGGTTAGTTTATAAAAAACCTAATTTTGGCTAATTACTTATCAATATTTTTAGAGAATGCATTTGCTTTGTTTTTGTTTGAATACCCTCAGAATAAGTGTCACATGTTTTTTTATATGGTCTTCAGTTAGTATTCATGAGTTTGGTAAAGCATTTGATGGATAAGTAAATATATCAATATAATATATGGGGTTTTGGTAGTTCAAAAAGGGATGTGGAACCATTGACGTGTTGTTCTGGGTTTGTCGAAGGTGGTGTAGTTATGAGGTATCTATAAAAATAGTTGCTGACATGTTTAATGTTATTTATGATTGTGGGTGCTGTTGTGGCAAGTGTTTTGGGTTTTTTTACTTGTTAGTCTATAATTATTTGAATATTGATGGTTACACTTTTATGCACTTGTCAAAAACATGTCTGAGCGGAAATGTGGTTGATAAAGTGTAACTTTTACAGTGTAATTACATATGATAATGGTACAACTGATTTACTTTCTGCTGTATTAGTTTCTGCAGATTTGGCTATCTATGGTTGTGACATGGAACTTGGACACTACTGTATGAGATTTGGTTTGGCAAATATATGTTTATTGTAAGTTTTAATTGGTTTTAATATTTTTGTAGGTATAACGCGAAGGTTGGACCTATGGGTGAATTTTGGTAGCGCCAAATTCAAGTACATTGCATATCATGCCTTGTATTCACATTATAATGAATCAAAAGCTCTGTACGAATTCATTTCAATCATGAACAAACCGATATCCCCACAAATTTAACTTGATGGAAGTCCTATTGTCGTGGGATGAGAAAGTCATAACAATTGATACAAACACTAAATTTTAGTAAATGCTGGAGTAGTTCTTTAGCAGGGATGAAAGGATGGTCTTCATCATAATTCATCTCCTTCCATGGCTTATTGCTCCACTTGATGCATCATTTATACCTCCTATGATTTAAAGGGAAGAGTTACAACTAAAGTCATGAAGGAAGTCAAAGCAAATGTTGAAAATAATAGATATGTTATGCCTCATCAGAGATAAAGTTTGAGGTTTGAGGTTTGAGGTTTGTGATAGAAGTAGGTACAAGCTGGTGAACCTGTCTATGAAAACATGTGACTGTAATGCTTGGAGTATATCTGGAATACCATGTAGACATACCATGGCAGCCATCACAGGCCGTAGATTAGATCCTGTGGAGTGGGTGGACAGTTACCTAACAAAGGCTACGATGATTAGATCATATGAGTATGTCATACATCCAATACCAGATAGTGCAAACTAGTCTGATCATGAGTACCAGAAAGTCTTGCCCCATTTGTTTAAGAGGAAATCTAGGGGTGGCAATATGAGTGGTGACACGACGGGTTGACACGAAACGAAACCAATTATTAAGGGTTAGGGTTGAGTATAATCGTGTCGTGTCAGTAAACGTGTCGAACCATTTAACCCATTTAATAATCGTGTCGTGTTCATGTTGGTACAATCGTGTCACAGGTTGACCCGTTTATTGAGGATATATATAATTTTAAAATTTGATATTTTAATTTTGATTTTTTATTAAATAAAATTAATTTTTATTAAATTATTTCGTGTCAACCCATTTAATAATCGGGTTAACATGTCAATTTCGTGTCGACGTGTCAGATTGAATAATAACTCATTTATTAATCGTGTTATCGTGTCGTGTTTGTGTCAACTCATTCCTAATCGTGTCGTGTTCGCGTTGGATGTTCACAACCCATTTAATAATCATGTTGTGTCAAGTTAAATGGATTTGTGTTCGTGTCAGGGCCAACACGACCCGCGAACCCGTTTTGCCAGCTCTAAGGAAATCTAAGCGCCCAAAGAATATTCGTCGTTGCGATCTAGTAATAGAAGGTCCTCCCATACCAAAAAGGTTGGGCAGATGTATATGTTCTCGTTGCCTAAAGATAGGTCGCAACATTCGTAGATGCCAATCTATTGCTCTTGTAGTTCGAAGTTCAGCTACAATAAAAAATAAGACCTCAAAAGACACATCACTGAAGAGAGCTAGAGGAAAATTGTAGAGGAAAATTGTAAATGAAAATTGCAATACCAATAACAAATGTTGGAAGTCATTTGTCTTTCTCTTGACTACCCACTTTAACTTATACTCATGAATCTAAACCATGCAGCCGATAATTGAATGAGTTACAACTGAAAAAATGGCTCCCAATCGTAAGACCTTCCTGAAAAGCAAATTTAAGGTATAGATGTATATAAGATAATGAATTGTTTAGATCACCATATAACTATAGTTATAAAATTACATATTTTTACAAGGTATGTGTTAAAATGACAAATATATTTGTCATTTACGTTGCAGATTTGTAATACATCCAAACCAACACTAAAGACTAAACAAAACCCAAATAACAAGAAATAGAAAAATTTCATAGCGCAAGGAGAGTCATCTTAACCTGATTCAATTTGAAGTCTACATTTTGAAACAACCTCGCATCTAAGAACTAGGATGGTTATCTAAGTGTTCGCTCTTTCGAGCCAATTGTCGCCTATCCGATCCTGCTATTTGGTTGGAGTAGTAACTATTCTAGTTATATAATGATTTTATATAAACATTTAGACTCTAAATCTATTTATGTACTGGGTATGAACATCCCTTTTTATGAAGTTCCAAAATATGATTTATTGATCATACTAAAGCCCTGTATATGTGCAGGTATAGTGACTAGTCTATTAATCGATTGGGCCCCATTCAATAAGTAAATCACCATTAATAAGCATAACCAAAGTTTACTACAGTAATAGGTTGATTTTGAGGCATATTCAGGATTCAATGTGAATCCTTTTTTGTATTATTACAACTCTGTTGTATAGATGTTAAATGTGTTAGGTTATGTGGCATGGAATGTTGTTCTTTTTGTTTGTGTTGGGATAACTAAGTGTCTCAAAGTAGGAACTACCATGTATTTAGGTTGTGTTGCATGAAGTGAGATTCTTTTTGTTTGTCTTGGAAAATTGAAGTGTCTGAAAACAAAGCTTTTTGGTTTGTTTTTGCTTGGGTTTAGACTTATTGGCTTCTATACTTTTTGACTATAGGCCATATATTCCCTTGAATCCTAAAGGGAATTAAAATAGGGCTATGGTTAGTCCTGTTTAATTATAAATCAATGACCGTAATGTTGTACTTAGTATTTAGTGAATGAGAAATTGTTATATAGTGGACTACATAATATCTACTTATTTTATGCATTGTATTTTTGGGTTTACCATGGGTAAGCTAGTTTATAAAAAAAAATGAAATATTGTTAATTTGGAACATTACGTTAGTATATTGTTAAGTTTGTAAGCATTAGACATAAATGTTTTTATTTCATTTTTGCCATATGTTGGACCCTTCATTCAATAAAATTGTTTGCAAACCTTCTAGGATCTGCTTCCACAAACATAAAACAAGAATAGTAGTACCATGAAGATTATTATACAAATGTTTTGCAGGAGAACTTGATCTTTCATTCGTAATAAGATATTTTCCATTTGTTCGATTCCGCTACCAGGTACTTGTATGTTAGTTCTGCAATGACCAGTACTGCTTTCTACTTCTGTGTGTGCATTGCTACTATCAATGGTGGTATTCTGAGACTCAAGAATCCTAATATATCTTCTAGAACTTTTATGTTAATTTGATCTTCCTCCGGTTCCCAAAAAGCGTAGAAATTGCATTTCCCTTTTCACAGTTAAAGTATAACTTGTAAGGATTACTTTTTTATTCTGAAATGTCAATAATAGCTTTCCCAGAATACTTGCATCATTGATATTCGAATCAAATAATTTGTCCATTCACATCGGTATACCAAAGGCGCGACCTTTTTTTATCCCAAGTCCATTCACATCGGCAGTGTAGAGTAGATTGGTTGGAGCGAAAAAAAATAGCAGGTCAAGTAGTGTTAAAGAAGATGGTCTCTAACAACAGGTTCTTTTTTTATCTGTTGTATGCCTTCCTCCTATACCCTTTATAAAAGGGAAAACAAATTAAAAATAAGAAATAATATGAAAAATTAGACTTTATAAACTTTTTCTTTTAGTTTTAGACCAATTCTAAAATTTTTGCACTTTTAGACTTTTTTATAAAAAAAAATTTAAACTAATATTTTTGATAAAAATTGCAAAAATGAGCTTCCTAATGTTTACTTCCCGGTCTAGGAAGCAGAACTGCGGGAAACAATTATTTTTTGTCTGCTTTCTACTGTAGTTTTCTACTTCCCGGTGTAGTTTTGCTTTCTTGTTTGATTTATCCGGAAAGCACATCAATACATGGAAGTAGGGGTAATATAGTCATTTTGGTCTATTATTGCAAAAACTTTTGAAAAAAGTTTAATTTTGTAAAAGTTTTAATTTGGTCTAAAAATACAACTTTTTTAATAAAAACTACAAAAATGCAATCGACCCAAAAAATAATTAAAAATAATGAACAAATCTATTACAAATAACGCTCAAGTGAGAAGAATGTGTGCATTTACAATTTTTTAAAAATTAATATTATTTTATTTAAAAAAAAAAGAAGACCAAGCATTAACTAATATGAGTTTTATCATTAAACATTGGATAAAACCCGCCACCTACCTAATGGGTAAAGCGTTGTTGCTGATGTGGCTAACCTGGTAAGGACAAATGCGTCTTTTCTCATGATGACGTGGCAGAAAACGGGGTCAAACCTTTGACTTGACACTGTTAATTTTGCCTACAACATTATTCAAAACTCATGCCATTTGATAGTAAAAAAACACCAAAATTTGGTCTGGCAATAATTATGGAAAAAAGATGAGAGAAATTTTATTTAATGGACTTAGTGAAAGAAGAGAGAAAGAGAGACTTATTTGACCACATGATTTTTACAATTTACAAGAGCATAATATCATGAAGTGGACTTGTAGAAATTAATTAAAGAGGGTACCCATTATAATAAATAGAAGTCATTTTATCCATCTCACTAATATCATGAGATTTGTATTCAGTTATGAATATAAATATATGAAAACAACGCTTGATCTAACATCTCTTATGATCAGTAACCATATAAAATATTTCATTTAGTAATTTATTTATAAATATTTATTTTGACATGATAGTAATGTATCAATAAATTATTTTAACCTCATTGTTGCTTCTCCATCTCTCCAATAATCTATTACATGAGTTCGGAGTCCATGAAATAGTTATTGAAGAGGTTACCACAAGTTCTCACAACCAGCTCCAAATTATGATTTAATGAAGATATTTCCAATGAGATGCTTGCTAATGCTCGTGTCTGAAAGAGTCATAGCATAAAGCTTATAGATGAGTTCTCTAATTCTAAAGCCTGGAGGTGTATATCAAATTCTGAGAATCGTAACATCACTTTGTACTCTCTTTGGTGTAAGTATATGAAACTGATCCTGATGCATGGAAACTCGATGGTAAGTTTTTCAGATGTTGCGAATAAGTTGATCTCTGAAGAGAAAAGACTAAAGAGTGAAAATAATAACTCTGATAATCAGTCAATTCTGATGGCTCAAGAAAAGAATGGGAAGAATGTTTACTCTAAGAAGAACATCCTGTGTTGGAAGTGTGGACAAAAGAGACATCTGAGGAAGGATTGTAAAGAAGCAAGTTCGGCAAATGACTCCGCTGATGGAGATACTCCATGTTTCTCCTTGCTAGAAGTTGATGAAGGTGAATTCCTCTAAAGAGGAATAGGTACATCCTCATGGCAGGTCGCTAACCACCATGGTGCCATGAAAGAGGATATAGTACTTCTAGCGGCCACAAGTTTTGCAGATGGGCATTGGACTAGCGTTAATGCGATTGTGTGGTGGATAAAATGTCGATGGCTGATGAACTTTTTTGAAAGCCAGTTAAGGAAGTTGCACCATGATCTAATCAGTAAGGGTTGTATTGACATGTGCCGGAATAAATCTTAGGATCGTTTGATGGTTCCTAAGTGTGTATATCTTCATGGTGGGATATGATGGCTCGATATAGAGTCATGGTCGTCGTTTAAGGGATGCAAGTTAAGGAAATTTTCGTCAATGGGTGGTTTGTTAGGATTTGACAAAAATTGGTATTCAATATACTAGTCATTATTTGGAAGTTGAGAAAGATTTGAAGACTCTTTTAGAAGTAAAAGATTTGAAGACTGTTTTGAAAGTATTATATTTGACTAGGAATTATTTTGTCTTAGTATAATTGCAATTAGGAAAGAATTTTTTTCCCTCCTTTTAAGGAATTCTAGTAATAATAGGTTTCCTAGTTTATTATGATTTACTTGGTGAGTAAGTCATTGTTCACTATAAATATGATGTTGTAGTCTTCAATTGTATAGACACAAATTGAGAGATCCTAAATGTCTTTTGAGTTTCTTTCTCGTGAGCTTAGGGTGAGGCTTGTAATTGGGTTTGGGTTAGAGAGTGTTTCTGGTTGTGACTGTAACATCTTTTGCTACATAGTGAAAATCTCTGTCCGTCTTGACGTCCGTAGTTTTTTCCCGTTTTGGATTTCCACGTAATCTTGGTGCATTAGTATTTTATTTTCTTGTCTTTTATTTTGTTTATTTATTATTGATCGAGATGAATTTCGCTGCGACGAGCCCGATTTTCCTAACAACATAGACTGTCAAGATTAATTTTGTTGTCACCAGCTGGGTTCCATGACGATTCCAATCTAGTTTTTACCATTATAGAGTATCTGCTCATCCTGGTTGCTCCTATATTGGCACCTCTAGTGCGTGGGATTTACATACCAAGCAGATTCTTTCGTATGTTGCTGAATAAGTTGGCTCGATATTTGAATAACTATCTTGCAGTTTAAGGATTAGTCCAAACCCTAATGGGTTATGTGGTTGGCAGAGATAGCTCAAATTGGGTTGGTGCGATAGGTTTGTATAATATGAATGACATGCCGGGAGTATCATTCCGAGTGGCTCATCACCTTGCACAGATGAAACGGGCAGGAAGATTTATTATGTATGATTACGGGAGTGATATCAATATGGAGGTGTATCGTTCTCCAGAACCCCTGGACTTGGGCGAATATTATGGACTCATTGATATCCCTGTTGATCTTGTTGCTGGGCAGAAGGACAAGATAATTCAACCTTCAATGGTCAAGAGGCACTACCAATTGATGAAGGATACCAGAGTGGATGCATCTTACAATTTTGTTGAGTATGCACATTTGGATTTCACATTTTTGAATAAAGAAGAACTCTTGGCCTACGTTGTGTCACGCATACTGCTTGTGGATCCCTCTTCTAAAGAACAGCAAAAATCTAGAAAAGTGAAGGAGATACAGGATTGACTCTTATTGCCGTAGAAAACTGAACTTCATGCATTTCCATTTCTGGTGTTCTGGGTTAGGTATGCATGGCGCAAGTCGATGTTGTACATGATTGGTAAGAGCGCTTAAAATGTGAGCTTACTCTGTAATTAGTAGTGTTGTTGTGAGATCAACGAATTTTTCTTTGGTGAGGTTTTAATTGTACGCCCAAAATAGGACTTTGTACAAGAAAACTTTGTAAATTAAAACACCAGATGACATGATTTGGTTGTTAAATCTAATGTCTGTAATTATACTTATAAACATTTTTGTTCATCCCAGTGAGGTCGGTTTCGAACATCCGGACCGAAGTTTCATAAAGCGAATTGGTTTTATATGTGATATCCGAATATGATGGAGTTTAAAGAGAGAATAAGAGTATAATAGTTGTATAACAAGTATAATAAGTAATAAGAAATAAGGTAATTTAATCATTAAATATAAAGTAAATATAGTGGGGTTATAAATTTTGTTATAAATATAATTTATTTGTTTTTAAATGGTTTAAAAGTTTTATAATGTAATGGAATATTGAATGGATAGTTACTAGATCGGAAGCAGAAATTTCTATTTTGAAGACCGGAAAATATCTCTCAATATTTGAAAGCGGAAAAAATCTCCATAGATTTAAAATAAATTCACATCTAGATAGAAATGGGGTTGTAAACGAGCCGAGCCGAATAGAGTATATGAGGTGTTCGTGTTCGGCTCGTTTGTCAAATATCGAGTTTGAACTCAGCTCGAGCTCGACCAGATTTATAAATATTTGTTCAAGTTCGACTCGATAATTTTTTCCTAATTTTGGGCTTGACTTGTCTAAACTCGTTTAACTAGCTCGTTTAAGTTAATCGAGCTCAACTCGTTTAATAGCTTGTTTAAATTAATCGAGTTCAGCTTATTTAGTAGCTTGTTTAAGTTAATCGAGCTCGGCTTGTTTAGTAGTTTGATTAGACTCATTTAACTGTTTGTTTAGTAGCTCATTTAAGCCCGTTTAGTATAATTTAAACAAAAATAAATTGAGTTAAAATTAATCCTATATTTTAAAAAAGTCCAACATCTACTTTAATTTGGGTTTTTGAATTTTACCCTTTTGTTTTATATACATTAAAAATTTTGTCTATAGATTTTAATTAAAAAATATATATTAAACGAGTGACAAATGAGCTCGTTCGCGAACACAAAGGAATTTTTAATCAAACATAAACGAGCTATGAACGAGCCCATTCATTAACATAAACGAGTCGAACAAGGATCTGTTCGGGCTTGGCTCGTTTACTTAACGAGCTATAAGATTTTGTTCGTGATCGTTCATTTAAGTGTTGAACGAGTTTTGACCGAACTGTTAATGAACTATTCACAAGTGCTCGTGTTCGTTTGCACCCCTAGACAGAAAGAGATCTTAAAAAAAAAAAAAGAAATGCTATAAGATACTTCTAAAACTAAATTTGCACATAAGTTAATTTGTTTTAATTAAAATATTATGTAAATTTATTTTGAATGTTTGAATTCATTAAAATAAAATTAATAAAACCACATTATCTATAATTAAATATTTAATTTAAAAATGATATTTAAATAACTCTAAATTAGAAAATGGTTGAAACAAATTTGTCACAAAGATATTATTTATAATAAAATTTAATTAAAAAAGAGCAAAAATCAAATATTGGGAAATATATATATATATATATATATATTACAAAAATTTAAAAATATAAGTTAACTATACTTTATTTTATATTAATAAGCCTAACAATCTTTATTTTTTAAATGAATTTTTAAAATTTCAATTCTACAAAATGAGCCAACATTACACTTTTTAATGTGTTACTATCTGTGTTGTTCTCCTTCACCACTTCAACCATACACATATAACCAACATAGATATCTCGAAGGTTCACGTCTTTACTAGGTAAGCTCAAACATGCGATCCAACCTAACTTCAATATGGCCAAATGTAGAAATTGAAAATAATAATAATGATAATATAATAATAATAATAAGAAGAAGAATAAGTTACTAATAAACACTTGATGAAATTAGGATGTGAATTAATGTCTCAATGGGTAAGACCTAATAAATAACATTATCACCTTTTAATTTAGGTTGTTTCCATAAGTAGTCTACAAAAAGAAAGAATTAAAATTGGCATAAGGGTCTTAGGAGCCCTTAAACTTAGCTATATTTTTCAAGTTAGCCCTCAAACTTTACGGAGGGTCAATTTAACCCCTCAACTTTCAAATAATGGGTAAATTAAGCCCTTTTGCTGATGTGGAGGCTAATCTGGCAGCAAAAAGGGCTAAATTCAAAATTCCATTTAAGCCCTCCACATCAGCAAAAAGGGCTTAATTGACACAAAATTTGAAAGTTAAAGGGCTAAATTGACCCTTCGTGAAGTTGGAGGACTAACTTGAAAAGTATAGTCAAGTTCAGGGTATTCTAAGACCCTTATGCCATTTAAATTTTAACCTTCCAACACTAAGCCTATGTTCGGCATCAGCGATTAAAATTAGCGGTTTGGATAGCTGTAGTAATTAACGGTTTGAAATAGCAGTTAGAATAATGGTTAAACTAGCGATTGTAATAATCGTTCAGTGACAGCTACAACTTTTAAAAATAACAGTTAGACATAAAATTACAAAAAGATTGATTTAATTATTTGACTTGTATAGTGTGAAAAAAAAGGTTATTTTAGTAGTTTTATAATAGCGGTTAGAGTGAAAGCTAACTTGAATAACATTCCTCAAACCGCTAAAAGTTATTTTGAAATGCTATTACCGAACACTTATTTTTTCAAACTGCTATTCAGACCATTATTCAAACCGCTAACCGTTAATGAAATCGCTGACGCTGAACACACACTAAAAAAAGTATCAGATTTTATCATAAAAATCAAGATTTCCACAATGCCCTTTTTAATTTAAAATATAAATTTCACAATCACAAACCAAAAATAAAATAGGCAATGACATTAATGTCATTCACTCATAGTGTGAAACTATAATTTTGCCCATTTATATTAAACTCAACTTTAAAAATCTCATACCACCACTTTCTTCCCAAATCCATTACCCTTAAACTCACTCTTATCTCCATGGTCGGTTTTTAAAACTCCAACCAAGAATTACTTCTCCATTCCTTCTCATTAATCTTTTTTATTGCATGAAGGTGTTGCTGGGAGCATTTTGATATATTCAAGCATTAGAGTTTAATATGATTATGTTTGTTATGGTGAATAAATGAATTCTAGGGTTTATTTTGGGATTTGGTATTGACCAATTAATTTTGTCTTTAGTGTTTAAGGTGTTGGTGTAAGAGGGTTAAAATTGAATAGAGTGGGCTATTTAAGGTTTATATTGATAATGTGTTGTTTGTACCGTAGAATGAATCATGTTGGAGTAGTGATATTTTTATGATGCGATTAGGATGATAGTTATAAGGGGCTATTCCAGGCTATGTTATGATTATTGATGTTAAAGTGACTCTCAAAGAATGTTAAATAAGGTATATGATAAGAAGGAAATAAATAGTGAGAAATTTGAACTTAGGCTACACTTGTTAAAATATGGGCCAATTGGAAATATTATATGGTTGCCAATTAAAGAGTACAGTGATGATTTAGGTTTTAACTCAAAGTCTGGTTTTTATTTATGCTAGAAAGGCTGAGAGGAGTGCCGAAGCAAATAATAATAATGTGCAATGTTATAATGGTAATCCGACAATCGATTTTTATAATTACCGTGTGGATCTTACATTAACCAATATCTAATATTTATGATTTAAAATAATGGTTGTAATGGCGACAATCCTATGATGAATTATGCGCTGAACAATGAAGATGCTGATAATGGTATTAGTGATTTGAATCATAAGGATAAAATAGATAATAAATGGTAAATCTGAAAGTCCAAATAATGATTGTAATCAAATTTGAGAAATACAGGGCATGGATAGTCATTGTTTGAGGAGACAAGATAACATCCATTATCCACACCTCATGCCTTAAGCAATCTAAATAAACTGGTACTATTCAAGAATAAAGATATATGAATACTACAATTAAGAACTTTGTCATCAAAAATAGACTATCTTTTATTGTTTTCTGATCTAATGGTGTTGATTTAAAATGACATATGTCGAGGTTAGTAAGGAGTGTAAATTTTCATTCCAAGTAAAACGATTTTGCAATGACTGTCCTAAGTGGCATGTGATTAATTTTGAGCTGGAATACAATTATCTTTGTGATCGAAACAAAATAGATAAGAGGATGATGTGCGTAAAAGTAATCAAGTCATTCTTTTCCACTTAAGTGAAGTATGCTAAGTTTAATTCTCTCACCATAGTTAGCAAGATTCAAGCTTGTTTCCCCATGAAATTGTTCTACAACAATATTTGAAAAGCTCTACAATATGTTGAGAAGCTTGCCTACTAGAGGTAATAGGATTCATGACAACTTTTTCCCATGCACTTACATATATAGAGAGATCCAATCAAGGCACTATCACATCCATTCAAACATCTTTTAAATGTAATTTTGAGTAATTCTTTTTTACTTCAGGGCAGTGTAAAAGAATTTAGGTATGTTTGCCCATTGTTATCATGGATGTCATTTCACTTGAAGGGAGAAATAACTAGCATTATTTTTTGGGCATTGGACCTAGATAGGTCCGATCAAATTTCCAAATTTACCCTATAATATTTGGTTTTGGTCCAAAAGAGAATGAGGATGGGTGTACATAGTTTCTATAAAAGTTTTGTGATGCTAGAGGTACCCCAAATGATATTATCTTTGTAATCAATCGACATGGTAGTAGCCAAGATAGTTAGAGCAATATTTTCTAAAACCCCTCATGTGCATTATTACTTCCATTTAAAGAATGATCTAGCAAAATACTATAAGGGAAGAAGCTACATTATAAGCGTGCTTTGGAATGCGACTTACGAATACTCTAAGGATGAGTGCTTAGCATTGGTTGATAATTTGGTAACATTTTGTCCTAAAACATAGAAAGATTTAGTTAAGCTCAAGCCAAGTACTTGCATTCATTTTGCCATGACAGTAGGTGGCGCATAATGATAACCTATTTGAATAAGTCCTTGGATGAATCAACATTCTTACTCGCAATTTACCCATCACTTCCACACATGAGTTTCTTAAATATCTTTTTTAGAGTTGGTTTTGTACATGAAGTGTGTCGACTAGAAAACTAGATTATTGTGTAGCTTAAGCTATTAACGTGCATTTAAGAAAGTAGGACTTATATGCCAAAAAAGTTTGATATATAACATTTGTTAAAGTAAGAATTACCAAGTAATGATTGAGGTATTAGGTACTAGGATAATAAAAATAAATGAGAAGTCGTGTACATGTAATAAGTTATATATGGATTGCTTACTATGTTATCATGCAATAGTCTATGGAAGGTGGCCTTTTATAAATTGGTTATTAGTTTTGATTTATTTTGAAATAAACTATTCATGTAATTAATGTTTGTTTATTTTAATAATAATAATAGGTTTGCATGTGTGAATATAATTCACATATGTTACAAATATTATAGAAAGGAGAACTAGAAGGGTGTATATTCGAACCTAATCCTTCAAGTTCCTGAGTAGGGTACTTGGTGGGAAGCCAATAGGATGGCAAGAAGAGTGATTCTACCTATGATGTAAAAAAACTAGGTTAGATGTTTGAGGGATAGAGAATTCCACTTGCCAGTGAGTCTTATTGAAAAAAAAAATGTGAAAGGTGTGGCCAACATAATTTTACACAAATTCATTCACCAAATTTAGAAGCAAATACATTAACAATTTGATCAATATATTTTGAAACAAATCCTGAAACAACTCCTGAAATGTGGCATTTCATGTCAAAAGCTCGTGTGATGGACCAAATGTAGGCCACGTACACTAGTAGAAAACAGGCATTTGGGAACGAATGTCTTTGTAACGGTTGGAAAGCTGTTCACTATAGAATGTACACGAACGGTTTTAAAAATATTCCCGTAACTGTTCCATAAACTCGTTAAAGGAAACAGTTTCGAACTGTACCATGTAACAAAAGAAAAATCATTCCCGATACATGATTTAGGAACGGTTTTAAAACTGTACTATATTTGATCTCCGAAAACCAGTGCAATAACATATCAATGGGAATGGTTTTGATGCATACCATAAAAGAATATGAAAAATCATTCCCGTAACTTATTTTTGAAAACGGTTTTGCTACCATACTTTTAAAAAAGTGAAAACCGTTCCAAAACCTTTTTTATTGAAACGGTTTTGGATTGTATCCTATAAATAACTTAAACCATCCCTATTATAGTTTCGAAAATGATTTTCAACCGTTGCCACCCATTTTTTTGCACTAAAAGCGCCCAAATATCGATTTCAATTATTAGGTTTTGAAAATTTCAATTATACGACCAAAAAGACACTCACCATTGAACTCATCCTCTCACCATTCAACATCATAGTTAATTTCATAGTTGTCGTCGCTCACATTAAGGATTGCGACTTTGGTTTATGCCTCTCAGAGATAACTAAACACGGAAGTCGTCGTATTCACATAATCGTCGATTCCTCACAGCTGATTTTGATAGTTGTAATTTACGACACCGTCATCTTCCTTGAACAATATAGAATCTATGCTGCCGCCGTCTTCCAGTCTCCATTCACGACATTTAATTCCAGATTACTACTCTCATCGAGACTTTTTAGGGCCGACCACGATACTTGTTCGGTGAGTACTTTTTACGTTGCATTACTATATGATTATATGATTCAGATCCAATCTCACTTCTAGGTATATTTGTTTATGTCATTTTGATATATGGGTATTTGTTAATTTTTCACTTTTTTGAATCTTGTTTTCTACGGCCTTTATTGATTAAGGGTGTTGTATTAGATCCACAAGTTGTTAGAGAATGTGCTCTGAATTTTTGGTTTATTTAGTTTGAGTTTTTTACTGCGCTTTTGTGATGGAAAATTTTGTTTATTTGACTGTGGATTAAAGTATCGTGCTACTACAAGAGGTCTATTGTTGAAGTTGTGTAGCTCTTTGAGTCACTATGTTTTATCTTGATCGGAGTTTGGAATTACTATTTGTTCGACCCCTTTTTTGTTTTTTATTCTGAATATAGTAAGGAGGTAAAATTGTTTACTTTGTTGTGTTGTGAAATTGTTACATAGATTTTGACAATAATAGATTAGGGGTTGAGTTATATCACTATCTTGTGAAAAGTCAGGGCTAAGGTACTGGTAGCATGGTATTTTATTTTTCTCTGCGATTGAAGTAGGTGAGGGAACTTATAGAGAGTCATTTAAAGCTGGGAATACTATCTGCAAAATAGTTCCGATTTATGGGGAGTTGACAGTAAATGGAGAACAACAAAAGGTACATATTGTAATTCTATCTTGTTTTTGTGCAGTGCTTTACAAGTGAAACATCTTTAAATTAGATTAACCAACGTAAACTACAGTTGTAGGTATCTCTGGTTGAACCAATTAACATTGTGAATAATGCTTACAACAACATTCTTTTGATTAGTACCTCTGAGTGCAGTATTATATAAATTGGTTAATCATAACTTGATTGAGGCTACTATCCTGCATTTAACTATGGCAAAATACATACATTCAGACTTCTCAAGTATATAAAATGGATAAGTGAGAGAACTCCCCTTGTTTTTTCTCATATAGTTAACATTTATCTTATATCCTTAAATTTCATTTTAAAATTGGTTTTAAAAGCATCAGTGTGTTAAAATGATGTGGTTTGTTGTTCTCCAGAGATTAAAAGAGTTGTTAGAAGAGGTTGTACTCTCTCGAACTCTGAACCTTTTGAGAAGAAACGGAGATGACGCTCATAATATCTGCACAACATTCATAGACACATTAGTGTATGTATTATTGTTTTCTCAATCTCTTTAAAATTACATATTATGATTTCAACTTATTGTGAACTTAGGGTGTTTATTAGTGAAGTGTCTTCTAGCAGTGCATGACTTTCAAATGGTTGTAAATGCTACATTGGATAATTTTTTTCTTGTAAGAATGGTAATGATGAAGTTCAGTTTGTGAAGCAGCACTAAACTTGAATGAATTTGCTATAAATCGTATGCCTCATGTCATTTCAAGATTTATTTATACCTGATGATGCCTTTATTCATAGTTTAAAGGTATGCCAAGGTCCATATGATCCTCTACTGGTCAAAGCATGGGAAGATTGGGACAAGAAGCATGGTTCAGAAAATGATCACCCTAAGCAATTTTTGGAGAATCAGGTTAGTTCTTTCTAGTTGTCATTATCTGTGAGTAATGCTTGTAGCCTAAATGTATGCATTAATCTTCATACAATGATTTTGCTTTCAGTGTTACGTTGTGTTTGTTTTACATGGTGGCAAGGATCTTGAAAGTTTTGTGCTATTCAACTATGATGAAGCTCGGAGTCTACTATTTATTGAGTTCCTCGAAATAACTAATAAATCTTTATCATTTTCAGGTTACTGCTGCCTTGGCTATAGCTGAAGTAGCATATGAGTTTGAACACCGAGATTTTAATTATATTTGGCATCCTTCAAAAATAAGAAAAGTGTGAGATCATCTTGCATTTGATGAATCAGACATATTGTCATTGTATTCAGTGAGATGAAATGAGTTGTTTTGATTATTATGCTTAACTTTAGTGATAAGAGTTGCGATTTTGTAGAGTAATGTCCATATGTTTTCATATTAGTAGTTAAAAGATTTACTCCAGAAAATGTGTCGTAAAGCCATGTGTAACTCCTTGTCACACTTTCTTTTATTCTAATTAATGCTTCATATCACTGTTTCTCACTATAGAAATCTAAATCTCATAAGCTAGATCACGAAAGATTTTTGGGCTCTTTCTACATGGAATTTCTTCGAATCTCATTATTTTTGGTCATGGTCATTAGAGTAGTTATCCTTGCTAAATATTGATGTAAATAATCAAGAAGTTTGTGTGATTATGTATCCTCAAATCCTATATTAAACTTGCTTGGAAGTTGTGATAATGTTTATGAAATCATTAGTTTACTAGATTATGTATTCTCAAATCCTTCTGAAATCATGAATTTCGTCATCACCTATATATTTCTTGTTGATCTTAGTGATAATAGTTGTGATTTTTATAATGTAATAGAGATATCGAAAAGGATCAGTTGACTTTCAAATATATGATTTACATGCTTTAGTTGTGGATGTTATGTTGTTGCCCCTGCATAGTTCCTGAGCAATATTCAATTAAAAGTTATGTGTGCTCACTAATATGATCTTGTCTACAATCCAGAAATTTACTTTCTGCTGAAAATTTCTGAAAGTTAGTGTAGTATTAATCTATTTCATATATGGACAACAAATGGAATCATTATTTGGTGATTGCATGTTTATTTATCTTATTTGAACTGTCCATAGTATTTTTATTTTTGCACTCCACCTTGTAATTTTGAATTTAAATTGAAATATTAGTATATATTATAAATATCTTTTGTTTAATAATGTATTGGAAATATACAGGAGGAATAATTTCAGAAAAAGAATGTCCTTTAGGATTTGAGAGTTCAGATGATAGTGGATGTTCATCCCACAAGCATGCCAAAAAGGAAGGTGCTAAGAAGGATTGTTTTGATGGAAATTATTTTGATTTAAACTTACCAGCTGAAGGTATTGAAAGGAATTGATCGTCTGGCGCAAATTTCAATAGACATGTAGGTGTATAGCTCTAACCACATATCTATCCATGTGATCGATTATATATGGTTAAGCGTCTGAGTGCCTAACATTTACTATATATCTTCTTGTTTTGGGTTCCTTTGCTGAGATAAGTAAGTCTGATGAGGGACAGGGAATCGAATTCTCTTTTTACTTATTATATCCTTATAAAATTTATAATAATGTATAGAGCTTTTATTTTGAGTTTTGTGACAATAAGATTTGTAAATTTCGAAATAAGATTTTTAAGGAACAATGTCAATACAATGTTTTGGGGTATACTGCTTCTTGGAGAATTCTAGTGTTATTTCTGTTTGTTTTTGTATTCTTATTTCTTTGTTTGTTCATATGTTTGTTTCATTGTTAGTTCTTCCCTTTTATTTAGTTATTTGAATTGGTTTGAATTCTTCCTGTATAGGCAGATGTCACTTATTGACCCGTTTGTAATTACTTTACACATTGTTTTTGGCTTTATTACATATTTTTTGTTTCTTTGGTTGTGAATTATTGTTTCCTTGTATTACAGATGGGATATGTTGATATTTCTGGTTGAAAAAGGTTTGATGGTATCTATCTAAGCACACACTTGTGATTAGATATTTGTTTATGAATTGCATTACCAAAACTACTCATATTGAGGTGTGTACTCTGGTTACAAAAGCTTTGATGTTATGTATCTATAAGCTTATCTTACTGCAGAAAACATTAATCATTCATACATATTGTTGAATTTTGGTCATGCCTTGGTATTATGATTCTCAATGATAAATATCTGTTATGGTTTCCAACTTCTGTAGAAATATAGGATAAAATATTTTCTGCGTAATGAAAAATATTTGCTATGATTTGCATTTTCTGCACCAAAATAGAATTAATTTAAAAAAAAAAATTGTTACCTAAAGAGTCATTAAAAAACATTCCGTAAAGGGTTATACAAAACCGTTCCCTAAAGGGTCACAAAAACCGTTTCCTGAAGGGTCCCAAAAAACAGTTTCCTAAATGATCCCATAAAACTGTTCCCTAAAGGGTTCCTAAAACTGTTCTCTCAAGGGTCCCTAAAAACTATTCACTAAAGGATTCTAAAAAACCGTTCTCAAAAGTATACATTATAGAGAACAGTTTTGTATTACTGTTGCCTATATTAGGTAAAAACGTTCCCAAAACCTAAGAAAAGGCTGTGTAGGGAACGGTTACAAATGCGTTCCCTAAAGTATTAAAACCATTACCATATCTTATGGGAACGATTTTGTGACCGTTCCTAAAGGTTTATTTTCTACTAGTGGTATAATATCAAAAATGATGAGTCGTGCAATTCAAGCATTATTGCGAGGTAGAGCATATGATTCGTATTTATAAGGAGCCTTTGTTTGCAACTAATAAGTACATGTTGATGGAAAAAATAATAAAGTACAAGTATCTAACAACAATGAAGATCATGAGTGTGATAATTATAATGTTTGAAGTTATCATATTCAATTTGTTTCTTTATTTGTACAATTGTGACTTAATACACAATATATAATTTGGATATTTTATTAGAATTTATGAATTTTTAGATGATTTGTTTAACATATGTATTATTTCTTGATTGTTTTATTTTTATTTTTTAATTATGATATTCATAAGATTCTCTATTCCCTTTCTTCGATTCATTTTCTTTTACTCCAATTGTAATTGTAAAACCATTAGTTGATGCCCAGCAAGACTACTGTTATGCAATATTGAGCACAAATATTTTTGGAATGTGAAATATGTGTAGTCATATAATATCACCTAAGCTGGTGTGAAAATGAAACATTCAAATATGAAATTCAAGTTTAACAGATTGTTTCATATTTCAAAAAATATGTTGTCACTAAATGACATGTTACACGGCTGGAAAATAGGAAATTTTTACTATTGGTTTGAAATCTCAGTTAAGCTAATGTGTGAGAAAGTTTTCACTAACTAGGTGACCATTTCACTAAAAATTTATCGTACTTCAACTCAATTATCACACGATTTTAATTAAAGTATTTTAAGACAAAAAACAAACCATTTTGATTAAAATTCTTTCATCTAATCTTGACCACATTGTTAAAAAAAATTCTCATATAGGAAGTGAATGCTACTCTTAGCATTCTCTATCAACTGGGTACAAATGGATGTATCCATTCATGTGGACAATTAACAAGTCGATTCCTCTTGGTCTGTTATAGTTTTCATCCACCTTTCAACCTTACCCTAGAAGAAATTCATAGCACGTAGTGAGTCAAGCACAACTAATAAAAAGTAAGTTTCTTTCACTTTTGTATATTGCTTAATGGTTGTAACGAGTTAGTCATAGTTTACTAGATATTGTCTATTAATGATTCAATTTTAGGGCTATCAAATTTGAGTAGACGACTAGTTTTTAGTTTTGCTCTTGCATTTTTTTTTGTTAATGTATCAAATTGTTATATGAATTATTATGTATAGATATGTTAACATTGAATTGTTAATTTGTATTTTTTGTATGATACCGTGATATGTTCAATAGTATTAGTAATTTGTTGTGTGTATTTTTTGTTAACTAACTACTTTAATTTTGTATAGGTTTTTCATGCATAAATTGCCCCTCTAATGGCTTAGATGAGACTTTTACTTTAAACTACCCTGATAGGTAAGGTCAGACACAAATCTTGAATTGGCTAGATAGTTATGGCAACACGCTTGAAATATTTGGTACCTGCATATGGAATATAGGGACAAGTAAAATATTGCACAATATCTACACATCTCTTTTACAATTTCAAAATATAGATAATTTATGAATACTAACAAAATTTATTTTCCATCAAGATTAAAGCGACTTCTTTCAAGGTATTATCCTTCGATGACCATCTAACATCCCTTGGCTATGTTAAAAGATTCCTATTTAGCTCTAAAACCTTCAAAATTCATCTTATATTAGGAAAAACTTCCACCATCCACAAATATAAAGAAAATACAAACAAATAACAAATGAGTTTTATTATAAAAGTATAAAGTATATGTATATAATTTAATTTTATTCAAAGTAACGTATCACAAACGAGAATATCATCCCATAAACTATTCTTCCCCTAATAGGATGTTTCAAAACCTTTTGGGTAATTGCCCTTTTAAGTTTAGCTAATGTTTTTTAAAAGACACCAAAAAAACCTATTGAACTTGTTCAAATCTTCAACTAAATGCCATTATATGTGACCCAACTCTTTAAAAAGCAATTTGTAGCCCTAAAAGGAAAGTGGCGATTTAGAGTTTTTAATTTTCAAAGCAACGTTTAATTTTCAAAATTGGTTTACCAAAGAGAGAATTTTAGCATAGGGTTTGGTTTAAGAAGTTAACAGGTGAATTTATCAGATTTGTCTCTTACTATTTATGAGTTCACTAATGGTGTAATGAGTTTGAGAAGAATTATTAATAAAATCATTAATACAGTCAAAAATTTGAGAAGAAAACCATTAATATTATTTGAGTTTTGAGACTAATCAATTTTTTTTTTCTTGATATCGGGATATGAGTTTGATGTTTGGTTTTTTTGTCGAGCTTGGAGATTCTTGTCATTGATTTTTGCATGTTTTAAGGTTCTCATGTTTAGTTTAACGAAATCTTTTTGCCTTAATTAGATTTTGATTTTGGAAATAGGAGAAAAAGTTGAGTTTTAAGTAAGTTCGAATCAGTTTTGAGTTGTGTTCAAATTATGTTTGTAAAATATTTTTCATCATTGAAGTATGCACAAATCGGTTTTTTCCAACCCTAATTAGGTTATGTTGAAGTATGAGATTGAGTCTAACTCTAATTTAAGCATCCAAGTCATATGTATCTTACTTCTTCCACCATTCTGTAACATTTGAACATTCACGGAGAGCAACTTGACTTATAATAAGTCATAGTCAAATGTCAATTATTAAGCAAGCAATAAGGGCAATTAGACCACTGAGGCAACTTGGTTATTGATTATTTTTATTACTACAGTTGTAGTTATTAATATTACTTCAAGTTTTGATAAGAAATCATAACAAGGTAAGTTCCTATCAAATCCTCTTCCTAAGTGTATGCTGATTATCCGTAAATGTTGTAAGATTTACTTTTATAGAATGTCGAAGCATAAATATTTAGATGAGATGTGTTAATGATAGTTGTTTAAGATAAATCCAAGAATTTAATTTGTTTAAGAAATGTCCAAAAAGGATTTTTAAATTATTTGAGCAAGCTCTATGTGGGACCTTTTTGTTTGAGCAGTTTATTCATAAGGAATCTAAGGAGTTACTAGACTATGATTGAGATCATATAATGATCATGAAATTCTACAAACAGTCATGAGAACATGTCTAGTAACTATGCAAGAGGCACAATGACACAAGGTTGAAATGAGATTGTTGGAGTTTGAGTTACATGCTTGAGATACGTTTAAGTAATGTATATTAAAAGTATGCATCAAGATGCATTGAGATAATTTAATATATCTATTCATTAGGAATGATGTTGAGCTATTATATTGTTTTATAATAAATAAGGATGAATTTATGCTAATTTAATAGAGATTGTCTGAGTAAGCTTTGCTTGGTGAGTCCTAACTGATGAGTTCTTTTTCTTTTTAGTAAATATTGTAGGTCCATGGTTGATTTTGTAATGCACCTATTATATTTTGGAGGCATATGATGGCTATCTTCAATGATATAATTTGACAAATAGTTTTAGAATGATATTCCAATTTTAAGAGATAGTTTTGAGTGATGTCAAGAGAATTCGTTAAAATTTAGAAAGAGATGTAAGGAATTCAATGTGGTATTAAATTAATAAAGGCATAAGGATCTCAGGAGCCCCTAAACTTGGCTATATTTTTCAAGTTAGCCCTCAAATTTTACGGAGGGTCAATTTAATCCCTCAATTATAAATGGTAGATCAATTAAACCCTTTTGCTGATGTGGATGCTGATCTGACAGCAAAAAATGTTAACTTCGAAATATCAATTAAGCCTTCCACGTCAGCAAAAAGGGCTTATTTGACACTAAATTTAGAAGTTAAGGGGCTAAATTGACCCTTCGTGAAGTTGGAGGGCTGCCTTGAAAAATATAACCAAGTTCAGGGGCTTGTAACACACTTATGCCATTAATAAAATTAAAATTTTCTTGTTAATAAGGGTGTTATACTAGGTCACAAATTTTCCTCTACGTGATTAAAAGTATACAAGATCAAGGTTGAGGTGTTTGAAAAGTTACCTCCTCCCAATTCAGTAAGAGGTATTAAGAGTTTTCTTAGGATGCAAGGTTCTGATTGAAACTTATAAGAGATATTTTTTAGGCATAAAGTCTTAGAAGCCCCTGAATTTGGCTATATTTTTCAAGTTAGCCCTCCAACTTCATGAACGGTCAATTTAACCCCTTAAATTTTAAATTTTGTATCAATTAAGCATTTTTTTTGGCTGATGTGGAAGGCTTGATTGAAATTTGAAGTTAACATTTTTTGCTGTCAGATCAGCCTCCATATCAGCAATAAGGCTTAATTGATTCACCATTTGGAAATTGAAGGGCTAAATTGATCGTTCGTAAAGTTTGAGGGCTAACATGAAAAATATAATCAAGTTCGGGGTCTCCTAAGACCCTTATACTTTTTTTAAAAAACTTTCTCATTCTCTTCTGGAAAAGGGTGCCTAGTCTAATTTTGAAATTTTAAAATGCTTTGTATTATTGAAATTTAAGTTTATTTCTTGTCGTATTATCATTTCACTTGAGTAATGACTTTCATTTGAACTAATATCTGATATGAGAGAGAATGTTATTGGGGTTGTGCTTGGATGGAGGAAAGAGAAGATTTTTCTATCTAATTTACCATGCTAGAAAATCTATTAATGATGCTCATGTGTTGCTTGTTATGGTATTTACAATAAAAAAAATAGACATCACTTGGTTTAACCACAACATTTATAAAGACCATGCAACAATAAAATATTTTATTAATAAAAACTATACAAATCTTAGACATATGTATTATGTGTTATTGTTCCTAAAAATTGATTTAGAGGCATGAGATCAAAATGACATATTAAACCAATTTGCTTATAACATTTCTCATTATGAGAATGTAGAGAATCAAATAAAGTGTTGATTAATAAGAATTTTCTATATGGGCAAATGTTGAATATCTCCAATAAGTGATATCAATGGTAGTGTATTATATAAAATACATAATCTATAATACAATTCTAGAAGAATAAATGCTATATAAGTTGAAGACATTCTTACATGATGTTAATAATTTTATTTTGGATAATTTGAAATATGTGAAGTATGAATAATATATCTAGAAATGATCTAAGAAATCAAAAAGAAGGTTAAGTACATAAGGGAATAACTTAGCTTTGAATTTTTTAAAGTCATATTAGAACTTGAAATGAAAAGAGAATAAATTTTAAGTGGAGGATAAATTTTTCCTTAGATTTTCTATTTAGAAGAAAGTACTTTGATTTAGACTAAAGGATAAGTTAACCCCTTAGTTTATGGAGCCGTATAAAATGTTGGAAATGACTAGTCCCTTTGTCTATCAATAGGCTTTGTTGCAGAAGTTGGTAAAGATCCATAACATCTTCCATGTCTTGATGCTTTGATATTAACATTTAGATCCTTTCACATATTGATTAAAGTGAAAATGGAACCAAGACCTAATTTGTCATATGGAGAAGAACTAGGAAGATATTGGCTAGGAAAGTGAAAATGATTGGTCCCTTTCTCAATGGAAACTCTTCCCAAAAAATTTTTTCTCTCACCCTCCCCATCCCTAACTTTCAATCCATCTTATGTACTCATTTCTACTACTATATATTAAACATCATTGACATATTCTACCAATCTTAGGAAGCATTTATTATGTCAAGTGGTATTTTAAAACTTATTTATTTCATCAATACATGGTGAGGAATCTAGCTCAACCTGAACAATCTAAGAGATAGGTTATGACATTCGACTCTTTGAAATGTACATTTTCATAATCTAATATGTGTTTGTGTTGATTAAAATTAAATTTGGAATTAAAAAATCATTTTGGGAAGTCGCTGATAGGGCATGTGACATGTGAAAATTTTAACATATTGAGGGGTTTAAAATCTATGTTAGCAACATGTGAAAGTTCTCATATGTTGCACTCATATGGGCATAGTAGACTGGCAAGCAAACTATGGGGAAGTTGTGATTTGGGCTTGCGACATGTTTCCTTTGACTTGCTGAATCTCTAACATGTTACATGGACGGTCTATTAGTCGAGACTACTAATGGATTTTGAATATAGAGATTGATTTATTTATTTTTTGGATTTCAAGGCAGAGGCATAGTAGAGTGGCAAGCAAATTATGGGGAAGTTGTGATTTGGGCTTGCGACATATTTTCTTTACTTGCTGAACCTTTAGCATGTTGCATGGATGGTCTATTAGTCGAGACTACTAATGGAGTTTGAATATAGAGATTGATTTATTTATCTTTTGAATTTCAAGGCAGGGGCGGAGCTACAATGGGGTTAGCCCATGCATGAGCCCCAACTAGTCTCTGAACAAGAAGTTGATTTGCTAAATTGGAATTTTACATAGTTTTGGATTAAAAAAAACAACTAAACTTAAAATAGAAAGAATTTTAATCCAAAGTGAATCGTGTTTTATGTTTTTAATCTGAAGTCAATATCATTTTGGATTTTTTAAAAAAAAATACAATCAAACTTAAAACAAAGTAGAAAATAAATAAGACTAACGAAAAGTTGTAGTTGTTCGTCCACCAGCCTTCTGCTTTATTCAAGAAAAAGTTCTAATGATTTTTGTTAAATTTGTTTGTTGTTTAGAATATGAAATTATGTTATTGAATGAAATTGAATTTATTGTTGAAAGAACTAATTTTCATTTATCCTGGGTCATCAATATTTTAGGAGGTTTTATGTCATTAACTATATTTATACCATTAATTGTGTTATTGAGTTTGTGCATCGGTTACATATTATCACCTAGTATAAATAGGTGTTTGTAATTTCATTTTTACATGAGTGAAAACACAAAAGAGTTCAATAAAATTTCCTCATCTCTTTTATCTCTTATTCATTAGTCTAACAAAGTGGTATTAGACTGTAGTTTCGATCCTAGGATGGCTACGGTCAATGGTCTCTTTGGTTTCCAATTTCCTTGTCTTACTAAAGAAAATTATGAGAGTAGGTGTCTTCCTATGAAAGCGTTTCTTAGATTTCAAGACGTGTGGGAGATTGTTGATAGTGGTTATACACCACTAGAGAATGAAGGAGCTTTGCCAGATAATGAGAAGGAAGCTTTGGCAAAGACAATGAAGAATGACCAATAAGCTCTCACCCTCATCCATCAAGGGTTGGATGAATCAATATTCTTGAAGGTAGCCGATGCTACCAACACAAAGCAAGCATGAGAGATTATGAGAAATTCCCTACAAGGAGTTGAGAAAGTGAAGAAGGTGCGACTCCAAACCTTGCGAGGTGATTTTGAGGCTTTACAGATGAACGATTCTGAATATGTTTCAGATTATTGTTCAAGGGTGAAAGCTATAGTGAGCCAGTTGAAGAGGTACAGTGATGATGCCCAGGATGTTTGTATGGTTGAGAAGATTCTTCACTCATTAACGGCAAAGTTTGATTATGTTACATGTGCCATCAAAGAGTCCTAAAACCTTGTAACCATGTCTGTTGAAGAATTAGAAAGATCTTTACAAGCCCATGAAGACAAGAACAAAAGGAGAAACGAAGAGCCTTTGAGGCAAGCTCTTAAAACTAAAGTCTTCTTAAAAGACGATGACAAAAATCAAAGGAATCGAGGAAGAGGTAGAGGACGTGGCCGTGGTCACAGCCAACAAGGAAGAGGAAGAGGAGATCAAGGTGACGGGAACTAAGAAGGTAGAAATCATACCTTCTCAAGAGGTCGAGGAAGAGGAAATAATGGTGGAAGACTTGATAAGTTTAATATCGAGTGCTGCAATTGTCTCAAGTATGACCATTTCTCTTGGGAGTGTACCAACGAGAAGGATGAGAGAGCCAGCCTGGTTGATGTAAAGTAAAGTGAAGAAGAGGCAACCCTATTGTTAGCACTTAGAGAGGATAATGATGGCGACAAGAGTTCCTGGTATCTAGACAATTGCGCAAGCAATCATATGACGGGTGATAAATCCAAGTTCGTGAAGCTTATTGAGAAAAAGAGGAATATTACATTCGGTGATAAATCAATAGTCAAAGAATTAATTTTCATTTATCCTGGGTCATCAATATTTTAGGAGGTTTTATATCACTAACTATATTTATATGTATTCATACAATTAATTGTGTTATTATGTTTGTGCATCGGTTACATATTATCACCTAGCATAAATAGGTGTTTGTAATTTCATTTCTACATGAGTGCAAACACAAAAGAGTTCAATACAATTTCCTCATCTCTTCTATCTCTTCTTCATTAGTCCAACATTTATTAAAATTGAGAAATTGAATTAAATGTTAAAGTTTAGTTGAATTAGGTTAGATTTTATTAGAATTGGAGAATTTGAATTAATTTTTTTTGTTAGGGTTTACTAGAATTGCAAAATTGAATTAGATGTTAGGTTAGTGTCTATTATAATTGAATTGACGCTAGTCCATTGCTAACCAAGTTAGCTCTAACCAAGTCAGCTCTAACCATGTCAGCCCCAACTCAAGGAAATTCCTTACTCCACCCTTGTTTCAAGGTAGAGATTTGAAATTATTAACGAGTTAGGCCAACTCCAACCCTCCTATCTCATCTTTTTAATTTGGTCTGTAGATCGTTCTATAAAATGAATAATATAAATAAAAATATATACTTATTTTAATTGAAACAATATCTTTAATTTAAATCCAATATTATTATATTAAATTAATTAATATAGTTGATTATTGAATATAGATAAATGAACAGACTGTAAAAAAGAAATATCAAATAAAGATAGATTTAACTAAACATAAAATAAAACATACTAAATTAGATTTAAAATTAAAAAAAACAATTAGATTAACATAGTTTAAAAGAACTAAAATGTAGAAATTTAAAAACTGAATTACAAAATAACTTAAAACTACATTTAACCATATTAAAACACAACATTTAATACTCTGGTATGTCACCATTTCCTCCTACATTTGGGGATGACAATTTTTGCCCTGACACAGACTTGACTTAACCTACCCCAAGTTGCTCTGATCTGAATCGACCTACCCCGTAAATGAAATGGGTTAGGTATAAGTCGCCCCGCCCTACCCCGCATGCAAGGCAGGGGAAGTCCAAATCTGGTTGGTGTCTGCCTCGCCCCGCTATGTTAATTAGTTTTTTAATTTGTTTATTTAATTTATTTATTTTAATCTCTTATTTTTAAAATAATTTTAATTTGCTATTGATATTTAGACATAGGGAGATTTCCAAAAATCTACCGCAAGTTTGCAATATTAGCAACAAAAAAAAAAACAGCTTTTTCAATTTTGGCCAGAAACCAACATTTGGATGGTTTCCATCTATGTTAGTATTCATCTGTCAAGGATGAACAGTAACAAGGGGTATTTTTATAATTTTAGAAATTTTAATTAAAATTAAAAAAAAATCATTTTTTCATTTTTTTCCTTTTCTTTTCTTCTTTCTTTTTTCTTTTTTCTTTTCTTCTTTTTATTTTCTTCTCTTCTCTTTTCTTTTTCTTTTTTCTCTTCTCTTTTTCTTTTTTCTCTTCTCTTTCCTTTTTTTCTCTTCTTCTCCACAGATTCTATTTTTTCCTTTCTCTCTCTCTTCTTCTTCCTTCTCTTCTCTCTTCATCTTTTCTTTTCTCCTATTCGTCTTCTTTCCCTCTCTCTATCACTCCCCATCTCAAATTCACCTATCATGGTGAATTTGACATGGGGAGTGATAGAGAGAGAAGGAAAGAAAAATAAGAGGAGAAAAGAAAAAAGGAGAAGAGAAGGAAGAAGAAGAGAAAGGAAAGAGAGAGAGAAAAAGAATCAGTTAAGAAGAGGAGAAAAAAAAAGAAAAGAACAGAGAAGAAGAAAATAGAAGAAAAAAGAAAGAAGAAAAGAAAAGTAAAAAAAGGAAAAAAAGATTTTTTTAAAAAAAATTAATTAAATTTAATAAAATTACGAAAATACCCCTATTATTGTTCATCCTTGACAAATGAACGGTAACATGGATGGAAACCATCTAAATGTTGGTTTTTTGCCAAAATTGAAAAAGCTATTGTTTTTTTACTAATATTACAAACATGCGGTAGGATTTTGGAAATCTCCCTTAGACATAATATTGATATCTAAATAAATTAAATTTTTGTATGATTTAAATAGTATTAAAAATTAATTATTCCCATTAACATTGATAGTATTTATGTAATTTTATAAACTAAAAATTATTTGAATATCAAATAATATAGAAAATTAATAAATTTTATTAAATTATTTTTTTTCAAACTCAAATATCATTGCGAATTTAAAAATATAATTTTTCATAAACCAGGAAGTAATATAAAAATATAATTTAAGTATACTTTTTTTGGAAAAATAAAGAAATGCTTCATAGTGTAGGTTCCTGCAGGGCTGGTCACGGGTCCTAATCTTCTGCCCTCACCACGAGGCAGGGCGTGGCAGATCAGGCTAGTCTACAGGCAGAGCAGGTCCAATATTTCAATGACCTGCCCCGACCTGCCCCATTGCCATCCCTACCTACATTACCAAAGTCTTGATCGTGAATATTGAATGGTTTAGATGCGTCATACTGTAGTTCCGAAAACCTTTTGTTTTAAATTCGATATTGTTCTGCTGCAATATATTGACAATTCATAGGATCGATTACGGAATTCAAATTGGTCATCATAATCTTATCCTCATGTCTTTTTTCCTTCAATTGTAGTTTTTTAACTTCATTTCGTGCTTGTAAAGCTAGAATATCATTATGTTGTTTGATTAAAATTTCTGAATTTTTAAATCAGTCGCACTAGCTTCAAACAGTTTTCTCAATTCTTGATTTTCCTCTTGCATCCTTTTTATACTTTTGTTTGTCTCATCATTTTGTTTCTTTTTCATTTTTTCTTTATTCCTCCCACAAGGTCAAGCAAGTATATTACTGTCATCATTGGTTTTTTCATCAATGAAATCTTCATTTAAATCCAAATTAAACGATTACATACCTTGATACATAGGAGTGTTGCTATTCAATTGTGATGGTTCATTCCGAATATTTCCCTTTTGATTAGATGGACTTTGACTACTTTCTATATCGACATATTTTTGAGTATCTTTAAGAATAGGCCACAAGTGATCAAATTTGAACCTTTCTTTAAATTTTAGATCTTGCTTAGAAATTCTTTTGCCCATTCGAACTACACGTTATGGTAAAAATCTTTATATAGTACATAAAAAAATATTATTCCAAAGCACCAAATTAAAAAATATATATAAAGTAGTACACGTACAATATCTTATTCTGAAGCACCACCCGGATTAAGACTCTCTATCTAATGAACACAGCGCCTTAGTTTAGCTATTGCACCATGGATAATGCTCATTCGATTTTGAAGAGAATGAAGAGGTCGGCTATTACTTTTCAAGTTGATTGGTAATGCATTATGGTACTCAATTTTAATGCGAGACCAAAAGGCATTGGCAGATACCAAATATTGTATTTTGTGATATGTCGAGATATATAAAGCATATGAGCTTATCCTTTTCAACTGTATATGAAGTACTCCGAGAACACATTTTTGTTTGTTGGAATGTAAAGAGTTGAGTGTTTATGAAGTACTAGAAAACTTCTAATATTTATAGAGGCATTATGGATAAAAAGTAATTGCATTGAGCCTTATGTCTTGAGTGATGGAAGATTAAGAGAATATATTCCATTGAATGACTTGAAATTGATTGCATTGAGCCCTATTCTTGAGTGATGGAAGATTCGAAGAAGATATTCCAATGACTGACTTGAAATTTATTGCATTGAGTCTTGTGTCTTGAGTGATAGAAGATTTCAAGAATTATTCTAATGCATAGATTGATTTCTCTATAAATATTACATACCATAACAAGAAAAAATATTCATAAGTTTTCACACAAAGTTTATCTTACTACTCTTCTTCTTCTTTGTCTTCTTCATCAGATTCTAATGATGAAATTGGGGAATCTATTGCAGTTGAAAGTGTGAAAAATTTTTGTCGAGCTAGAGGTTTTTGGAGAACACTATCTAAGATCACCTAATCATAATGATATTGCAAGATTGCTCCATATGGGTGAGGAACGTGGCTTTCCGGGAATGTTAGGTAGTTTCGATTGTATGCATTGGGAATGAAAAAATTGTGCAACAGCTTGGGCGAGCCAATATTCTAGACGTAGCGGATATCCAACAATTATTTTAGAGGTAGTAGCAGATTATGACATTTGGATATTGCATGCATATTTTGGCTTACCAGACATTAACAATGATATTAACGTCTTAGAATCATCATATTTGTTTGCAATTCTTGCTGCAGGTATAGCTCCCAAAGCCCAATACATGATTCAAGCAGTTGAGTATGATAGTGGCTATTATTTAGCTGATGGTATATACCCAAAATGGTCAACTCTTGTGCAAACTATTCATGATCCTTTAGGTTCTAAAAAGAAATGGGTAAATAATAAAAAAAAACGAAATCCACTTTTTCAAACTTTTTGCATTAATCCAATGGTTTCAAATGCTACTTAAAAATAACCCATTTTTGGTTTTGAAATAGTACTTTTTACCAGTAAAACTGTTTAAAACTAGTGGGTTAATGCAAAAGGTTTGCTTGACCTACGTTATTTGTAAGGAATGTTTGAAACCAGTGGACTAATGCAAAAGGTTTAAAAAAGTGAGGGTTTTTTTGTAATTAACCCCAAAATATATTGGCTATGAAACAAGAAGCTTATAGGAAGGACGTTGAACGTGCATTTGGAGTTCTACTGTCAAGATTTGCAATCATAAAAGAACCATCAAGATTTTGGGAGAAAAGAGTACTCCATGACATAATGACAACATATATCATAATGCATAATATGATAATTGAAGATGAGCGTGATATTAAAGAAAGTACCAACAATTCGACGGAAATACCAATTCCTGATGTCGATTTGATCTATATTGAATCCAGTAATTTTCAACAACAAGTCCTTATATGATATAAGCAAATTAGAAATAGAGATGCTCATTATGCCTTTTGAAATGAATTGATTGAGCATTTATGGGAGCGATATGGTAGTATGGGAAATTAATTGACTAATATTGCATATGTATTTATATATGCAATATTAATAATTGGAGTTTGACTTAAATTATATATATATATATATATATAATACCTAAAATTGAATATAAACTAGGGAAGTTGTCACAAGGATCTTCTAATTTCCTAATGCAGTACAATAATAATTGGAGTTTGAAGATGAAAACATGGAATTAAATAATAATTATCATTTCATATGCAGATACATAATCAGATCAATTTGCATCAGACATAAAATTGAACAAATTGCATTTTATTTTATTTACATTGCCCTAAAAATGATGAGAAATTAGTGGGCTGGAGGCGGAGGAGCATTATTAGCGTGAGCTGGCGGATAATCTTGAAATTGAGTGATATCACTTTCTTCTTCAATAAAACCTGAATCTGTATCCACACTTTCCCCAACTTCAATGCTTCTTGCAACTGGAGACCATATCACCAAACCACACAGCCAGACAATCAATATTAACTTTCTACACTCCATTATCTCTTATTGTGGGATACTCTAACAAACCCATCTTCTTAAATAATAGGAGCCGTGACTCCGTAATCTATGCTAATATTAATCTTATTTATTTGTCATTAATTATTTTTAGATTTCATTTCAGGGATGATAATATCCTCAAGACATGTGCAGATATGATAATATATATATATATATATATATATATTAGAAAGAAAAATATTTACATCTTTTATTTATTTTCTTTTTTAGTTTCTTGGTGGAAAAGATTTTTTTAGTATCTTAAATACTTTTTAACATTTCAATTAGGGTTTAAAATGGTGTTTTTAAAAGTTATTAAAATCATTTTTAAATTAAATACTATTAATGATTTACTTTACTAATTTTTTTTATAATTAATTATATCATTATTTTTAAAATTATACATATTGATAATACATTTCAATAATTTTATATTTAACAACTAATTTTAAAAATAAAATTAATATCAAATGTTAAATCAGACAGTTAACTTAGCAGTTAATTTAAAATCTCATTTATAAACTAACTCCTGTTGTGGTGTCAGATAAACCACAGTCAAATATCATGGCTTAGATTGCTTGAGAAAAATAGTTAAAAGCTTACCAATCGTATAATAATCTTCCATTTCTAGAATTTCGGAAAAGAGAAAAAGTCCTTTTCTAATCATCTATTCTCCCTAATTACAAAGGTCTAAGGACCCTAATCCTATAAGGATTGGCCTTCTAATCCTTCTTGACTAAATCACCTTATCGTACTTAGAGAACTACTCATCGTTAGATTTGTTCTAGGAATCCTGATTTGGAATGGACTGGGCTCCCTGGGCCTGTATGATTTATTGGATTTGGACTCTAGATTTACTTAGAAAGGGATTCGCCATAAGATCCAAACTAGTCTCGCCCAAAGCCCCTTGGGCCCCTTCTGCTTTTCGGCCCAAGCCTCTTCGGTCGAAACTTTCTACAGCTGAAATTAACTTGCTTGTGGGTCCGACTCATCCTTGTAATAATTTTTAAATTCTTAACTTTGCGGTCACTGCAACTTCACCTCTGACCATCAGAGGTCCTAGTTCATTTTCCAACTACACCTGTCGCTATTTAAAACGTTGATTTGACAGTTAATTAAGAATATAATATAAACATATTTAGGGTTTCTGAACCCGCAGTGGTGTTAAAATAAACTTTAAATTTATGTATAGTCTGGATTCACCTATATTTTTTCATGGATATGGATCCTAAATTAATAAATATTTATTTAAATTATAATATATTTTTTTAATTTTTTAAACCTATAATTCGTTAAAGACAATATTAGACATGTTTATAGACAATCATATTTTGATAAAAAAAAAATATATAGAATAAATAAAATAAATAATTTATATTAAAATAATTATTGTCACATAACTGAAACAATGATATGTAAATATCATAACTCTTTTTTTTAAATAAGAATTTAGTACTAAAATAAAATACATTAAAAATGATATTTAAAAGTTAACTTACTTAAATTCAATAATACACTATTAATATGTTTTAATTTTTTTTATTAGCTTTTCATTCTTCATAACTATTAATTTATTCAATAAATAAAAATATTTAAAATTATTATTATTATTTCTCATTAAATAAAATTAAAATAAAATATATTTATTATGTTTTAATTACTTATTTCATTTCTTTCTTTCTAACAATAGAATACATGACCAGTTGGAGTTTGCCACTAAACCTATTACAACCCGATTTGAACATTAATATAAAAATTCATTTTCACAATAAACATATTTCAAAGAAAATCGGTAAGGACTTGAATGGGCTAAACTACACATGTCCCTTTTTACAATACTACTAGGTATGGGCACCTGCAAAGCGGGTGCGGTATTTCTTATTTTTTTTTATAAATAAATAATTATATAAATTTTTACAAAATAAAATACTTTTATTAAATATAATTTTTATTAAAAATTTATACTAAATAAAAAAAGGGTTTATGTTAAATTTTATTAAACACACGTGAATCCTAAATACAAATTGCATATAATGACTATGTCAGCCGAAGTAACTAAGTTACAGAGTATCCAGTCAAATGTGTTAAAGACCATATGAGTGTTTAATGCAGCCAACTCTCAGTAAAATTGCAGCTTCCTCAACTTGAGGGACATGTACATGTATTAGAGATGTGTTATTTTGAAATGAAATTTGTTTCACTTTAGAAAATACAAATTATTTCATTTTCCTTATCGACATCTCCCAATTCAACAAGACTGTGATGGTAAACCTTAGCATTACACTAGTAGAAAATAGCCCTTTAGAAACGGTCACAAAACCGTTTCTATTGTGTGCAAACTGTTCCCCTAAGATATGGTAACAGTTTTAGTACTTTAGGGAACGCATTTGTAACCTTTTCCCTATACAGCCATTTTCTTAGGTTTTGGGAAAGATTTTGCCTAATATAGGCAACAGTAATACAAAACTGTTCGCTATAATTAAGGGTGGGAATAGGTCAGGCGGCCTTTCAGGGACCTACAGCCTGGCCTATATAAGGCCTAGCCTGGCCTAGCCTATTTAGTAAATAGGTCAGATTCAAGCTTTTTCAAAAGCCTATTTATTTAAATAGGTTAGGCTCAGGCTATGGTAAAAGCCTTCATAATTTAATAGGCCGGCCCATATATTATTTATATGTACTTTTATTTATTAAATCTATTGGCATGTTTGTTTATAAGTTTAAAACCCAATATATTATTTATAAATATAAAGCCCAAACTTTATTTATAAATATAACTTGTTATTTATAGGCTTTTAAACAGGCTTTCAGGCCTAACAGGCTTTTTAACAGATCAGGCCAGGCCTTTAAATCAAGCCTATCATAGGCTTGTAGGCCAGGCTCAGGCCAAAGTATTAGAATACAGGCCGGGCCTATTTAACCAAAAGCCTAGCCTGGCCTGGCCTATTTCCACCCCTAGCTATAATGTATACTTTTGAGAATGGTTTTTTAGAATCCTTTAGGGAACGGTTTTTAGAGAATGATTTTAGGAACCCTTTAGGGAACAATTTTATGGGACCCTTTAGGGAACAATTTTATGGGACCCTTTAGGGAACAACTTTTTGAGACTTTTTAGGGAACAACTTTTTGAGACTTTTTAGGGAACGGTTTTTTGGGAACCTTTAGGGAATAGTTTTGTATAACCCTTTACGGAATGGTTTTTCTTATGACTCTTTAGGGAACAATTTTTTATTTTTTATTTTAAAATGAATTCTACTTCGGTGTAGAAAATGCAAATCATAACAAATATTCTTCATTATGTAGAAAATATTTTATCCTATATTTCTACGGAAGTTGGAAACCATAGTAGATATTTATCACTGAGAATCATAATACTTAGGCATGACCAGAATTCAACAATATGTATGAATGATTAATTTTTTCTGTAGTAAGATAAGCTTATAGATACATAATATCAAAGCTTTTGTAACCACAGTACACACCCTAATATTGTTTCCAAATTTACAAATTTTATTGCCACAAAACTCAAAATAAAAGCATTGTACATCATTATAAATTTTATAGAGATATTATAAGTAAAAGAGAATTCGATTTCATGTCCCTCATCAAACTTACTTATCTCAGTAAAAGAACCCAAAACAAGCAGATATATAGTAAAAGTTAAGCACTCAGACGCTTAACCATATATAATAGATCACATGAATAGATCTGTGGTTAGAGCTATACACCTACATGTCAATTAAAATTTTCGTCAGGCGATCCATTCCTGTCAATACCTTCAGCTGGTAAGTTCAAATCAAAATAATTTCCATCAAAACCATCCTTCTTAGCACCTTCATTTTTGGCACGCTTGCAAGATGAACATCCACTATCATCTGAACTCCCAGATTTTAGAGGACATTCGTTTAGTGAAGTTATTCCTCCTATATATTTCCAATACATTATTAAACAAAAGATATTTATAATATATACTAATATTTCAATTTAAATTCAAAATTACAAGGTGGAGTGCAAAAATAAATCAACTATGGACACTTCAAATAAGATAAATAAACATGCAATCACCAAATAAGATTCCATTTGTTGTTGATATATGAAACAGATTAATACTACACTAACTTTAAGAAATTTTCAGCACAACGTAAATTTCTGGATTGTAGACAAGATCATATTAGTGAGCACACATAACTTTTAATTGAATATGGCCCAGGAACTATGCAGGGGCAACAACATAACATCCACAACTAAAGTGTGTAAATCATATATTTGAAACTCAACTGATCCTTTTTTTATATCTCTATTACATTATAAAAATCACAACTATTATCACTAAGTTCAACAAGAAATAGATAGGTGATGACAAAATTTATGATTTTAAAAGGATTTGAGAATACATAATCTAGTAAACTAATGATTTCATAAACATTATCACAACTTCCAAGCAAGTTAAATATAGGATTTGAGGATACATAATCACAAACTTCTTGATTATTTACGTCAATATTTAGCACGGATAACTACTTTAATGACCATGACCAAAAATAATGAGATTTGAAGGGTCTGTTTGGTAAGACGTGTTTTCCTTTTCATTTTCATATATTTGTATTATTAAAATGAGAATGAAAATAATGAGTTTGGTTGCCTATTAATTCTAGAAAATAAAGTAGAGAAATTATAATACATATTGTAAACTCCATTTTTATTTTAATATTTTAAATTATGAAAATAAAAATGAAAATAATATTTATATTAAAATTTAAAATTATAGAAAATTTCGTTTTATTTTTTAATATAAATAAAACTATAATAAATATATTTAATAACATTTAAATATTTTTTTCTCAAAAAATTTGAAGTTAAAATTTTTACTATATATATAAAAAAAATAAAATTCAAACGAAATATTTAGAAAAATAAAAACAAGTGTACGAGTATGAAAGCACGTGAAATCAATGAGATTGTGATTTCCAAAAATGACTTTGGACCGTTATTCAAATTCAGGTTCTGTGTAATGTTTTTCAAAAACGCTATCTAGCATTTTTCTAATTTAAAAAATGAAAATAGCTACCAAACACGTTTTGACAAAAAATTAAATTCGAAAAAACATTTTCCAAAAATGAAAATGAAAACTTGAGCTAGCAAACACACCCGAAGAAATCCCATGTGATTTCTAGCAAATTCATTCAAGTTTAGTCCTGCTTCACAAACTAACCATCATCATAACCATTCCTATGAGAAAAAAAAAATATCTAATGTAGCATTTACAACCATTTAAAAGTCATGCATTGTTAGAAGACACTTCACTGGTAAACACCCTAAGTTAACAATAAGTTGAAATCATAATATGTTGTTTTAAAGAGATTGAGAAAACAAGAATACTCTAATGTGTCCATGAATGTTGTGTAGATACTGTGAGTGTCATCTCCGTTTCTTCTCAAAAGGTTTAGAGTTCGAGAGAGTACAACCTCTTCTAACAACTCTTATGATCTCTGGAGAACAACAAACCACATCATTTTAGCACACGGATGCTCTAAAAATCAATTCTAAAATGAAATTTAAAGATATAAATAAGATGTTAACACTATAGGACAAAAAAGAAGAGGAGATCTCTCACTTATCCATTTTATATACTTGAGAAGTCTAAATGTGTTAAATGCAGGATAGTAACCTCAATCAAGTTATGATTAACCAATTTATATAGTACTACAGTCAGAGGTACTAATCAAAAGAATGTTGCTCTAAGCATTATTCAAAATGTTAATTGGTTTAACCAGAGATACCCACAACTGTATAGTTAATCTAATTTACAGATGTTTCATTTGCAAAGTACTTTACAAAAACAAGATAGAATTACAATATGTACCTTTTTCACTTCTCCATTTACTATCAACTCCCCATAAATAAGAACTATTTTACAGATAGTATTCCCAGCTTTAACTATTTTACAGATAGTATTCCCAGCTTTAAATGTCTTTCTGTAAGTTCCCTCACCAACTTCAATCACAGAGAAAAATAAAATATCATGCTACCAGTACCTTAGCCCTTACTTTTCACAAGATAGTGATATAAATAAACCCCTTAACTATTATTATTAATTATTATTGTCAAAATCTATGTAACAATTTCACAATAAAGTAAACAATTTTACCTCCTTACTATATTCAAAATAAAAAACAAAAAATGGTCGAACGAATAGTAATTCCAAAGTCAGATCAAGACAAAACATAGTGACTCAGAGAGCTGTACAACTTCAACAGTGGATCTCTTGTAGTAGCACAATACTTTATTCCACAGTCAAATAAATAAAATCTCCTATCACAAAAGCACAATGTTGAGATCCAACTAAATAAACTGAAAATTCAGTGCACATTCTTTAACAACTTGTGGATCTAACACAGCACCCTTAATCAATAAAGGTGGTAGAAAACAAGATTCAAAAAAGTGAAAAATTAACAAATACTCATATATCAAAATGACTTAAACAAATATACCCAGAAGTGAAATTGGATCTGAATCATATAATCATATGGTAATGCAACATAAAAAGTACTTACTGAACAAGTTTCGTGGCCGGCCGTAAAAAGTCTCGATGAGAGTAGTAATCTGGAAATTAATTGTCGTGAATGGAGACCGGAGGATGGCGGCAGCAATAGATTCAATATTTTTTACGGAAGACGACCGTGTCGCAAATTATAGCTATGAAATCAGCTATAGGAAATCGATGACTATGTGAAGATAACGGCTTTTGTGTTTCGTTATCTCTGACGGGGAGAAAAGAGAGGCATAAACCAAAGTCGCAATCCTAAATGTGAGCGACGACAACTATGAAATTAACTATGGGGTTGAATGGTGAGCGGACGAGTTTGATGGTGACTGTCTTTTTGGTCGTATAATTGAAATTTTAAAAACCTAATAATTGAAATTGGTATTCGAGCGCTTTTAGTACAAAAACAATGGGAACTATTGAATATCATTTTTGAAACTTTAATAGGAACGGTGTTAAGTTATTTATAGGACACCCCGTCCAAAACCGTTTTAATAAAAAAAAGATTTTGGAACGGTTATCACTTTTTTTAAGTATGGTAGCAAAATCGTTTCCGAAAATATGTTGGGAACGGTTTTTCATATTCTTTTATGGTACAATTTAAAACTGTTCCCATTGATATGTTATTGCAATGGTTTTTTGAGATCAAATATAGTACATTGTACCTAAATCAGATATCGTGAATGGTTTTTCTTTTATTATATGGTACGATTCGAAACCATTCCCTTTAAAGAGTTTATGGAACGGTTACGAGAATATTTTTTAAATTGTTTCTGTACATTCTACAGGGAATGATTTTCCAACCGTTACAAAGACGTCTGTTCCCAAATGCCAGTTTTTTACTAGTGAGCAACAGAATATGAAAATTTCTAACATATTTTTAAAGGGCAAAATGAATATAATATGAAGAATACAATTATTTTTTGAACAAAATCCTTAGGCTCCAGAAAAAAGAGGTTGACTCGGTAGTAAAACTCAAGACCGAACATACTATATTACAACTAAATTTTGATGTGTAATTACTTCAGTTCATTATTAGCTTAAAAAAATAAATAGAAGATGAAAACGCTGGAACATCCATGGTTTAATTCAAATCAATCATAAAGTATTGAATATTCCCCATTTGAAAAGTAGAAACTAAAACTTAACTGCATTGACTCGCCGAAGAATGTATGAGAAAATTCCACTCTGGTTCCATATTAGTGTCTGATATATGTATCAATCTCCAGCAAAGCAAATACAATCCATTGCTCTACTTGAGTCTAGTGAACATGAATGTACATTTATAGACGTAAAAAGTCATACAAACATAAAACAGATCGTATAAACAAGACTTTGAAAAAAAAAACGATAAGCAAACTTCCTCAAGAGGATTGTTGCCTTTCAAAATGGTAATTGTGACGGCAAAAGTCATAAACAAGATGGGTCATATACAGTATGAGACAAAAAATGAAAACTAATCACAGTGAGCAATAGCACCACTACCGAAGAGAAGCCCTTCAGGTGTCTCCAACAAAGGAACCTATAAGCACTATTGCAAATACGGCTAATCAGCCCACAGAAAGCAGATAAACACACTTAATAACAAAAATATCAAGACTTTCACTTTTAAGATCTATATAGAACGAAGATAGTGTTTGCTTGTAGAATGGTAGAGTTGATGACAAATGGAAACTTCGTCAGAAACTTGAGTAATTGGATTTTTGGGTTTGAAGAAGAAAATGAAGAATAGAATTCGTTCAAAAATTGAACTCATGGACGAATTACATCAAACATGAAAAATGTGCAGTGAAGTGAAAATATAAAAAGAATAGAAAAGAAGAAGAGGATGAAAGAACAATCGAGAGAAATAGACTTGATTGGTTGTGATTGATTCATTGGTTTTGGTGGTGCTACTTTATTCCTGTAAATTTGGAAAATATTAAAGATTAAAATAGTAGAAACTAAAAATTTGCAGAAGAAAAAAGCAGACAGGTGGCAGCTACCTACTTATTCTGCTTTTTATATATATATATATACTATAGATATAATCGAGGACACTGATGAACTAGTCATAGGTTAGAGGGCAAAATATTTATTTGTGTAATTTATAATGCTTAAAACATGTATTATAGTTATTTATAATAAATTTTAATGTTTTTAGCTTGATAATACTTTATGAGTAATTTTGAAATTCTTTTTTAATTAATCATTTACAAAATTTTAAAAATGGATAAGAGATTTTTTAAATTAAGATGATTAAAAGTATAGAAATTGTTATCTTCGATAATACTATAAATAATTAAGGTAGTATATGCAAATTAACAAAAACTTTGAGGTTATTGAACATTATATATTTAAATTGTAGTTATCAAATTTTGAGATCTTACTCTATTCCCAGGAATCAAAGTATTCCTCAGCTCACGTTAACGGGTTGATGATACATTGTTCGATAATTATCTATTTAATAATAGTATTATCAGCGGTTTAAATTATGAAATGACGTAAAAGAATATTTATAAAAATAATAATTATTTTTTCTTTTCATAAGATATATGTTGCCCTACTACTTTCAAATATAGAATACAATGTGGTAGGATTTTTTAGTATTTATTAATAATACTAATAAGTAATAATTTTAATAATATTTACTTTTTTATATCAATTATTAATTAAATTCATATAAAAAAAAGTAAAATCCATGCTACAATACTAAAAAATGAAAAAAAAATTATAAAAACTTTTAATGATAAAATATTATAATCAAGAATGATACCGAAATTATTAAATATTATTAGAATAAATTTATTTATTTTTGTTGGGAAAGCATGAAATGGGCATATTATTAATCGGATAATGAGTCTGATTAAATTATCACAAGGATTGAACAAGAAATGCAACCCAAGATGAGAAAATGAGAAGTAAAATCATTGTAGGTCAACTAGCAAAGGATCCGGTCAAAAAGTGGGAAGAAAAACATAATCAAAAAGTAAAAATTGGTAAAAACGGGAAAAAAGGAAAACTCGACCCAACTCCGGGTTCATGTGCCATCACTGTCAAAACTAGCAGTCATACCAAAAAGGAGAAACAAGATCAGAAGCAAGAAAAGCATGATCAACATCTCAGCAACATGAGGAAGGTAGAAGAAAGATGAAATCAATCAATCAATAATAATATACATGAATGAAGAGAAGTCAAGGGAAACTTGAAGATGAAGAAAGGCAAGTCAAACTGGATAAAAGCGTGAAGAAGAAGAATAATAATAACTGGTCAAGAGAATTCACTGTGAGAAAATAAATGTTGCATGGTCTTCTATATAAAACAAGTCACGACATTGGGAAAATGGACTTCTTCTAGAACATGGGGAGAAAATTTTCTATTTTTCCCCTCCATCTTTCACCATATGTTAAGGATTGAGAGATGGTGGAGAATATTCTGAGAGCTAAGATTTAAATTGTAAAGGATTTAATCATAAAATCAATTGCAATCCAATTTCCTATTTGAGTCAAACTGTCAACATTACACTACATTCCATTGTTAATACCAATTTCAATTGGTTGTGTTGTGAGCCATTTTTTATTCAAACAACTCACGCCGTTTGTAGGGATTGGTACTAAAGGCATCGTGAACTACCAAACTACCAAACGTTTTTACAATTTCGAGCAAGGTACACTATCTTGACTAGCTATTTTGAAGGAAGATTGAGATGATAATGATTTATTTTTGAGTTCAAAAGTCTCTTCTAGCATCATGGTTTTTTCTATCATTATTCATGCTTAATTAGCTATTTAATTAGCTATGCTTCTACAAAGGTAGGTTGGTGGTGCAATATTTCTTAACATGAGATTAAATACATGAATAGATCATATCACATCCATCTTATTGTAACATAGTGTTACGGATATCGTACCCAAGGGATTATATTCAAAATTGCTCAAGAGTAAAGCAAAGTTTAATGCACATCCAAGTAGAATTCCAAGTAAGAATCAACTCAACAAAATCAATGAAATCAAATTAACAAAAGCAATTAAATCAACTATTACACTTAGCACACTATGAGATTGATAAAATATATGAGAAGACCATGGTTGAATACTTGCTTGACTAAGTTTTCACTTGATCCTTTTCTCAAGCATTTCATCAAACACCTATCACACTAAATATAGCATGGATCAAAAGATGTTACTACTAGGTTTCATCAAACACTAATAATAACTTGTTCTCTAAATCAATCATATGTCTACAACTTGAAATAAAGAATCATAACCACAATCCATGGACATGATTAAAATGTCTATGTCTAGATCACTTCATTCATTCTCAAATTCTAGATCTAAACCTAAAATTTCTATGTCTAGCTTCAATCAAGTTTAGATTCATGTTTCAACTAGTTTTCACCAATTGAATTTGATCAAATATTACTCAATTAAGCTATATTAGGTAATCACCACATGATCCAACTTAGATCTACAAATATTCAACCACAACAAGTTTAGCCTAGCATAGCTACACTAAAATCAACACAATTAATCAAGAAATCCATATCAAGCTCTAGAGATGAAAGTAAAAGTAAGGGTTAGAGGGAACTTGAGATGGAGATGATGATTCTAGAGCTAGAATCCTTGGGACTTGAAGAATTTGTCACCAATAAAATCTTCTTCTCTTTGAATCCACTTGAAAATTGAGAGAGTTTCAAGGTCCAAAATAAATTCTATTCTATTCAATTTCAAAGTGTCTAAAAGTTTTTACAAAATGAGTCTAAGATCCCTCTCTATGAGTTCAGAATGGTATTTATAGTAGAATTCAAAAACACCACGGAATGACTCCAAAATTACAAATTTCAATATTGACAGTTTGGCACTGTTACCGGATTGCATTTCGGTAAGCAATTCGGTAATGAGCTCGGCTTCAAATAAGACATACGTTTCCTGCATTCATACCGAACTCTTATCTCGGTAGCCAGTTCGGTGACGAGCTTGGTCAGAGAAGGTGTTTTCTTTCTTCAACCTTTTAACGAACTGTAGTCCGGCAATGAATTCGATTTCTAATTCGTCCTGAAGACTCAACTTCAATGATCAGCACAAATCGAACTAGTTCGGTTTCCAGTTCGGTAAGGAGTTCGTCTAGAGAAGGTTTTCTTCAACACACTACACATACCGAACTATATTTCGGTAGTGAATTCGGTCAGAGGAGGTTTCTTAACTGAAATTACTGTGCCGAACTGTAGTCCGGTAATCAATGTGGTATTCATCTCGGTTGCTTCCCTCCATGCTCATTTTCCTCCACTTTTCGACCCCTTTTGATCCGAAACCTTCGCTTTTATTTTTTTAGACTTTAAGTCTCCATTTATAACCTTTGCTCCTGAAAATAAGCGAAAATGTCTCAATTATGTGCATTACATTAAGAAAAATCAACCGAATTCATATCAAATTAATGATACTTTTCAAACTCATCAATTTAGTTGTTCATGTGGCTTATAGGTCGCAACTAATGTCATAAGAATTTTGGATTCTAGAGGTGTTCACTCATTTTATGGTTAGAGTGTTTCAAAATTAGAAACTGGGTGACTTTTGGTGCAGCAACAACCCCCAAAGTGAGTCCAAAAGAAAAATAAATAATGATAATTTTAAATACCGATTCATAGTGATAAAATAAGTCAGTTGATGGGTGGAAGAGCCAGCAAGCCATTATAAATTAGAGACAACAAAGGTGGGTAAAAGGATGGAAGACGACTTATTTCCGTCTTTCAATTGCTTTCGTTCTACAAGAGGGAGATTTTCCTTAGATTTTAAGGTAAAAATTTTTTAGTACTTGAACCTTTTAAATACTTTATACTTCCATAAAAATTTAGAATTTTTAGGGAAAGTTACTCAGAGGGGTCAGCGAGTTATTCCATTATTACTGCCAGATCGAGTTTTGGTATTTTTTTACTATCAAGTGGTATAGATTTTGAATAATGTTGCAGGCAGAACTAATAATGTTAGGTCCAAGGTTTGACTTTGTTATCTGGCACCTCAAAGCTTACGTGTCGTAACCTGAAATTGACGTGTATTAGTGAAAAAGGTGTGTTGTCGGGGCATGTAAGTAATTTTAATTGAAAAGTATAAAAAACTAAAATCAATAGTACAAAACTGTTCATCACATTTTTTTGGTTTCTATCCCTTTTCTCACACACTCTCCCATTGACACCCAGCCACTTGAAAACAGAAGTGACAACACCGGTGGGGCGCTAAAAGCAGGTATGACCTGTGCCATTTTGTGCCAATTTTTCATTTTGGGTTTCGCATCACATATATCTATACACTCTCACTTCCATTTGTATATAAAATTATATGTAGTGGTCGCCATTTGTAGGTGTTTGGAAGAATAGGAGCTTTCTCATATGTAACAACGACAACTTTAGTCCGGGTAAGTAATTTACTCTATCTAATTACGCTTTGATTTGCATAAGCATTACTATTTTGTAGAGTTTTTTTTTGTTTTATCTTTTCCTTTCCAACTTTTGTTCTAAACTGGGTATAGCTAAGCTCTATTTTAACTTGAAAGTTAGGTTTTTGTTATTTGTGTTATTCCTTCTTGAATCGGTAATAGTTATTGTTGTATTCCATTTTTGGTTAGTTTATAAAAACCTAATTTTGGCTAATTACTTATCAATATTTTTAGAGAATGCATGTGCTTTGTTTTTGTTTGAATACCCTCAGAATAAGTGTCACATGTTTTTTATATGGTCTTCAATCAGTATTCATGAGTTTGGTAAAATATTTGATGGATGTGTAAATATATCAATATAATATATGGGGTTTTGGTAGTTCAAAAAGGGATGTGGAACCATTGACTTGTTGTTCTGGGTTTGTCGAAGGTGGTGTAGTTATGAGGTATCTATAAATATATTTGCTGACATGTTTAATGTTATTTATAATTATGGGTGCTGTTGTGGCAAGTGTTTTGCGTTTTTTTACGTGTTAGTCTATATTTATTTGAAGATTAATGGTTACACTTTTATGCACTTGTCAAAAACATGTCTGAGTGGAAATGTGGTTGATAAAGTGTATCTTTTTAAGTGTAATTATATATGATAATGGAACAACTAATTTATTTTCTGCTGTATTAGTTTCTGCAGACTTGGCTATCTATGGTTGTGACATGGAACTTGGACATTACTATATGAGATTTGGTTTGGCAAACATATGTTTATTGTAAGTTTTAATTGGTTTTAATATTTTCAGGTATAATGGGAAGGTTGGACCTATGGGTGAGGTTCTATAGCGCCAAATTCAAGTATATTGCATATCATGCCATGTCATTCATATTATAATGAATAAAAAGCTCTGTACAAATTCATTTCAATCATGAACAAACCGATATCCCCAAAAATTTAACTTGATGGAAGTCCTATTGTCGTGGGATGAGAAAATCATAACAATTGATACAAACACTGAATTTTAGTCAATGCTGAAAAGTTCTTTTGCAGGGATGAAATGATGGTCTTCATCATAATTCATCTCCTTCCATGGCTTATTGCTCCATCTGATGCGCCATTTATACCTCTAATGATTTAAAGGGAAGAGTTACAACTAATGTCATGAAGGAAGTCGAAGCAAATGTTGAAAATAATAGATATGTTATGCCTCATCAGAGATAGAGTTTGAGGTTTGTGATAGAAGTATGTACAAGCTGGTGAACCTGTCAACGAAGACATGTGACTGTAATGCTTGGAGTATATCTGGAATACCATGTAGACATACCATGGAAATCATCACAGGCTGTAGATTAGATCCTGTGGCGTGGGTGGACAGTTACCTAACAAAGGTTGCGATGATTAGATCATATGAGTATGTCATACATCCAATACTAGATAGTGCAAACTAGTCTGATCATGAGTACCAGAAAGTCTTGCCCCCTTTGTTTAAGAGGAAATCTAAGCGCCCGAAGAATATTCATCGTTGCGATCTACTAATAGAAGGTCCTCCCATACCAAAAGGTTGGGCAGGTGTAGATGTTCCCATTGCCTAAACATAGGTCACAACATTCGTAGATGCTAATCTATTGCTCCTGTAGTTCAGAGCTCAGCTACAGTCAAAAATAAGACCTTAAAAGGCACATCACTGAAGAGAGCCAGAGGAAAATTGTAAATGTAAATTGCAATACCAATAACAAATGTTGGAAGTAATTTGTATTTCTCTTGACCACCCACTTTAACTTATACTCATGAATCTAAACCATGCAGTCAATAACTGAATGAGTTACCACTGAAAAAATGGCTCCCGACCGTAAAACCTTCCAGAAAAGCAAATTTAAGGTATAGATGTATATAAGATAATGAATTGCTTATACCACCATATAACTATAGTTATAAAATTACATATTTTCATATTTTTTACAAGGTGTGTGTTAAAATGACAAATATATTTGCCATTTACGTTGCAGATTTGTAATACATCCAAACCAACACCAAAGACTAAACAAAACCCAAATAACAAGAAATAGAAAACTTTCATTGTGCAAGGAGCGGCAACTTAACCTAATTCAATTTGAAGTCTACATTTTGAAACAACCTCGCATCTAAGAACTAGGATGGTTATCTGTAGACAAGTGTTCGCTTTTTCGAGCCAGCTGTCGCCTATTTGATCCCGTTATGTGGTTGGAGTAGTAACTATTCTAGTTATATAATTATTTTATATAAACATTTAGACTCTAAATCTATTTATGTATTGAGTATGAACATCCCTTTTTATGAAGTTCCAAAATATGATTTATTGATCATACTCAAGCCCTGTATATGTGCAGGTACAGTGGCAAGTCTAGACATCGATTGAGCTCATTCAATAAGTAAATTACCATTAATAAGCATGACCAAAGTTTACTACAGTAACAGGTTGATTTTCAGGCATATTCAAGATTCAATATGAATCCGTTTTTGTATTGTTACAACTCTATTGTATAGATGTTAAATGTGTTAGGTTATATGGCATGGAATATTGTTCTTTTTGTTTGTGTTGGGATAACTAAGTGTCTCAAAGTAGAAACTACCATGTATTTAGGTTGTGTTGGATGAAGTAAGATTCTTTTTGTTTCTCTTGGAAAATTTAAGTGTCTGAAAACAAAGCTTTTTGATTTGTTTTTGCTTGGGTTTAGACTTATTGGCTTCTATACTTTTTTACTATAGGCCATATATTCCCTTGAATCCTAAAGGGAATTGAAATAGGGAAATGGTTAGTCCTGTTTAATTGTAAATCAATGACTGTAATGTTGTACTTAGTATTTAGTGAATGAGATAATGTTATATAGTGGACTACATAATATCTACTTATTTTGTGCATTGTATTTTTGGGTTTACCATAGGTAAGCTAGTTTATAAAAAAATGAAATATTGTTAATTTGGAACATTACGTTAGATATTGTTAAATTTGTAAGCATTTGCATTAAGTAGATATAAATTTTTTTGATCTCATTTTTGCCATATATTTGACCCTTCATTCACTAAAATTGTTTGCAAACCTTCTAGGATCTGCTTCCACAAACATAAAACACAAATAGTAGTACCATGAAGCTTATTATACAAATGTTTTGGAGGAGAACTTGGTCTCTCATTCATAATAAGATATTTTCCATTTGTTCGATTCCACTACTAGGTACTTGTATGTTAGTTCTACAATGACCAGTACTGCTTTCTTTCTGTGTGTGCATTGCTACTATCAATGGTGGTATTTTTGAAACACGAGAATCCTAATATATCTTCTAGAACTTTTATGTTAATTTGATCTTCCTCCGATTCCCAAAAAGTGTAGAAATTGCATTTTCCCTTTTCACAGTTAAAGTATAACTTGAAAGGATTATTTTTTTATTCTGAAATGTCAATAATAGCTTTCCAAGAATACTTGCATCATTAGTATTCAAATTAAATAAGTTGTCCATTCACATCGGTATACCAAAGCCGTGACCTTTTTTTTTGTCCCAAGTCTAAACTAATATAGATGAAATAACAATAAATATCTGTTATTATGAAAATTAAAAAAAATCAATTTCATATCACATCTTACTTACCTGCATATAGAACCAGCAGTTTAGAGTAGATTGGTTGGAGCGAAAAAATGGTAGGTCAAGTAGTGTTAAAGAAGATGGTCTCCAATAGCAGGTTCTTTTTTAGTGTTAAAGAATTTGTCCATGAAATAGCTATTGAAGAGGTTACCACAAGTTCTCACAACTCGCTCCAAATTATGATTTAATGAAGATATTTCCAATGAGGTGCTTGCTAATTCACGTGTCATAGCATAATGCTTATAGATGAGTTCTCTAATTCTAAAGCCTGGAGGTGTATATCAAATTCTGAGAATTGTAACATCATTTTGTACTCTCTTTGGTGTAAGTTTCCTACTTTGCCAAACTCATATCAGAATGCTATTGAACTACTATAAGCACAAAAGTTTAAAGAACTAAGCCTCCTTTGAATTCCAAGCTAATTTTCAATGGAAAGCCATGGTGATTTCCCTATTCAAAGGCTTATGGTGCACCAAGAGGAAGAGCAAGTATCCAGAAAAATGCACAAAAGTAGATACAACAAGTCAAATTATAGAAAACGGGTAATGAAATTAGGATGGGTTCAAACAAATTTGAATTTAAAAATTCAACTAAAATTATCTCTAAAGAAGCTAAAGCTTTCTTATTTACAAGATAATGAAGCACAAGCATCAGAGTTTTAGAATTGTTCTTGGCTCATCCTATTAGTGGAAATTATGGGTACGCAATGGCTAGAATTAAATATTTTAAAAAAACATATGAAGGAGTACTAATTATTTGGCAATAATGGAGGATTGTGTTTTGTAGAGAAAAGAAATGAAAATAAAGAAAGGTAGTGTAATCAAGGTTTTCTTAAAATTTAAAAGACTTTATCCAAGAAGAATGGAGGTATTTTCAATATGGACGTGGCACAAAGTACAACGTTTATGGAAACTGCATAATATACTAAGAGGAGTCGACGGAGATAAAGAATTCGTGGGATTCTCGATTGGGGAAGAATTTGAGGTAAAAAAAGATTGATGAATGAAATCAACTTGCAAACAACGAAATCTACATTTCTTCAGCATACCAATAAAACTCTGGCTGGAAATCAGATATAACGTTCATACCGGTGAGATCGATTTCGAACATCCGGACCGAAGTTTCATAAAGCGAATGGGTTTGATATGTGATATCCGAATAGAATGATATGGTTAAAAAGAGATCGAGAGTATAATAGTTATAACAAGGAAAGTAAGTAAAATACACTATTAAGAAACAAGGTGATTTAACTATTAAAACCTGAAGTAAATTATAAATTTTGTTATAAATATGGGTTATTTATTTCTATATGACTTAAAAGTTTTATAACGTGATTCTAACACTTAAGGCATAGTTTGGAGACAAATCAGACGGAGAGGAATCTTGTAAGTCTAAAATCTCATGTACAATTTCATTTGTTTTAATTAAAATGTCACATAAATTTGTTTGGAATGTTTTGACTCCATTAAAATAATATAAATAAAACTACTTATTATTTATAAATTAAATATTTACTTTAAAACATGAAATTATTAATAACGCTAATGTGGAAAATGGTTAAAACAAAATTTGCCCAAAAATATTATTTAAAATAAAATTTAATTAAAAATAAAAAAAGTTAAATATTGTCAAGAAATAGAATATAATAATATATTTATTATAGAAAAATTTTAAAATATAAACCAACTAAACATTATTTTATATTATTAAGTCTAACCATTTTTATATTTTAAAATAATTTTTTATGATTTGATATCTTTAAGTATGAGAGTTTAATATAATTACGTTGTTATGGTGAATAAATGAATGTTAGGGTTTATTTTGGGATTTGGTATTGACCATTTAATTTCGTCTTTAGTGTTTAGGTTGTTGTTATAAAGGGTTAGAATTGAATATAGTTGGCTATTTAATGTTTATTTTATTGATAATGTGTTGTTTGTATCGTACTATAATGAATCATGTTAGAGCAGTGATATTTTATGATGTATTTAGCATGGTAGTTTATATAAGGTGTTATTTCGGGCTATGCTAACACTACAACAAAAATCTCCATTTGTGACGGTTAATAAACGCCACAAATCATCTTGTGTGGCGTTTTTCAACTACCACAAATGATGTTAGAGCAGTGATATTTTATGATGTATTTAGGATGGTAGTTTATATAAGGTGCTATTTCGGACTATGCTAACACTACAACAAAAATCTCCATTTGTGACGGTTAATAAACGCCACAAATCATCTTTTGTGGCATTTTTCAACTACCACAAATGAGGGGGGGAGCAAATAAATTTGTGGCGTTTTTATACCGCCACGAATGTGATATAATAAATATTTGTGGCGCTTTTATAACGCCACAATATATGCAACTAAAAATAAAAAAATAACTTCCCAACAGGTCGCCCATCCTTTCTTCTTGTAACCAAGAACACTTAACTTCTCTTTCTTCTTGTAACCAAGCACACTTAACTTCGTAGTTTTTTAATTAGGTGGATCAATGAAGCTATTTGTAACCTTATAATATTAATAATATAATAAATATTTATTTTATGTCTACTCAGTCATAAAATTCTATAATTTTTTTATTAAAAAATATTATTTTTCAAAACAAAATATTAAATTTAATATTTATTAATAAAAAAATTATTTTAAAAATATATTTTTAATTGTGGCGGTTCAATTGAACCGCCACAATTATGTCATTCGTGGCGGTTCACATAGTGAACCACCTCAATTATGTCATTTTTGGCGGTTTATATAGTGAACCGTCTCAATTGATTTCAATCGTAGCGTTTCATATAGTGAACCGCCTCAATTATGTATTTGTGGCGTTTCACATAGTGAACTGTCTCAATTATGTCATTTGTGACAATTCACATAGTGAACCGCCTCAATTATGTCATTTGTGGCATTTCACATAGTGAACCGCCTCAAATGACTTTTCAATTGTGGCGGTTCTTGAAGTGAATCGCACGAGTAACATAATTGTGGCGGTAGCCACAAAAGGCCAAAATTGTTGTAGTAAAAAATCTTCCATGTTAAAGTGATTCTCGAAGAATGTTAAATAGGGTGTAAGATTAGTGGAAAACAAAAAGTCAGAAATTTGAATTTAGGTTATACTTGTCAAAATAAGGCAATTGGGAATATTATAAGATTGCCAATTAAAGAGTACGGTGATGATTTAGTTTTTAACCCGAAGTCAGGTTTTTATTTATGCAGGAAATATTGAGAGGATTGCTAAAGCAAACAATAATGACGTGCAATTTTATAATGGTAATGATCCAAAAACTGATTTTTGTAACTACGGTGTAGATCTTACGTTAAGCAATTATCCTAACCTTTATTGATTAAAAATTTCATGAGACGAATGAAGTTTTCTTTTTATATGGCATTGAAAATGGTCGTAATGGTGACAATCCCATGATGAATTATGTATTGAAAAATGAGGATGCAGATAACGGTATTAGTAATTTGGATCATGAGGATAAAACAAATAGAAATGGTAAATTTGGAAGTCCAAAGAATAATGGTAATCAAATTTGAGAAAACTAAGGCATGAATAATCATTGTTTCAAGGAGAAAAGATACTATCCATTATCCACGCCTCGTGCCTTAAGCGATCTAAATAAACTGACACAATTCAAGAGTAAAGAGATATGAATATTTCAATTAAGAACTTTGTCGTCGAAATAAACTATCTTTTATTGTTATGAGGTCTAATTAAGTTATATTTTAAATGGCATATGTCTAGGATAATAAGGGGTATAAATTTCATTCCAAGTAAAACGATCCTGCAGCGACTGTCCTTAGTGGCATGTGATTAAATTTGAGCTGGAATACAATTGTCTTTGTGATTGAGACAAAACCAATAAGAGGATGATGTGCGCAAAAGTAATCAATTCATTCTTTTCCACTTAAGTGAAGGATGCTAAGTTTAATTCTGTCACTATAGTTAGCGAAATTCGATTCTGTTTCTCAATGAAATTATTCTACAACACGATTTTGGAGAGCTCTACAATATGCCGAGTGTTAGGAAATTTCCGGTTCTATCCCAATTTCTTCCTAATTCCTAGTTCGATTCAACCAAAACAATCAGCCCAAACACAAACACAATATTTAACGTGGTTCGGCAAATTGCCTAATCCACGGAAAGATAACAACTTTACTATGAGAAATAAGGGTTACAAGTCATTCAGACGATACTCTCTCTCCACATAAAATTGTTTTTCTTTCTCAATCAGAATCTCTTTTAGGCGAACAACTCCACCACGGCGAGACAACCCTAAATCAAAATCTTTTTAATGGCGAGACAACCCCAATGTAATGATCATTACCCCACTCGGCAGGCATGACCCCAATCCAATGATCATTACCCCACTCGGCAGGCATGACCCCAATCCAATGATCATTACCCCACTAGGCAGGCATGACCTCAATCTCAACTCGAAATCTCTTTAATGGCGAGACCCCAACCCCAATAACCATTACCCCAACAGGTATGACCCAACTCCAATGATCACCACCCCAAAGGGACAAGATACTTTCTTCTACATGAGACAACTCTATTTATAGTGATCATCAAATATACTTTCCTAATTTGTTTCCTTTCCAACTAAGGAATACAATCAACCAAATTAGGAAAACAAATCTTTCCAAAACAAGGAATCAAACCATTAGGAAATAGATCCAAACTCAAACTAGGAAAACTTTCCTAAAAGGAAATCTTTGTGATTCAAGGAAATCCTAACACCGAGAAGCTTGCCAATTTGAGCTAAGGATGGCAAAATTAAGGGTAATATCCTACCCATATCCATATCCTTTATACATCCGAAAAAAATTTAAGGTTATGGATTTACCCGTGACCTTAAAATTAAATAACGGGTACGATAAAATTCTACCCTCAAAATGTAAGGTTCTAAAAATATCGATGTTAGAACCCGTCAAATATCCATACAATATCCTTATAATATCCTTATTAAAACGTCACAAATATTCATGCATGAGCTCTATAATATCCTTATTAGAAAATCACACTTATTTATGCTTGAAGTATTATGTATCATAAATATTCATGCATCAACTATATATATTTGGTAAAATCACAATTTAACACCCACACAAAAATCAACACATCAAATTTTTCAACTTTAAATTTATTGATCAATTAATTTATCTATTTCATTTAATTTAATTTTCTTTTTTCTTAGATTTATTTTTTTACTTTTAAAAGATAACTTTAAATGGTTTTTAATTTTAATAAAATTATACATTAGAAAAGAATAATGAAGTGATTTTTAATTTATAAATACATTTCTATTATATGAAAAAATATAAAATAATTGTTGTAAATGAAATTAAAAAATTAAAAAATGTAATTGATATAGGTTAAGAAGAAAAAAACCTTAAATTAAATCTAATTGAATAAAAAAGATTTTGATATTATATAATAAATCTAATCAAAGTAAATATGAAAGTCAAATAATATAGTACAAACTATTTGAATTAAAACAATCTACAAATTCGACTTAGGATGATTTAATTTTGTTTTTATGACAAAATTCAATTAAATAAAAAAATTGAATTTGAGATCATTTCAAATAAAAATTAAATTAATTAAATTCAAATAAATTATAATTTTATTCAAATTAGGATGAATCCAAAGTATATTTTAATTTAATTAATATAAAATAATTAATTTAATTTAATGGATTAATTTCTTTTTTTTCTTTTGTTATTATTTTTTTATATAACTATCATATGAATAAAATTTTAATATTACTATAATTACTATTTTAATTATTTATAAACCTAGTAACTATATAAAAATATTTTAGCTTAGATTATAAATTTATAGAAATTTATAAAAAGTTCAAGAAAAAAAATGGTAAGCATTCATTAAATATTTTTCTCAAAATTATTAAATACAATCATTTATTACTACATAGTACCCAAGACCTTTTTTTCACATCCTCTTACAAATTATTTGTTGCATTCTCTCTCGTATCTAATAGAGTTCAGGGTTTAATAAGGTTCTCAAATTATTTGGGGCAATGTAAATGCTAAGTCTGGGGAGGTTATTATTTATCTTATCTTTATTTTAGTTTTATTTTTAGTTTTATTTTTAGATTGTTTTTTGTTATTTCTTTTAGGATTTTAGTTTTTCTTTTTAGTTCTGTCTTCCAAGTCTTTAGTTCTTCTTTACTGCTGCTTTTAGGATGAACTTTTTAAGTGCCTTTTTGATTGATTCACTTTTAATAATGAGTTTTTAGATTGATTTAGGAGTTGTGTAATATATGAGACTTAATTTTTGTGTGTGCATAAGATATCCGGTTATTTTTGTCATCCCTAATTTGAGCTATTGGGAGTCGTGGCAACTTTTGTCATGCATTTACTGTAACATCCGGCCTCCGCCCCCGTATGAACCCGAAGCACAGTGGAAACTTTGGAGTTCTCAATTTCTGGGCTCCCGAAAAACAATATGCACATTGGTGATATGGGTAGCAATTCAATTTCTTTTAACCTTATCTCAATATGGGGTGTTACAATCCACCACAATTAGGACACAACGTCCTCGTTGTGGTTGGCCCATATCATTCCCTGAATCTTTACCCCCGCTAGACGAATGCCCTGGGCTCTTATATCCACTAGCGCACTCGCCAACGGATGAACCCGAAGTGCGGTGGCAGGACGCCACATCATTCACAATCGGTCTTAAGACTGACCACTAGCCCCACAAACCACCATGAGCTTTCCAGCATGCTTTGTCCTCACTCGCATGCTTCCCTAGAAATCTTCTCGGAAGGTCACTCATCCCAAGATTTCTCCAAGCCAAGCACACTTAACTTTGAAGTTCTCATGATTTGGGTTCCTGAAAAACAATGTGCACATTGGTGATATAGGTAGTAATTCAATTCCTTTTAACCCTGTCTATATATGGGATGTTACAATCCACCCCCTTAGGACACAACGTCCTCGTTGTGGTTGACCCACATCATTCCTAGAATCTTTACCCTCGCTAAACGAATGCCCTGGGCTCTTCCGTCCATAGGCGCGCTTGCGGTCGCAGGGTTTCTTTGATACCATTTGTAATGTCCGGCCTCCCCCCAAATGAATCCGAAGCGCGGTGGCAGGGTGCCATATCATTTACAATCCATCTTAAGGCTGAATACTAGACCCACTGACCACCATTACGCTTTCCAGCATGCTTTGTCCTCACTCGCATACTTCCCGGGAAAACTTCCCAGAAGATCACCCATCCCAAGATTGCTCCAACCCAAGCACGCTTAACTTTGGAGTTCTCAAGTTTGGGCTCCCGAAAAATAATGTGCACATTGGTGATATGGGTAGCAATTCAATTCTTTTTAACCTCGTCTCAATATGGGGTGTTACACTTACACATATTAAGAGTATCCTATTGGGCACTGTCACATGCATTCAAACATCTTTTAAAGGTCATTTTAAGTACTTTTTTGCTTCAAAGCAGTGTAAAATGATTCAAAGGGTATATTTGACCATTGTTATCATGGATGTTATTTCACTTTAAGGGAAAATCAACCTGGGTATTGGACCTAGATAGGTCTGACCAAATTTCCAAATTTTCCCCATCACATTTAGTTTGGGTCCAAAAGAGAATAATGATAGTTGGACCTAGTTTCTTCAAAAGTTTTATGACGTTAGAGGCACCCCTAATGATATTGTCTTTGACTTAGTAGTAGCCAAGAGCATATATTTTCTGAAACTCTTCATGTGCATTATTACTTCTATTTGAAGAATGATCTAGCAGAATACTATAGTGGAAGAAGCTACATTATAAGCGTGATTTGGAATGTAACTTATGCATACTCTAAGGCTGAGTGCTTAGCATTGGTTGATAGTTTGGTGACATTTTGTCCAAAAAAATCATAAAGATTTAGTTAAGGTTAGACCAAGGAAGTAGTTGCATTCATTTTGTCACGGCAATAGGTGGTGCATTATGATAACCTATTTGAATAATTCCTAGGATAAAGCAACATTCTTACTTGCAATTTACCCATCACTTCCACACATGAGTTTCTTAAATATCTTTTTGAGAGTTGGTTTTGTACATGAAGTGTGTCAGCTAACAAACTAGATTATTCTGTAGCTTAAGATGTTAATGTTCATTTAAGAAAGTAGGACTCATATGTCAAAAATGTTTGATATATATATAATTTTTTTAAAGTAAGAATTACCAAGTCATAAGTGAGGTATTAGGTAATGGGATAATAAACATAAATGAGAAGTCATGTACATACAAAAACTGATATATGGATGCTTATTTTGTTATCGTGCAATAGTCTATGTAAGGTGGCCTTTTTATAAATTTTTTATTAGTTTTAATTTATTTTGAAATGAACTATTCATGTAATTAATTTTTATTTATTTTACTAATTAGTTTGAACGTGTGATATAAATTCACATATGTTACAAATATTATGTATAGAGAACTAGAAGGGTGTATATTCAAACCTAATCCTTCAAGTTTCTAAATAGGGTGCTTGGTGAGAAGCCAGAGGCATGACAAAAAAAGTGATTCTACCTATGATCTAAGAAAAGTAGACTGCATGTTTGAGGGATAAGAGAATTTCATTCGCTAGTGAGTCTTCAAAATTTTTTTTTAAAGTGTGGCAACTTTAATTCTACGTGAATTCCTTCACCAAATTTAAAAGCAAATACATTAGCAATTTCATCAATATATTTTGAAACAAATCCCAAAACAATTCCTAAAATGTAGTATTTCATGTCACAAGCTCGTGTGATGGGCCAAACGTAGTCCACGTATAATCTCCAATATGGTGAGTTGTGCAATTCAAGCATTATCGCGAGGTAGAGCATATGATTTGCATCTATAAGAGCCTCTGTTTGCAACTAATAAAGTCCATGTTGATAGGAAAAATATCGAAGTACAAGTATCCAACAACAATGAAGATCATGAGTGTGATAATTATAATGTTTGAAATTATCATATTCAATTGTTTTCTTTATTTGTATGATTTTGATTAAATACACAATCTATAGTTTGGACATTTTAATAGAATTTATGAATTTTTAGACGATTTGTTTAACATAAGTGTTATTTCTTGATTGTTTTATTTTTATTTTTTAATTATGATATTGATAAGATTTTCTATTCCTAGAAATGAATTGTTTGATTCTTTTTCTTTTACTCCTATTGTAATGGTAAAACCATTAGTTGATACCCAACAAGGCTACTGTAATGCAATATTGAGCACAAATATTTTTGGAAGGTGAAATATGTGTAGCTCTATAATATCACCTAAGTCAGTGTGCAAATGGAAAATTCAAAGATGAAATTCAAGTTACTAAATGGCACGTGTAATAGAAAATTATATTATTGGTTTGACATCTCAATTAAGCTAATGTGTGAGAAATTGTTCACCAACTAAGTGACCCTTTCACCAAAAATTTATCGTACTTAAACCCTATTATGATACAATTTTAATTAAAAATATTTTAAGACAAAAACCAAACCATTTTGATTCAAATACTTTAATCTAATCTCGACAACTTTGTTAAAAAAATTCTTAACCAGGAAGTGAATGCTACTCTTAGCATTCTCTATCATTTAGGTACAAATGGATATATCCATTCATGTGGACAGCAACAAGTCGATTCCTCTTAGTCTGCTCTAGTTCTCATTCACCTTTCAACCTTATCCTAGAAGAAGTTTGTAGCACATAGTGTGTCAAGCACAACTAATAAATAATAAGTCTCTTTCACTTTTGTATCTTGCTCGATGATTGCAACGAGGTAGTCATATTTTACTAGATATTATCTATTAATGTTTCAGCTTTAAGACTATCAAATTTGAGTAGACAACTAGTTTTTAGTTCTCCTCTTGCATTTTATTTGTTCATGTATCAAATTGTTATATGAATTATTATGTATAGATATGTTAACATTTAATTGTTAATTTGTATTTTTTGTATGATAACGTGATATGTTCAATAGTATTGGTAATATGTTGTGTGTATTTTTCGTTAAATAACTACTTTAATTTTATATAGATTTTCCGTGTACAAATTGCCCCTCCAATGGCTTAGATGATGCTAGACCATCTCATGTAAAAAAAAAAATGGTAGAGTAATCAGAGAAGGATGAGTAGGTCAACGAAATCAAAGTGGATGTCATGCTTAACCACTTAAGGATGGATGGAAGGAAAATATTAGGGGACAAGCCAAAATTCAAGCATAACCAATAGCCTTCAAAAAATTTTAAAATACATACATTCCTCAATGTATACTAAAAATGAGATTGGAGAAACGTATTACTGGTCGTGTTGAAGCAAACATTAATATTGTTTGTAAGTTCCAGCACTCCACTGATCCTAAGGTGATTTACCATTTTTTAAGAACATAAAACTTTTCAAACTATTTCAATGGATTTCCATACACCGATGGTTGTGGGACAAATGACAGTGGATATTTTAAAACAATTATGGATGTAACTATCAAAGACATAAAGGCCTCATCTTAAACATATTATCGAAAATAGGGAATTAAGCATGGATTTGACTTCTTGGAATGATTTTAGTTGTAACAGACCGTTTTCGGGCCTAGTAACTGGTGTCGAATTTTGGGGTTTTATTGGGATCTATCAAGAGTTTTGATTTAAAATTGTAATTTCCGAGTCTTAGCGGGGGCTTCTGATATTTTTCACCTTATATATCTGTTAGCTAACCCTAGTTTTCATTCCTGCCTCCTTTCACGAATTAGAGTTGAGAGGAAACGTTGAGAGCTAGAGTGAAAGTTTGTTTGAGCCCCACCACTGTCTCATTCTAGTAAGTTCGGTCAGCTTCTGTTCCGTTAGTATAATGTTGTTGTATTCTAACGTCGATATTCTACAATCTATGTATAGGTTTTCGTTCTACGATTCTATATTCTATTAGGGTTTTGTTTGACGTCTTGAATTCCGGTAATTCTGCTCTGCTTTATTCTAGAATGTTTAGGTTTATTTTATTGATCTCGGTCACTAATCTCTTGAATCTTTCGGTTGTTTTTTTTTCGTTTGGGTTATGTTCAGTAGGCATTGTGGGCTGTGGTGGCTCTGCGGTCTTAGTCGTTTGGTAAGTCTCGTCGCTCTATAGAATCTGTTTGTACGTTTTTTTTTTGTATTTTTGGGTTTTCCGGTTCGGTTAGGGTTAAGTTTTGTTAGGTTCAGAATCGGTTGGAACCAGTATTCTGTGAATAACATTTCTGGTATCATTTTGCAAAGGACCAGGAAGAAGTAACTGCTCGGGCTGAGGAGTAGTCGTCTACTTTTCGCGTTGCTGTTGATCCTGGCGCTGTTGGTTAGAAGTTCGTTTTTATTACAATATAATGTTTGATGTATTATTTTATGGGTGTTACATGAGTCGGAATTCATGTTGTCTATTTACCCAAAAATAAGCCTACAATTATATTTACCCGAATGTGAGTTTTGTGTATACTGTTAATATGAAGTTGCTGAAATAATAAATTAATTGCTGAACTCGATTACCGGACAATTAAACACTTAATTAACCAGAATAATTGCCCTAGGACAGCTTTAGTTGGAATCCATGGCATGCCTAGGAATAGAGGATCCTCACACTGTTTTTATCGGCTTGAAGTGCCATTACTGAAACTGAACTCATCGGCTTCGGTCATACTGAATTACTGATACTGGGCTTTGGCTAACACTAATATTGTACTGTTATATGATATTTTTTGCTGATTAGCTACTTGGGCAATATTCTAAAACTATGATGTTAAAACTGTGATGTCTTGGTGTTGCTGGTTGTTTCGTGGTGTCAATTAGACAGTTAAACTGTTGGATTAATGCTGTTTTATTTTGTATGAATTGGAATTAATGAACTGGTCACAATTTGGATGTTGTCAAAATGGGTTTTAATGGCTAAAATGGACAAACCGGAAAACTAGACTAATTTAGCTGAATATAAATTTCTAAACCAAAACTGTATAGGACTTAATAACAAAAATGTATAAGAACCGTCGTGTCGTGCGGCTTGTATTTTGTTGGCCGGTTTAGTGCCCTTTTCTAGTTAAACACTGTATATAACAAAATGAATTGGCCATTATAAGGTTGTTAAGGGGTTGTGTTTGGGATTAAAGAAAGATAATTAATGATCGGCTGTTTGATATGTTGTTTAGACTGTTATTTTCTTTAGCAGGCTCTAGGTATGTCCGTAGGATCTACATTGTGTGCTCCCATGATTAGAGTCGAGTCTAGGTCATTTTGTGTGTGTGTGTTTGGAATGTGAGCGCTAACTTAGACTAATTCATAGACTAACGTATCTTTTATTTCTTCCTATTTTGTAATCTGGGAATAAAATTTCAGGTTGAGTGCAGGTACCCCGATTGTTTAGGCATTGTCTCATACTTGGATCACGGTATACATCATCATCACTTTCATGTAGCTTTGTTATTTAATTTTCAGACGTTTGTGTTGGACTGTTTGGGACTGTTATCGTTGGTTTGTTTTATACTTGCTGGATTTTTGACATTATTATGTTCCTTGGTATTTTTGGACTGTATGACTGGTTTTATAGATTTTATTGATGAATTGAAATAACTTTGGATTTTGGTTTATTTAATTGTTACAATTATGCGTTTGTTGTGTGGCGTCAGGCTCTTATCCATAGTTCTACTAGTGTGGGGGTTTGTCGTTACATTGTTAGTAATGTTGTCCTACACCAATAGTTGTTTGACAAATGACATTTGATGTTGGCAAAGAGCTACAAATGTATCAAATGAAGGCAGGGAGACCTCGTCTTAAATATATTAAGGAATTGAGCATGAATTTGGCTTCTTGGAATGATTTCATTAGTAATTTTATCTATCCTAAGGTGTAGTATAAGAAGTTCTTAAATTTTCACCATATGAAATCATTCTTGCAATTAATTACACGAAAGATTTAATCTAGGTTTGTCATGTTTGCCGACTAAATTGTCATTTTTAAATAAGAAGTAGATAGTTATCCATTGCACGATAGTTGCCTATGTCAATTAGTAGGAATCGACATTGATGAATTTTGGACATGCTAAACTAATAGGGGAAGTAGAGTTTTTACAATGATGGCTAGTATTAGAATTGATTCTATATACATTATAGGTGAAAGAAAAGATGGAAATGGTGATGATGATACCAATGAGGACGAAGGAGTTAACATTGAGTTTAATGTTTAACTTGGGACTATCTTAATTAAATGATCGGTTAGCTGGGTCTTTTAATATATTTGATCGTTAATATTTATGTTCTAAGTGTTTAATTCAAATTCACTTTTTAAACCCCCACTTTATACAACTTGGTTAATATACAAATCAGAATTAGTACCGTTCTCTATGGATTCGACCTTGTTTACTATAATTAATTTTTCGTTTACAGGATATTTTAAATATTGACAGACTCGGCACCCGTCAAATTTTGGCGCCGTTGCCGGGGAACGGTATTAATCAATTTTGTTTCTATTTATGACCTGATTTTTTTCATAGTCGTACCTTCTTTATGCCTATAGCGTCAAATCAAAACACTTATTCTGAAGATGTTAAACATAGTAGGATGACAAGGATGGCTCTTAGAACCAGACCTTACAACAAATAAGGTAAGTGATCTCCATAATCAGATTAAAGAATTAACTGTTGCGGTTTATCAATTGGTTGCAGGTGAAGCTCAACAGTCGTGCCCACAGGCAAGACTTTGTGGAATTTGTGGTACATCTGAACACTCGATCGATGCATGTCCAACTTGGCAAGATGACACCCCTGAACGATTTGATGCATGAGAATTTTACAATTATGATTCCTACTTCAATACCTACAATGAAGGATGCTGGGATAACCGTGATCTTGGATATTGGTCAACGAGTTATCAATTGAATGAACCAGTTTCCCAATATGAGAATGACCAATATTCAGGTAACTCTTTAGCTGATATTATAAAGCAATTGGAAACTAACACACTCTTATTTCAACAGGAGACACAACAATTTCAACAGGAGACTAGGACGAGCATAAAAAATTTGGAGAAGCAAATGAGTCAACTAGCCACTACTGTAGGCCAGTTAGAATCACAAGGAAATATTCCCTCACAAATAGAGCTAAACCCGAAAAACATCGGTGTGGTTGCCTGGTGAAACGAAAAAGAATTGAGCGATCATTGTGCCCACAGTAAAAAAACCCTAACTAATCGTTGTGCCCATAACAAAGAGCTGACAAAAGAAATTAACGTTGAAACCCTAACTCAGGGGAAGAACCATGCCCACAGAGAAAGGGATCAGTTGGAAAAAGAAATCAACGTCAGAACTGATGACCGTGCTGTATTAGAAAAGCCAAAAGCCTTAGAGGTCAGACCAAATTTTCCTAGAGACCCAAGGAGCCAAAAATCATGGAAACCAAACCTCTATTTCTCGATAAGCTAAAGGAGACTAAGGAGGTCAATGAAGAAAATGAGATTTTCGACACTTTTAGAAAGGTTGAGGTTGGAGACACCAAAATGTGGCATGAACCAGAAACGTTCCAACATCGGGTAAGTATCATTCCTATTTTTCTTATGCTCATAACTAAGTCACGATTACTCTTTGTTATGCAGGTGCCGAAGTTGAAGTTATATTACAAAGGGTTTCGAGTTGGAATATCAGATTAGTTTCAGTTTGATTCTGCAATTCGTGTTAGATGAAATTCAGAAACGTCTAGCCACAGACGTAAAATCAAGGCGCTGATTGAGAGGCAACTCAAAAATTTTTATTTATTTTATTTATTTTATTTTTATTTTTATTTTCAATTATTTTTATTTATTTTCAATTTATTTTTTTATTTTGTTATTTTATTTTATTTTTCTTATTTTATTTATTTATTTATAATTTTATTTTATTTTAGATATTTAATAATAATGATTTTAAAAAAATAAAAAATAAAAATAAATAAATAGTTAGAATTAAATTTCTAGAATATCTAATTTTATTTGTTTGATTTCTTTTGAAAAAAAAAATAAAAATAAAAAAAAAAAATCAGAAAACCAAAATTTTTTATTTTTCATTTTTTTTTTTCATTTCATTTTATTTTATTTTTATTTTACTCTATTTTTTATTTTTCTTTTTATTAAATATTAAAATAATATAAATTGCAATAATAGATATTTTAGAATTTCTAATTCTAATTGTTTTTCTTTATTGTGCAGGAATTAAAAATCAGAAAAGAGATAAAAAAAAAGAACAATCAGAAGTTCAAAAACACGTGAACTGTCACTTTGAACCCTAGCCGCCGCACGCCGCCATCGTTTTCCTCCTCCACTCATCATCCAGCGCTGCCTTGCCGTCACAGCTTCCGGTCGTCAATCAATCTTCTCGCCTCGACTTCTCCAGCGTCGATCTCCAGTTAGCCGCGGTTTTCATCTCCTCCATTCGTCTTCCCGCCGTCGTCCAAGTCCGGTCGTCGTCAATATCTCTTCATTCGTCAAAATCGTCGGTCTCCGCCAGCAATAGTGCCTCCGTTCAGCATCGTCATCCAAGTTGTCGCCGTATCTCACTGTTCGCCGGCCTTCGCCGGTCTCCTCTCAGTTCAGCTAGCATCGTCCTCATCTCTGCCTTGTCGTCGGTCGCGATTCGTTGTCAGCGTCTCTCCAAAGCAGATCTCCTTCACAAGTTTTAGGGAAGTATCTGTCTACTTTTTTGTTTTACAATGCTGACACATACATTGGGGCAATGTAAATGCTAAGTGTGGGGGAGGTTATTATTTATCTTATCTTTATTTTAGTTTTATTTTTAGTTTTATTTTTAGATTGTTTTTGGTTATTTCTTTTATGATTCTAGTTTTTCTTTTTAGTTATGTCTTCCAAGTCTTTAGTTCTTCTTTACTGCTGCTTTTAGGATGAACTTTTTAGGTGCCTTTTTGATTGATCACTCTTAATAATGAGTTTTTAGATTGATTTAGGAGTTGTGTAATATATGAGACTTAATTTTTGTGTGTGCATAAGATACTGGCAGATGTTTTTAGAGCTTATAATAATTTAATTTAGAATCCCCCAATGCTAGCATACTTGGGAAAATAGAAGACAGTTAGTTAGTACGCAGTTGCAAAAAAAAAATAAAATAAAATAAAATTAGACATTGATCATGTGACTCAATATCGTCAGTTGAGATTAGTGGATCGGTATTAATTCCCCTTAAGTTTTTTGTATGTATGCAGCCACTGATGGTAGGAGGATTGTCCCTTTTATGGGTCGAATTCAGTCCGACTAAAGTCACGCATTTTTAGTTTTTCTATTCTCCTTTGCTAGCCGGAATAGGTGACACGGCACTTATTCTCCTTAAGTGGCTTATGTATGGAGAAGCTAGTGATTGGGAAGGGTTTAGTACCTTTTTGGGGGCCGTTTAAACCTAGAAATAACTGGAAGTGTTGATTTGAAATGTCTCGCTGGTTGTTTAGGGTCAATAAAAAAAATCGAAAAAAAAAGACCTAACCAGTGGCTTTTACTATTTGTTTTATGTTATTATCTGCTGCTTAAACTGTGAAGAAAGCTGATGGTTTTCTTATCTGCTTATGGTACTGGTGTAGTGGATTCTTTCGCGAATTATTGTTTGTTCTCCTTACATCTGCTTTAATTTAAAGATGGAATTTAAATATGTGTGCTTAATCTGATGACAATTTCCTTTTCTTTTAATTATTCATTATTTAGAGTGATTTGAACTTTAACTGTGGGTACGGTTGAACATAGTTGATTCCTTTTTGGAAGCAGTTTTGTGAGACCGATTGAGTCTTCTTTTAAGCTGGTCATGAGCATACTTGAGGGCAAGTATGAGATAGTGTGGGGGAATTTGATTAAGCACCATATGTGCAACATTTATGCACTATTTCATTAATTATTTTGAGGACATTATTGTGATTTTATACTAATTTACCCTATTTTTGTGAATATGAACAGTTTGGAGGCATTTGTGCAAATTATGAAGATTTTTGGGATTAAAGACCAAAAATGCAGAAAGTCAAGGATTGAAGACTTTCACATCTTTCAAAAGTTAAATCCGAGATTATACTAGAGAGGATTTTGAGGAGATTTTATGGGTTTTGTTATTTTTCTTAACGGAGCATATTTACTCTGCAGAACAGATAGTTAGAGGATCTTTTTATTTTCTAAAAAGACTTGAAGGAGGCATCAGACTTTAGTTTTTCCTATCTGTTTTCTTCTTTTTGTAAGTTTAGTTTATGTTTTAGAAAATGATGTTGATTGCGCCTATGGGGTGCTAAACTAGTCTGCCCAGCTAAACGATTGATTTAATGAATTCGTGTTGTCAGATTTTTCTTCGTTGCTTTATCTTTTAATATTTGTATAATCTCTATGCCCATAGTTAAGGTCATTCTGTGCCCATAGCTAAGGTCATGTTAATTTTATTTAATTAATTGATTAAGCGCGCGATTGGTTAATTGAGTATGCTAATACACTGCATGTTAGATAATTCGTAATTAATCTAATCTAGGTAGTGTTGAGGTTTCACAATCATAGTTCAAGAACTGTCATACTGATTCATTGGCTATGATCATAGGTCTTTTCCTGTTCATATTGCAATCTACGTGTTAGATTAGTGATTGATTCGAAGGGTCGTACCCGGTCAGTCTAATAACTAAGGAAAAGATTGGTTGTTAGGCACGTTGTCAATAACTATAACTGTGGTTATTAAATTCGATAGAGATATCTTTTGAATCAATGATCAACACATTAATTAAATGATCGGTTAGCTGGGTCTTTTAATATATTTGATCGTTAATATTTATATTCTAAGTGTTCAATTCAAATTCACTTTTTAAACCCCCACTTTATACAACTTGGTTAATATACAATCAGAATTGGTACCGTTCTTTGTGGATTCGACCTTGTTTACTACAATTAATTTGTCGTTTACAGGATATTTTAAATATTGACAGATTTCACACCCGTCAATAACTCTTTTTTTTTTAAAAATAAAAATTTACTACTAAAATAAAATACATTAAAAAATGATATTTAAAAGTTAACTTGATTAAATTCAATAATACACTATTAATATGTTCTAATTTTTTGAGCAAATTACACTCACATCCCCGTACGATGGCAAAGTACAAGTCTGTACGATGATAAAATACAAGTAGATACACATTTTGATTTTATTAACAAATAAATCTCTCGGACCCACATCAATTCAAACAAAAAATTATCCAATTTAACGTTGATTATGTTGACTGTAAATAAAAAAGAAACTACCCTCACCAATGGGTTCACCATGACACTCCCTCTGTGACTGAATTTGACCATTTAAAAAAAATAATTAAACCACACATTTGACAAACCAAAACTCTAACTAAAACAATCAAAACTTTGCAGAAACTTACAATCCCTGAAACACCATCCACCACAACCCCATTTGATAAAACCTCAAATCAACATCATCATCTGAGACTGTAAATGAGATTAATCGAGTTTTAAACGAAAGATCTGGTCATTGTTTTCCTCGAAGTCGTATTTCTTCTTGGATTTGTTCTCTTCTTCGATTCTTAACCCAGATCTGTTGGCCTGCAAATGGCGGGTTGGAGATCATTTTGATTGGAGATCATTTTGATTGTTATTGACTAGATTTAGGTGGATGTAAGTGTAGAGACTCCGTACGAAGAAAATGCAGATTTTGACGAAAGTGAGAAGGAGAGTTAGTGTGAAGGAGGGAGTTATTTAGAGAACAGATTCTTGTATATACGGAAGATTTGAAACATCTTTATGTAAGCATGTTTTTGTATTTTCTTTGATGTTTATGTTGTGTTGATGTAGTGTGGTGTGATCGCGTGTTTGTGTTCTTAGTGGTTTGACATGTGAAGAAGAAGAGTTTTCTGTGATGGTTGGTGCTTGTGACTATTTTCCCAAAATTTAATTAACTTTTTAAAAATTATATTATGAATTTTTAATTAAAAAATAGCAATTCAATAAAATAAAATAAAATAATAGTGCAAGCAACCAGACTTCATGAGATTCCAAGGGTATTACAATCTTTGTATATGGTCAAAATAGTCAATGTTAATTTGGATGATTTCTGTTTGAGTTGACATGGCCCAAGGGATTTATTTGTTAATAAAAAAAGTGTATCCGCTTGTAGTTTATCATCCTACAAGGGGTGTGAGTGTAATTTGCTCTAATTTTTTTTTATTAGCTTTTCATTCTTCATCATTATTAATTTATTAAATAAATAAAAATATTTAAAATATTATTATTATTTCTCATTAAATAAAATTAAAATAAAATATATTTATTATGTTTTAAATACTTATTTCATTTCTTTCTTTCTAACGTCTTATAGAATACATAAACAGCTCGAGTTTGCTAATAAACCTATTACAATCGGATTTGAACATCAATATAAAAAATAATTTTCATAATAAACATATGCGCGGAATCGTTTTAAAAGAAATTCTGTAAGGATTTGAATGGGCTAAACTACACATGTCCCTTTTTACAATACTACTAAGTATGGGGCACCTGCACTGCAGGTGCAGTATTTTTTTAAATATTCTTTACAAATAATTAATTATATAAATTTTTACAAAATAAAATACTTTTATTTAATATAATTTTAGTTCAAAATGTATACTAAATAAATAAAAGGGTTTATTTTAAATTTTATTAAACACACGTAAATCCTAAATACAAATTGCATATAATGACTATGTCAGTGGAAGCTACAAAGTTACAGAATGTCCAGTCTGTTATAATATTACATTTCCTGTTTTTGTTTTAGAGCTATATATCTTGCTTCTCTTATTGGGTTGGGTCAGGCCCACAGGTTTTTGGTAGCAGGTCATTAAGTAGACCTTGTGGATTTGCTCTGATCTGTTCTCTTCTCTTGACCCGACTTAGGTCCGCGCTTCAACCCGAATCCAGCTGCAGCTTTAACCTACCTATAAATATATTCTTTTCTCCACTGTTCAGATTTAGAGAGACAATTTGTATTTGTTGCTGCTGCTCTCTCTCTACGCTCTATTAGGGTTTCTTTTATTCTTTGTGAATTTTGTCGCCTTTGTGATAGCTTTGCTTGTGCTTGAGCCTGAACGATGATGTAATCTTGTGTGCTGGTTCTGATTCTTAGTGAAGCCCCATCTCTCGTGTTCTGAGGTCCCCGTGGATTAGCCCGTTAGTGGGTGAACCACGTAAAATTGCTTATTTGGTTTTTTGTTATCTTGAACTATAATCTGTGTTAGTTTGTGTTAATCTGCACTTACTTACAAGATAAAGTGGTATCAGAGCAAATTTCTTGTGATTTCTGCTAGGTCGATAAGCTCTCTGTGTAGATCTAGCAATTGATTGTGTAGATTTGTAGCCACTGCATGTAGATCTGTAATCTTTGACTATGGATCTTGCTTCTGTGTGATTACTGTTGTGTGTGTCAAGATTTAAAACAAAAATGTTTTCAAAACCTAACAGAGCGTAGAAGTCTGACTTAGTGTCTTTATTGTTTCATCTTGTTCTATTTTAGGAACATACTAACAATTTCTTGTTCGTTAGGTACCTGAAGCAGCTTGGAGAAGACGGATGTGGCTGAAGAGTGACCCTAAGAGAGGTTCTGGGGCACTGGAGGAAACTGGTCCTGCGAGAGGTTTCGGGATCAGTCACTAGAAGACACTGCTTGGATGGTCTAAGCATTTCTAAACCCTTCTTCTTGTATTTTTAGTTTTTTAAATTACTTTGTGACTACTTCTTAGAAATCTCTGGTTCTTTGACTGTTGGCTATGGGATACAAGGCATTTTGATCCTTGTTAATGTCCCTTTGATTTCCTGAATTAGTATTCTTTGTTGATATACTCTTTGTGATTGTATCTTTGTGTGTTTACCAGATTGATTACTTGTAGTTGTTTGCTTTGACTCTCTGTGTTAAGATTCTCTAATTGATTGCTATTGTGATATTATTGTGGTGTGTCTATATCCTTTTTGCATATTGGAAGTCTCCGTTTTTCAAAACTATCTTTAATAATATGGCTTCATCTTCTTCAAAACCTAATTCTAGTACCATCAATATTGAAATATTTGATGGTTCTCAAGATTGTGTACTTTGGCAAAAGAAAATGCTTTCTGTACTTGTTCATTATGGTATAGAAGGGGCTGTAGATGATGACTATCCTAAAGACATAACTGATATAGATAAGGCTAGGATAGCTAAGCGTGCATATTATACTATATTGCTGCATTTGTCTGATGATGTTTTAACTTCTGTTGCTCATGTTAAAACTGCCTCTGCCCTCTGGAAAGAATTAGAAACCACCTACCTAGAGTCAGATATACCTAACAGGATAATAAGCCTACATAAACTGTTTAGTTTTAGGTTTTCTCCTAATAAATCTGTCACTGAAAATTAATCTGTCTATAAAAGGTTGGTTCAAGATCTTCACAGTAGAACCAAGGAAGCTGAGAGACTCAGTGATGAGTACTTAGCTATGGTTCTACTGCATGCTCTTCCCGAAACCCACAGTGTGGTGAGGGAATTTATTTCATTCAATAAGAAATCCCTAACTACCAAAGACATAATCGATGCCTTGAACTTTAGATCTGTAGGTGAAGAGATTAAAAGGGAAAATGGGGGCCTGTTTACTAGTAAACCAGATGATAATGACAATAAGAATAGAGGGAAAGGCAAGAAACCTCAAAAGCATAATCGGAATAAAAATAACAGTAATAAATAGAAAGGTAATGGGAAGGGTAAAACTGGTCAGAAAGGCGATAGGAAATGTCATTATTGTAATAAAGTCAATCATCTTATTTAGGATTGTTTTCAAAAGAAAAAGGATGAAGCAAATGGCATTCAAAGGCCAAATGCAACATCCAATTCTGTGTCTGCTGATTACTCTTTCTGTGAAGGATTGAATGTATTGATTGTTATTGATGAAATGTATGCTGCCTCCTCTATGAATGATGATGTTAATAATTGAGTTATTGACTCGGGGTGCACACACCATATGTCTCCAAACAGGTGCTAGTTTGCCAACCTAACAACCTCTAGAGTAGGATATGTTCTTATGGGTTCAAATCAGAGATGTAGTATAGAGGGTCTGGGTTCCATAGATATAAGATAGTACAATGGTGTAGTAACCACTCTTAGAGAAGTGAAATGGGTTCCAGGATTGAGAAGAAATCTCCTGTCTGTGAGTTGTCTAGGTGCCACTGGTTTAGATTGTGTCTTTATAGATCAAACCGTAGAGATTTCTAGAACTGGGACTAATCAGGTTGTGATGAAAGGGAAAAAAGTAGAAATTTGTATATCCTAGAGGGTGAAACCTTAGAGGCTCTATCTAGTCACACCAATATAAAACCAAACCTAGACAAAACTGTCTTATGGCATAGAAGGCTAGGCCATATAGGAACCACTGCCTTTAGAGAATTACAGAAACAGGGGCTTATAGATGTGAATATTCCTAGTGAACTGCCTATGTGTGACAAATGTATTCTCGCAAAACAAACCAGGAAACCTTTTGAAAACTCAAAATTTAGAGCCAAAAATGTTTTGGAATATATACACTCTGACCTTTGGGGTCCCTGTAAAATAAAAACTTTCAGCAACTGTTGCTATTTTTTAACATTTACTGATGATTTCTCACGCTTTTGCTAGACATTCATTTTGAAAACTAAGTCTGAAGTTTTTGAAAAATTTAAATCCTGGAAAACTCTTGTTGAAAATGAAAAAATTAGAATTGATAATGGCCTGGAGTTTTGCAATGAGAATATTTAGTTTATGTGTGATGAGTGTGGGATAATTAGACATAGGACAGTGAGATATACCCCTCAGCAAAATGGTGTTGCAGAGAGATTAAATAGAACCTTACTGGAGAGGGTTAGGAGTATGCTATTTCAGGCTAAACTTCCTAAGGTCTTTTGGGGGAAGCTCTTAGTACTGCTACTTATCTTAAGAATAGGACCCCTACCTCCTCTATTGGTTTTAAAACTCCCTGTGAGTTGTGGTATGGCAAACCACCCAATCTGGGTCATTTAAGGGTTTTCAGATGTAGGGTCTTTGCTCATCAAAAGCTAGACAAACTGGATCCCAGATCTATTGAAGGTCTTTTCATGGGATTCCAGACAGGCACTAAGGGTTTTAGAATTGTTTTTAAGAAAAACTCCACTTATAAATTTATTGTGAGTAGAGATGTTGTGTTTACTGAATCTGAATTTCCTGGTTTTCTAGAAACTAGGGAAGAAGGATCTGATAAGCCCCTTCAGCTTGAATTGTCTGACTTTGAGATTCATACTGATATATCTAGTAATAATCAAAGCCCTGTTGTTCACCCTAATGCTACCTCTCAGGATCAGAATGAAACCGAGGACACTAATAATGATTCGGAAAATCCTAAAACCATAGGAAACAACCCTGATAATCACGACAGTTTAGAGGAACCTGACCAGGAAGAGGTTTATCAAGAATATGATTTAGATGGATATAATCTGACTAGAGATAAAGAAAGGAGAACCACCAGGATGCCTGCCAAATTTAATGACTATATAGTTGATTCAAATTTGGTTATCTATACCTTAAATGCCAATACTGACTCTGTCTTTGTCCCTAATTCTTTTAAAGAAGCTATATCCTGTGCTGATGCTACCAAATGGCAGAAAGCAATGGATGAAGAAATTGCTTCCTTAATAAAGAATAATACCTGGGTTTTGGTAGATAAGCCTCCAAATAAAAAGACAGTAGCCTGTAAATGGATTTTTAGGATTAAAGAAAAATTACCTATAGATGATATTAATAGGTATAAGGCTAGATTGGTTGCTAAAGGCTTTACTCAAAAACCTGGCATTGACTTCTCTGAGATTTTCTCCCCTGTAGTTAAATATATCATTATCAGGTTGATGCTTGCTCTAACTGCTCATTTTGACTGGGAACTTGAGCAGATGAATGTCAAGACAGCTTTCTTACATGGTTTCTTGGATAGGGAGATTTATATGGATCAACCTGAAGGGTTTTGCAAGCCTGGAAGGAAAGTGTGCATGTTAAAAAGATCCTTATATGGTCTTAAACAGTCCCCTAGATAGTGGAATGAACGTTTCCATAACTTTGTTCTGAAACTGAATTTTAAGAGGAGCATGTATGATGCATGTTTGTACTTTAAGTATGTCAATAATTGCCCTGTATTTCTACTATTATATGTTGATGACATACTTTTGATGGGTCCTGATAAGGATCAGTTGAGTAATGTGAAAACTAAGCTGAATAATGAGTTCGAAATGAAGGATCTAGGGGAAGCATCCAGGATCCTTGAAATGAATATAACGAGGAAAAGGATCTGTAGTAGGTTGTCTATTAATCAAAAGGGTTACCTGTGTAAGATTTTAAAGAATTTCAGTATGTATGATTCTAAACCTACTACTTTACCTCTAGCTGCAAATCATAAATTCGATAAGAAACAACCTGAAAATGATGATATCTTAACTCATATTCCATATGCTGAAGCTATAGGCTGCTTAATGTATGTTATGGTTTGTACGCATCCTGATCTTGCCTAGTGTATTAGTGTGTTAAGCAGGTTTATGATGAAACCCAGGCAGGAGCACTGGTCAGCTATTAAGGGTGTCTTTAGATACCTTAAAGGCACTCTGGACTATGGTTTAGAATTTGGAAAATACTCTGAAAATGTTTGTGTGATTGGTTATACAGATTCTGACTTTGCTAATGACTGCGAATTCAGACGATCCATTTGCTCTTATATTTTTACTGTTTGTGGAAATTGTATATCATGGAAATCTAAACAGCAGTTTGATGTGGCTTTATCGACCACTGAATCCGAATACATATCATTGATAGAAGGGATAAAAGAAGCCCTTTGAATTCAGGGGTTGTTAAAGGAAATTGAATTATTTGGCTCCAAAACTACTGTGTACACTGATAGTCAAGGGGCTTACCACATCAGTAGAAATCCTGTTTTTCATGACAGGACTAAACATATTGCAGTAAAATACCATTTTATTTGGCTTAATGTGTTAAATGGAATTGTGCAGGTGGAGAAGATTCCTACTGATGCAAATCCCTTAGATATGGGCACCAAGGTTGTTCCTGTAAAGAAGCTTCTGCATTGCGAAAGTTTCTTGCACATCAATCGGGTCTAATATGAGGTTTCTGGGACCAAGGATGACAAGAGAGAATGATTTGGAGTCAGCAGGATAGAAGATGAAGACTTTTCAATACTTGTAGTATTTAGAAATGTATATTAGGGGAAGTATTGTTGTAATATTACATTTCAGGTTTTTGTTTTAGAGCAGTATATCTAGTTACTCTTATTGGGCTGGGTCAGGCCCACAGGTTTTTGGTAGCAGGTCATTGAAATAGACCTTGTGGATTTGCTCTGATCTATTCTCTTCTCCTGACCCAACTTAGGTCCGCGCTTCAACCCGGATCCAGCTGCAGCTTTAACCTACCTATAAATATCTCATTTTCTCCACTGTTCAGATTTAGAGAGAGAATTGGTATTTGTTGCTGCTGCTCTCTCTTTACGCTCTGTTAGGGTTTCTTTTATTCTTTGTGAATTTTGTCGCCTTTGTGATAGCTTTGCTTGTGCTTGTGCCTGAACGATGATGTAATCTTGTGTACTGGTTCTGATTCTTAGTGAAACCCCATCTCTCGTGTTCTGAGGTCCCCGTGGATTAGCCCGTTAGTGGGTGAACCACGTAAAATTACTTGTTTGGTTATTTGTTATCTTGAAATGTAATCTGTGTTAGTTTGTATTAATCTGCACTTAATTACAAGATAGTCAAATGTGTTAAAGACTAGATGAGTGTTTAATGCAGCCAACTTTCTGTTCAGTTAAGCAATTGAAGCTTCCTCAACTTGAGGGACGTGTACACGTATTAGAGATTATGTTGTGTTATTCTGAAATGAAATTTGTTTCAATGCAGAAAATACAAAATTTTTCATTTTCCTTATTTACATCTCCCAATTCAACAAGATTGTGATAGTAAATTTTAGCATTAACAACAGGACATGAAAATTTCCAGCATATTTTTAAAGGACAGAATGAATTCAATATGAAGAATACAATTATTTTTTGAACAAAATCCTTAGGCTTCAGAAAAAAGAAGTTGACTCGATAGTAAAACTCAAGACCGAACATACTATATTACAACTAAATTTTGATGTGTAATTACTTCAGTTCATTATTGGCTTAAAAAAAAATAAATAGAAGATGAAAACCCTGAAACATCCATGGTTTAATTCAAATCAATCATAAAGTATTGAATATTCCCCATTTGAAAAGTAGAAACTAAAACTTAACTACATTGACTCGCGATGAATGTATGAGCAAATCCCACTCTGGGTCTCACTCTGGGTCCACATCAGTGTCTGATATATGTATCAATCTCCAACAAAGCAAATACAATCCATTGCTCTACTCGAGCCTAGTGAACATGAATGTACATTTATGGATGTAAAAAGTCATACAAACATAAAACAGCTCGTATAAACAAGAGTTTGAAAAAAAAAACGATAAGCAAACTTCCTCAAGAGGATTGTTGGCTTTCGAAAGGGTAATTGTGAAGGCAAAAGTCATAAGCAAGATGAATCATATACAGTATATGACAAAAAAAAAATGAAAACTAATCACAGCAAGCAATGGCACTACTACCGAAGAGTAGCCCTTCATGTGTCTCCAACACAGGAACCTATAAGCACTATTGCAAATAATGCTAGTCAGCACACAGAAAGCAAATAAACACACTTAATAACAAAAATATCTAAGACTTTCAGTTTTGGGATCTATCTAGAATGAAGATAGTGTTTACATGTAGAATGATAGATATGATGATAAATGGAAACTTCGTTAGGAACTTTGAGTAATTGGGTTTTTGGGTTTGAAGAAGAAAATGAAGACTAGAATTCGTTCGACAATTGAACTCATGGACGAATTCCATCAAACAGGAAAAAAGTGAAAAGAAAAGTGCAGTGAAATGAAAAGAAAATGTAAAAAGAAAAGAAAAGAAGAAGAGGATGAAAGAACAATGGAGAGAAATAGACGTGATTGGTTGTGATTGATTCATTGATTTTGGGGGCGCTACTTTGTTGCTGTAAATTTTGAAAATATTAAAGATTAAAACAGTAAAAACTGAAAAATTTGTAGGAGAAATAAGCAGGCAGGTAGAGACAGCTGCATGCTTATTCTGCTTTTTATACATACCATAGATATAAGCGAGGACAATGATGAACTACTCATAGGTTAGAGGGCCAAATAAAAAGTGGGTTATTATGGGTACAATGCACCGCATCGTGGTATGTTTCTATATATTTTTAATAAATTTTAAAATATAGTATAAAGGACTTATTCTCTTAATTAACGGAATGCATATATTTTTGTTTATATTATAATATAATTTTTTAAGTGTAGAATATTTGATTATTTTGTTATATAATTTAAAAATTTTATTTTATAGTTTAAAATACTTTTTAATATCCATCTACAAATTATTATTAAAAAAATATCTTATAACATATAATTATAAATTTATTAACCTATTAAATTGGTGGAGGAAGATAATATATATTTATTTATGTAATTTATAATGCTTAAAACATGTATTATAGTTATTTATCATAAATTTTAATGTTTTTAGTTTGATAATACTTTATGAGTAATTTTAAAATTCGTTTTTAATTAATCATTTACAAATTTTTAAAAATAGATAAGAGATTTTTTTTTTTATTAAGATGATTAAAAGTATAGAAATTGTTATCTTCCATAATGCTATAAATAATTAAGGTAGTGAATGCAAATTATCAAAAACTCTGAGGTTATCGAACATTATATATTTAAATTGTGGTTATCAAATTTTGGGATCTTACTCTATTCCCAGGAATCAAAGTATTCCTCAGCTCACATTAATGGGTTGATGATACATTATTCGATAATTATCTATTTAATAATAGTATTATCAGCGGTTTAAATTATGAAATGACGTAAACGAATATTTATAAAACTAATTATTTCTTTTACTTTTCACAAAAAAAAAAATATATGTTGCCCTACTACTTTCAAATATATAATACAATGTGGTAGATTTTTTTAGTATTTATTAATAATACTAATAAGTAATAATTTTAATAATATTTACTTTTTTATAACAATTATTAATTAAATTCATATAAAAAAAGTAATATCCATGCTACAATACTAAAAAATGAAAAATAAAAAAAATTATAAAAAGTTTTAATGATAAAATATTATAATCAAGAATGATACCGAAAGTATTAAATATTATTAGAATAAATTTATTTATTTTTGTTGGGGAAAACATGAAATGGGCATATTATTAGTTGGATAATGTGTCTGATTAAATTATCACAAGGATTGAACAAGAAATGCAACCCAAGATGAAAAAATGAGAAGTAAAACCATTGTAGGTCAACTAGCAAAGGATCCTGTCAAAAAGTGGGAAGAATAGCAAAATCAAAAAGTAAAAATTAGCGACAACGGGAAAAAAGGAAAACTCGAGCCCAACTCCGGGTTCATGTGCCATCACCGTTATAACTAGCCATTATACCAAAAAGGGGGAACAAGGTCTAAAGCAAGAAAATCATGATCAACATCTCAGCAATATGAGGAAGGTAGAAGAAAGATGAAATCAATCAATCAATAACAATATACGTGAATGAAGAGAAGTCAAGGGAAACTTGGAGATGAAGAAAGACAAGTTAAACTGGATAAAAGCGTGAAGAAGAAGAATAATAACTGGTCAAGAGAATTCACTGTGAGAAAATAAATGTTGCATGGTCTTCTATATGAAACAAGACACGACAGTGGGAAAAGGGACTTCTTCTGGAACCTAGGGAGAAAATTCTCTATTTTTTCCCCTCCATCTTTCACCATATGTGGAGGATGGAGAGATGGTGGAGAATATTTTGAGAGTTAAGATCTAAATTGCAGAGGATTTAATCATAAAATCAATTGCAATCCAATTTCCTATTTGAGCCAAACTATCAACATTACACTACATTCCATTGTTAATACCAATTCCAATTGGTTGTGTTGTGAGCCATTTTTTATTCAAACAACTCGTGCTGTTTGTAGGGATTGGTACTAAAGGCACCGTGAACTACCAAACTACCAAATGTTTGTAGAATTTCGAGCAAGGTACACTATCTTGACTAGCTATTTTGAAGGAAGATCGAGATGATGATGATTTATTTTTGAGTTTAAAAGTTTCTTCTAGTATCATGGTTTTGTTTATGATTAGAGACAACAAAGGTGGGTAAAAGGATGGAAGACGAGTTATTTCCGTCTTTCAATGGCTTTGGCTCTACAAAAGGGAGATTCTCCTTAGATTTTAAGGTAAAAAAGTTTTATTACTTGAACCTTTTAAATACTTTATACTTCCATAAAAATTTAGAATTTTTAGAAAATTACTCAGAGGGTCAGCAAGTTTTTCCATAATTACTGCCAGATCGAGTTTCGGTATATTTTTTACTATCAAGTGTTATAGATTTTGAATAATGTTGCAGGCAGAACTAACGATGTTAGGTCCTAGGTTTGACTTTGTTATCTGACACCTCAATGCTTACGTGTTGTAACCTGAAATTGACGTGTATTAGTGAAAAAGGTGTTTTGTCGGGGCATGTAAGTAATTTTACTTGAAAAGTATAAAAAACTGAAATCAAAAGTACGAAACTGTTCATCACATTTTTTTGGTTTCTATCCCTTTTCTCACACACTCTCCTATTGACACCGAGCCACCTGAAAACAGAAGTGACAACACTGACGGGGCGCCAAAAGCAGGTATGACCTGCGTCATTTTGTGCCAATTTTTTATTATGGGTTTCTCATCACATATATCTATACACTCTCACTTCCATTTGTATATAAAATCATATATAGTTGTCGCCATTTGTAGGTGTTTGGAAGAATAGGAGCTTTCTCATAAGTAACAACGACAACTTTAGTTCAAGTAATTTACTCTATCTAATTACGCCTTGATTTGCATAAGCATTACAGTTTTATAGAGTTTTTTGTTTTATCTCAGTTCCTTTCCAACTTTTGTTCTAAAATGGGTATAACTAACCTCTGTTTTAACTTTAAAGTAAGGTTTTGTTATTTGTGTTATTCCTTCTTGAATCGGTAATAGTTATTGTTGTATTCCCTTTTTGGTTAGTTTATAAAAAACCTAATTTCGGCTAATTACTAATCAATATTTTTAGAGAATGTATGTGCTTTGTTTTTGTTTGAATACCCTCAGAATAAGTGTCACATGTTTTTTATATGATTTTCAATCAGCATTCATGAGTTTGGTAAAGCATTTGATGGAGATGTAAATATATCAATATAATATATGGGGTTTTGGTAGTTCAAAATGGGTTGTGGAACCATTGACGTGTTGTCCTGGATTTGTTGAAGGTGGTGTAGTTATGAGGTATCTACTAATATATTTGCTGACATGTTTAATGTTATTTGTGATTGTGGGTGCTGTTGTGGCAAGTGTTTTGGGTTTTTTTTATGTGTTAGTCTATATTTATTTAAAGATTGATAGTTACACTTTTATGCACTTGACAAAAACATGTCTGAGTGGAAATGTGGTTAATAAAGTGTAACTTTTTAAGTGTAATTACATATGATAATGGTACAACTTATTTACCTTTGTTGTATTAGTTTCTGTAGACTTGGCTATCTATGGTTGTGACATGGAACTTGGACACTACTGTATGAGATCTGGTTCTGGCAAATATATGTTTATTGTAAGTTTTAATTGGTTTTAATATTTTCAGGTATAATGGGAAGGTTGGACATATGGATGAGGTTCTATAGCGCCAAATTCAAGTACATTGCCTATCATGCCCTGTCATTCACATTATAATGAATAAAAAGCCCTGTACAAACTCATTTCAATCATGAACAAATCGATATCGCCGAAAATCTAACTCGATGAAAGTCCTATTATTGTGGGATGAGAAAATCATAATAATTGATACAAGCACTGAATTTTAGTCAATGCTGGAGGAGTTCTTTTGCAGGGATGAAAGGATGGTCATCATCATAATTCATCTTCTTCCATGGCTTACCGCTCCACTTGATGCGTCATTTATACCTCCAATGATTTAAAGGGAAGAGTTACAACTAATGTTGAAAATAATAGATATGTTAATGTTATTGCCTCATCAGAGATAGAGTTTAAGGTTTGTGATGGAAGTAGGTACAAGCTGGTGAACCTGTCCACGAAGACATGTGACTGTAATGCTTGGAGTATATCTAGAATACCATGTAGACATACCATGGTAGTCATCACAGGCCGTAGATTAGATCCTGTGGAGTTGGTGGACACTTACCTAACAAAGGCTGCGATGATTAGATCATATGAATATGTCATACATCCAATACTAGACAGTGCAAACTAGTATGATCATGAGTACCAGAAAGTCTTGTCCCCTTTGTTTAAGAGGAAATCTTAGCGCCCGAAAAATATTTGTCGATGCGATCTTGTAATAGAAGGTCCTCCCAAACCAAAAAGGTTGGGCAGAGGTAGATGTTCCTATTTCCTAAAGATAGGTCACAACATTCGTAGATGATAATTTATTGCTCCTATAGTTCAGAGTTTAGCTACAATAAAAAATAAGACCTCAAAAGGCACATCACTGAAGAGAGCTAGAGGAAAATTGTAAATGTTAATTGCAATACCAAATAACAAATGTTGTAAGTCATTTGTCTTTCTCTTGACTACCCACTTTAACTTATACTCATGAATCTAAACCATGCAGCCAATAACTGAATGAGTTACAACTCAAAAAATGGCTCTCGACCGTAAGACCTTCCAGAAAACCAAATTTGAGGTATAGATGTATATAAGATAATGAATTGTTTATACCGCCATAAAACTATAGTTATAAAATTACATATTTACATATTTTTTACAAGGTATGTGTTAAAATGACAAATATATTTGCCATTTACGTTGCAGATTTGTAATACATCCAAACCAACACCAAAGACTTAACAAAACCAGAATAACAAGAAATAGAAAACTTTCATTGCGCAAAGAGAGGCATCTTAACCTGCTTCAATTTGAAGTCTACATTTTGAAACAACCTCGCATCCAAGAACTAGAATGGTTATCTGTACACAAGTGTTCACTCTTTCAAGCCAAGCTGTCGCCTATCCGATCCTGTTATGTGGTTGGAGTAGTAACTATTCTAGTTATATAATGATTTTATATAAACATTTAGACTCTAAATCTATATATGTACTGGGAATGAACATCCCTTTTAGTAAAGTTCCAAAATATGATTTATTGATACTAAAGCCCTGTATATGTGCAGGTACAGTGGCTAGTCTAGACATCGATTGGGCCCCATTCAATAAGTAAATCACCATTAATAAGCCTGGCTAAAGTTTACTACAGTAACAGGTTGATTTTAAGGCATATTCAGGATTCAGTGTGAATCCGTTTTTGTATTATTACAACTCTGTTTTATAAATGTTAAATGTGTTAGGTTACGTAGCATGGAATGTTGTTCTTTTTGTTTGTCTAGGGATAACTAAGTGTCTCAAAGTAGGAATTACCATGTATTTAGATCGTGTCGTATGAAGTGAGATTATTTTTGTTTGTCTTGGAAAATTTAAGTGTCTGAAAACAAAGCTTGTTTTTTTTGCTTGGGTTTAGACTTGTTGGCTTCTAACTATAGGCCATATATTTCCTAGAATCCTAAAGGGAATTGAAATAGGGCAATGGTTAGACCTATTTAATTGTAAATCAATGACCGTAATGTTGTACTTAGTATTTAGTGAATGAGAAAATGTGATACAGTGGACTACATAATATCTACTTATTTTTTGCATTGTATTTTTGGGTTTATCATGGGTAAGCTAGTTTATAAAAAAAAAAAAAAAAAAGAAATATTGTTAATTTGGAACATCACGTTAGTATATTGATAAATTTATAAGCATTTGCATTAAGTAGACATAAATGTTTTGATTTCATTTTTGCCATATGTTGGAACCTTCCTTCACTAAAATTGTTTGCAAATCTTCTAGGATCTGCTTCCACAAACAGAAAACACAAATAGTAGTACCATGAAGCTTATTATACAAATGTTTTGCAGGAGAACTTGGTCTTTCATTCGTAATAAGCTATTTTCCATTTGTTCGATTCCCCTACCAGGTACTTGTATGTTAGTTCTGCAATGACCAGTACTGCTTTCTACTTCTGTGTGTGCATTGCTACTATCAATGGTGGTATTTCTGAGACACGAGAATCCTAATATAACTTCTAGAATTTTTATGTTAATTTGATCTTTCTCCGGTTCCCAAAAAGCGTAGAAATTTCATTTTCCCTTTTCACACTTAAAGTATAACTTGTAAGGATTATTTTTTTTATTCTGAAATGTCGATAATAGCTTTCCAAGAATACTTGCATCATTAGTATTCGAATCGAATAATTTGTCCATTCACATCGGTATACCAAAGGCGTGACCTTTTTTTTATCCCAAGTCTAAACTAATATAGATGAAATAACAATAAATATCTATTATTATTAAAATTAAAAAAAAAATCAATTTCATATCACACCTTACTTACCTGCATATAGAACCAGCAGTGTAAAGTAGATTGGTTGGAGCGAAAAAAAAAATCGCAGGTCAAGTAGTGTTAAAGAATATGGTCTCCAACAACAGGTTCTTTTTTATCTGTTGTATGCCTTCCTCCTACACCATTTAGAAAAGGGAAAACAAATTAAAAATAAGGAATAATATGAAAAATTAGACCTTATAAACATTTTTATTTATATAGTTTTAGACCGATTCTTAAATTTTTGCGTTTTTAGACTTTTTTATAAAAAGAAAAAATTAAAACTAATATTTTTAATAAAAATTGCAAAAATGAGCTTCCTTATAGAACAGGAAGCAGGCAAAATATAATTGCTTCCTAGTGTCAACTTCCCGGTCTGGGAAGCAGAAGAGCGGGAAGCATTTACTTTTTGTCTGCTTCCTAGTGTAGTTTTCTGCTTCCCAGTGTAGTTTTGCTTCCTGGTCTGATTTATCCGGAAAGCACATCAATACAGGGAAGTAGGGGTAATGTAGTCATTTTGGTCTATTATTGCAAAAACTTTTGAAAAAAATTTAATTTTGTAAAAATTTTAATTTGGTCTAAAAATATAACTTTTTTTTAATAAAAACTACAAAAATATAATCACCCTAAAAATAATTAAAAAAATAATGAATAGATGTATCAAATAACGGTCAAGTGAGAAGCATGTGTGCATTTACAATTTTTTAAAAATTAATATTATTTTATTTAGAAAAAAAAGAAGACCAATCACTAACTAATATGAGTTTTAACATTAACCATTGGATAAAACCCGCCACCTACTTAATGGGTAAAGTGTTGTTGTTGATGTGGCTAACCTGGTAAGGACAAATGCGTCTTTTCTCATGATGATGTGGAAGAAAACGAGGTCAAACCTTTGACCTGAAACTGTTAATTCTGCCTGCAACATTATTCAAAACTCATGCCATTTGATAGTAAAAAAAAAAAACACCAAAATTTGGTCTCGCGGTAATTATGGAAAAAAGATGAGAGAAATTTTATTTAATGGACTTAGTGAAAGAAGAGAGAAAGAGAGAGACTTATTTGACCACATGATTTTTGCAATTTACAAGAGCATAATATCATGAAGTTGACTTGTAGAAAATAATTAAAGAGGGTATCCATGGTAATAAATAGAAGTCATTTTATCCATCTCACTACTATCATGAGATTTGTATTTAGTTACGAATACAAATGTATGAAAACAACGTTTGATCTAATATCTCTCATTATCCGTAACCATATAAAATATTTGATTTAGTAATTTATTTATAAATATTTATTTTGACAAGATAGTAATGTATCAATAAATTATTTTGACCTCATTGTTGCTTCTCCATCTCTCCAATAATCTACTACATGAGTTTGGAGTCCATGAAATAGCTATTGAAAAGGTTACCACAAGTTCTCAAAACTAGCTCCAAATTATGATTTAATGAAGATATTTCCAAGGAGGTGCTTGTTAATGTCCTTATCTGAAAGAGTCATAACATAAAGCTTATAGATGAGTTCTCTAACTCTAAAGCCTGGAGCTATATATCAAATTCTGAGAATTGTAACATCATTTTGTACTCTCTTTGGTGTAAGTTTCCTGCTCAGCCAAACTCACATCAGGATGCTATTGAACGACTATAAGCACAAAAGTTTTAAGAACTAAGCCTCCTTTGCATTCCAAGCTAATTTTCAATGGAAAACCATGGTGATTTCCTTAGTTAGTGAAATGATAATCAACATCGAAATTCAACAAATCAACAGAGCTTTTAGCTAGCACATCTACTTCAGCATATCCAATCAAGTACAGAAATCATCATCGACATGCTCAAGATCTAAATCTTACCAAGGAAGATTGAAGCTAGACTCTGTCACAGTTTTTGCTTCACAATCTTCAAGCTAATCTCTATGATCAACAGAAACAGAATACAAAACTTCTTCAAGAAACTTCTCTGAAGATGCGTATAGAAGAATCTAGAATTTCTCTTAAAGTATAACAGAATCAAGAGTAAAAATCAATCGTCTTAACTTTTTTTCTCTAAAAAAACTTCACACTCCTTACTTCATCTGAGCTCCTATTTATAAAGTTGGCTCAGTGGCAATTTTGAAATAAAATCGACAAAGAAACATAAATTGGCGAAGTAACATTTTTCTCCATTTATGTCACCTGTTCCTTCACCTGAATCAAATGACTTTTTCAAATCTCGCTTATCCTGATCGCCAAGCTATCAATCTTTCTAGGCGAAATATCCTCAATGTTGCCACAGTACGTCGCCTGATGCTCACGCGAGTTGATATTCTTCCCCAAAACATTCTTGCAGTTAAGATCTTCTAGGCGATGTCTCATCAAATGTCGCCTGTTATAATCCTTAGATTTGGCGACATTTCTCCTTTATCGCCTCAACCATCTCCTCAAGGCAAGCGAAGTTCAATCTTTATCGCCTAAAATTCTGCCAAGATGGCGATATACGACGGCGAGGAATTTCTGATTCGCCTTTCATGTTTTACTCTTCGAGGCAAAATATTCTTTATATCGTCTGCTGCATCGCCCTCTACTCCAAATCATGGCGATGTCTTCAGGCGAATTTGTTTCTTAGTAAAATCATTTCGCCAGTCCGCTGACTTTGGATGAAATTCTGATGTGGTCCTTCTTTCTTCAGAATTTGCATGTTTTAGCTTTTTTTCCACAACTTTTCATTCAAGTCCCTGTCTCAACAATAATAGCCTAGAATTAATAGAAATGCATTCAATATCTCATCATTTAAACTAAATTTCATTACATTCAAGCTCGTAAAGTATGCTAAAACATAGGTAAATTCTAGACTTATCAATTACCCCCAACTTAGCCTTTTGTTTGTCCTCAAGCAAACTGACTAAAAATCTACTGAGACAGCAATCAGTGCAAACTTATATCATAATTCAAAGCAATCCATCTAATATGTTTTGAAAAATTCCCGAACAGTGACCAGCTCTTCTTTCAAAATTTCAAATCAACTAATTCAAAACTGGTCATTTTCTTCATGTTGCAAAGTATCTGAGAAGATCCAAGTATTTGAGTTTTGAAATTATTTTCTCACTGTAGTCTCTCATAAGTGTTTGATCTCTTAGAATACTAAAGGTTACTCACTCAATACGCTAGTCACTTTAAGAATTAGAGTTACGTACCAAGGCAAATGTGATTCTAGTGTTTCACAAGCACGTATGAAGAAAATTTTAAGAACCTCACGAACATTGAACTTCACTCATACACTGTATAGTACTTAGAGGTTCCTAAGTTCAGTACTGCCTTTTTGTCTGCCTTAGAATCTCTGATTTGTATATATAGGGAAAATTAGGTCAAGTTAGCTTATAAAAAAAAGGAATTTCTTCAAGGAATCAAAGTTTGGACATACCACTAAATTCCTCTCAATCCCTCTATCCTTCACTCTTTAGTGTTTCCCCACTCAATGATGCTTTATTCACATACTACTTTATTTATGAACACCGTTCATTTTCACTTATTTGTGTCTGTTCTTTTCTTCTCATTCAATTTTTTTTTAATCTATATTCTGCTTTTAGCACCTTCAGAAACACTTTTTTAAGACAATCCTCACTTTCCATCTTTTCAATCCCAAATTTAATGGTAAGTCTAAAGGGTAGGATTGAGATGATATCTCTATCTTTATGGTTTGGACTGGATTAGGGACTAAAGAAAATGTTTTAATGAGAATGGAAACAAAATGATTTACCTCACAAGATATCAAGGTCTGGTTATATCAAGTAGGCAAAGGCTATTTAGTAGTTTCACTCACTCTCTCAAATCAGATCATTTTCCTTGGCAGATTAAAGACAGACTTTACCCGACCAATGCCCTGTACACTTGAGGAATGTATGAGAAATTCAAAGCAAATCTATGAAGGTTCTGATTTCTATAGAAGAAAATTTTTCAGATAAATGTTTTTAATAAGGAAGAGAATAAAAAAAATAACTCATCTCATGAAGAAAAAGACACAAAATTAAGCTCAAAACCTCTCATTCCACCCAAGGTATTCTCCACTATTTCCTTATCAAAACTTATTAACTTATTCACAATTCAAAACTAACCAGAATCTTCATCAGTGTTCAAAGAAATTTGTCAAAAATTGCTCATCAAAGCTGCTTGTTTTGAATACTTATTTTACTGTTTAAAAACTCATTTTATGAAAAACTAAATCACTTTGAATTATGAGCAATGTAAACTCAATCATGCACTCAGACCTAATATCCTAAGAAAATACTAAAACAAAATCTACAAATAAAATCAAACTATAAAACTTAACACAAAGAATAGTAACGTGATTGCTACCCCACCCCTAACTTAAAAGAAAGCAGTGTCCTCAATGCTTAAGAGAACGTAAAAGAATAGAAGGAGAGAAGGGAATGTATAAAATAATGAACTAGAGAGTTAGGCAAAATACCTGAATGTCGCCATTATCAGATGATAAATCGCCCAAATTAAAGGCAAGAAGAAAATTGGTTAGGCGAAATAAGTATGGGCAAAAAAGAAAATGATCGCTAACCTTAGGCGAAATACCCAGGCGAAATATAAGAGTCGCCAATTTAGAGTGCATAGAGGAATAATGTCATGGCGAAATACAGATCCTGCAGACGAAATATTAGACAAAATAGAAATGTCGCCAAAAAGGGAAATCAAGAAGTAGGCGAAATAAAAGATGTATCGCCCCAATCATTCACCTGTACCATATTAAAGAACTTACCAACCAGGCAAGAATTAACAATCTCGCTTTTGTCAATGCGAAAATGCTGGCGGTTTGAGTTCTACCTCGCCTCAACACAGTGTTGCATTAAAATCTCTACAGAATGATTTGTAAAATTCAAAAGTCAAAGTGAGAAATGATTACATAGTAAATGATTCCTCCTGTAGACACAACTCACTTTGCTTAGGGGAAAAGAACCCCTAACTTAAAATCTGAAAACTCTCTGTAACAATTAAAACCAACAATCACATTACTCTTTTCAACTAAAAAAAATAGAGACACAAAAATCATTCACATTACTCTTTACTGAAAATTAAAAAGAATAAAAAGACTCAAGTAATCACATTACTCTTGTATTGACAAAGACATACAAAACTGAAATAAGGTTCGAATATAACAAAATAATAAAAACTTAATAACTAAAATAACTAAAAATCATCCAGAGAATGATTTGGAGAGTTCTTCTTTTGGGGAGATTTAGAGTTCAATCTCTTTTTTTTTAGTTTGGAGCTGGAAGTTCTAAGGTTCAACTGTTCTGCTACCAAACTTCTGATTTCTCTATCAACTTTAGTTGGTGAAAGAGGAATTGAACTGTAAGGCTTGACTTCCTTCTTCTTCTTGGCTGCTACCTTGCCATGCTTCCTTTTCTTCTTATCAGCTTTTACTCCTTCAGCCTCATCTTCACTGAAAGGATGAATAATGAAAGCCTTGTTGGGTGGATAACGCGTTGGGTTAGCCAATTTCCTCAAGAAGTTGCTATACCGTTGGACTTGTTTGAAAATTATAGAGTAATATCAATCTGGAACAGACAACGGAGAGGTTGGCTCCCAAGAGTAGGGATTCTTGTGTAATATAAGATAAGCATTTGTTCCAAATCTACTGAAGTAACTGTAGGATCACTAAAAACTTCCTTGCTGTCTTTAGCTTGTGCACCTTTCTGACTGATTTTCTCTTCATTCAAACAATCCATTTCAGCATCAGAAGAGTTAGTAGATGAGAACTCCATCCTTTCGAAAAATTCATAGGAAGGCATCCTATTGTAAATTTGGAAAAATTGCCCTAACATAGCAGCCACTTCTTCCTCATTAAAAGTCCTAACTTCTTCTTCAACCAAAGGTACTTGGTTAATAGGTTCAGGTTGAAGAATAGACACTATTGCCAAATTTGGAGAAGAGCTATCTCTGTCTATAGGAACAGGTTCCTCATTCAAAATCAGTCCCATTCTTGCTTGATTTATGAGCTCTTGAATGGCTGGATGGATGATACTGAGCCAGGGAATATAAAGGTCTGTAGTAGAGGGCTCAGGCTGAGTAGAGCACTTGACAGGTCCAAAATGAGGAGGAACCTGACAAGTATAAATGAGGGTCTCTTGGACAATTGGCTCTGCAGACTGCTTGTCACTTTCCTCAAATTGAGCTGAACTTGACCCTTCACCTCTTTCTTGAACTGATGATGGTTTACCTGCAGCTTCAGCATAAAAAGCCAGCAATTTACTTTGCTCTTCTATCTCTGCAATGTCAATCTCTTCACAATCCGAGGAATTAACATCTTCAGCTTCAACATATGTAACTTCTAACACCAGTGTTTTGTCCTTCGCATTTAATCTCTCATCTGTATCCATGATTTGACTTGCAGCTTTTTCAGTGGCCAAATCAAATTGATCACCTAAATTCCTCTGTAGGTGATCCTCCTGTAAAATTAGAGCTTCTGGTTGATCATTGAACTCAGGTTAGCTATCCATCAACTCTTCTTGTTCAAATCGAATAGGCTGGTGATCATCTTCTTCTCTTTCTTGCTCAACAGGTTCCCTGATGGTTATTTCTGTGGCAAACTTTGCAAAACCCACTGGAGGTGCACTTTGCTCGGCCCTTTTTAATTCCCATAATTTCAAGAATTCTTGAGGATCAGAGATGTTGTTGAAGAATGCTGCTATTCTTTCTTCAACCTTTCTATCCACAATTTTACTGACCATATCCTCCAATTTCTTCTTTGTTAGCTCAACCACCCCTTCATTTTCTTTGGTAAAAGCTGAAGTTGTCTCTGGAGCTGGTTTTATGACTGGAGAAGGTGAAGAAAACTTGTTCTTCTTAGCACCTGATTTCTTGGCCTCTCTCAAGGCCTTCAATTCTAGCACCTTCTCTACTGCTTCAGTACATGTAGTTTCTTTTCCACATCTACTTTCCCAGATCCTTAGCTCCAGTTCTCCAGTGTGTGGCTTAGAATCAGCCAGCCACACATCTTTCTTCTTGCGTTTTACTCCATATCTGTCTAGTAGACCTGTGATAAGAGATGGAAAGTACAAAGTCCTCTGCCTGGACTTCTCATTCTTCAAACTACAAACTCTCCTTTGCAACTCTGAGAAAATCAGCTAACCAAGATGAATGAACTTGCCCTGATTTAAATCACTGAGGAACCACTTCTCATCAGTAGTAAACCGACTTCCCTTGTTCCTGGGCATAATGTTTTCCCTCAACCAAGTCAAACATATGGCTGTGTGAATGTCCAATTCACTAGCCAAGACATCCTTTTCAGATCCTTGAGTTGGATGCTGAAATCTCTTCAAACTTCTCAAGTCTTTCTCAGTCAGCTCTGAGGCTTCCATTCCTCTATCACCTTGATGATTAGCCTCCATTAGTTCATAATAGCTGCAGATAGACTCAGCTGATATATCCACTTATTGGCCTCTGATTTCAAAAGGAGTGTCCAACTCCTCAGGAGCTTTATCATAGAACTCCTCCACTAGAGTGGCATTCACCTTCTTGGGCCGTGCCACCAACTTCTTCATGAACCAACTCCAAAGATAATTTCCAAATCTCTTATCTTATAAATCTTCTAACAAAATTCCCTTCTCTTGCCAAAATTGCAAGTTGTCCTTCTGAGAAGGGCTCTTGATCTAAGATTTATCTTTGGAAACCTTAGGTGAACTAGATATCACCTTCTTCCCTTTATTAATGGCTCCAAACCCTCTTGCAACTTGTTTTTTAGCCAAAGCGAACTTATCAATTGAAACACTCCCCTTAACAGCAGTTGAAGTAGAAGGGGTCTTGGGAGAGTTTCAACATTCTTCTTTTTGCTTGAGCCAATCTATATCCCTTTTTGCTTGTGACTCTTTGCAGACTTCACAGATAACTCTTTGGAAACTTTCCCCTCAACAGCAGCTGAATAAGAAAGGGTCTTCAGAGTCTTATCTTGAGACTTAGGTGAGGATGGAAATATTACTCTGACTTGATAATTCTTCTCATCATAGATTTTCGGCCTGGCCGAAGTCTTTGCTTTCTTGCCCTTCTTAGATGGGCTAATAGTACTGTCACTCTTTCTTTTGGCCATTATCTGTAATTTGAAACAACAATTCAACAGTTATAACCAAATATCAAATTGACAGAACTAAAAATCAATCAAACACAACATTATCAATAATGAACAACTGATAGTATATTGCGACATGGGTTCAGACATTTAACCATCAAGACCTTAAACCACGTTTTACAGCTTAAAAACTAACAACTACTGTCAACTGATGGGACGAAACTCGACTGATATTAAAATTCAGAGTACTCAATCGAAATTCCTATCAATGTCTAATGTAGTATTTTAGATATCGTCTCCACAGGGATTGACAGCTAAAAAGCATAATTGAGACTAAGATTTAGACTAAATTACTAAAAGAATTCTATATACACATTGAATCTCAAAATTATGAAAGTTATGGTGAATCATAGACATTAGTGACATTCATTCATTTAAAACATAATTCAACATGTATTCTGCAATTGATCATAACAAAGAATAACTGATTTGTTAATCCTTTTGCCGAATTACTTTTCATGCATGATTCAATTTAAAATCATAATCTACTTCTCTAGATCATCATCAGTGATCTATTAGAGGATCTCTCGATTCTCTTTAACAGATCTCAATCATATAATTGCATATATCTATATACTATAATCTATACAACTGATAAGCACAATCTACAAGGTAAACAGATCTATAGTCTATCTCTAGTACTATGATCCTCTATTCTTAGATCTACAACCTAATTGCCATCTCTGGTCTAATCAAGCTTTAGATTAACAATATGACTCTGTCACAGTTGTTGCTTCAAAATCTCCAAGCAAATCTCCATGATCAAGACAAACAGAGTACAAACTTCCTCAAGAAACTTCTCTGCAGATATTGAATAAAGCGTATAGAAGAATCTAGATTTTTCTCTCAAAATAACAGAATGTCAAAAGTCTACTGATGAATTCACACCTAATACCTCATCTGAGCTTCTATTTATAGATTTTAAGCTCAGTGGCAATTTTGAAAATAAAATCAATCAAAGAAACACAAATTGGCGAAGTAACATTTGCAACCATTTTATGTCGCCAGTTCCTTCGCCTGAACCAAACGACTTTTTCAAATTTCGTTTGTCTTGATCGCCAAGCTCACTTCTCCTTTGGCGAAATAGTCTTCAGGTAGCCAAGATATATCGCCTTAAGGCTAGGCGATTGATTATTTCCTTCGCCAAAGCATTTTTCTCATTTCCAAATAATAAGGCGATATCCTCTCAGTCGTCGCCTTTATACACTTTAACCAGGCGACTTACTTCTTAGAAACTTCACTATTGGCCTTAATTCAGGCGATGTTTACCATTTTCTTCTTCAGATCATCGCCTTAATTAGGCGACAACTTCACATGTATCGCCTGAAACATTTTTTACTGCATGAAACCTGAGGCGAATTATTTTCCAAATCGCCCTATATATAATCTTGAGCTTAGGCAATATCCAATCTTCATCGCCTGATCTTCAGCTTAAAGTGGCGATATTCATAGGCGATAACATTCTGATTCGCCTTTCATTATTTTAGCCTTGAGGCGAGTTCTTTTCTTCATCGCTTGCTTCATCGCCTCCTTCAGGAATTTAGTGGCGATGTCTTTAGGCGAATCCTTCTCTTAGCATGAACATTTCGCCATTATTGATGACTTTGGATGAAATTCTGATTTGGTCATTCTTTCTTATGATATTGCAGGTTTTAGCTCCTTTTCCACAACTTTTCATCCAAGTCCCTGTCTCAGCAATAATAGTCTAGAATTACTGGAAATGCATTCAATATCTCATCTTGTAGGCTCAATTTCATTATATTTATACTTATAAAATATGCTAAAACATAGGTAAATTATAGACTTATCAATTACCCCCAACTTAGCCTTTTGCTTGTCCTCAAGCAAACCAATTAAAAATCTACTGAGACAGCAATCAGTGCAAACTTATAATCATAATCCAAAGCAATTCATTAAGTATAGTTTTGAAAAATTTCCAAACAGTGACCAGCTCTTCTTTCAAAATTTCAAATCAACTAACTCAAAACTGGTCATTTTCTTCATGTTACAAAGTGTCTGAGAAGATCCAAGTAATTGAGTATTGAAACTACTTCCTCACTGTAGTCTCTCATAAGTATTTGATCACTCATAATCCTAAAGGTTACTCACACAATACAATAGTCATTTTTAAGAATCAGAGTTATGTACCAAGGCAAATGTGATTCTAGTGTTTCACAAGCACGTATGAAGAAAATTTAAGAACCTCACGAACATTGAACTTCACTCATACACTGTACAGGACTTAGAGGTTCCTAAGTTCAGTACTTCCTTTTTGTCTACCTTAGAATCTCTGATTTGTATATATAGGGAAAGTGGGGTTAACTTAGCTTATGAAAGAAGGGAATTTCTTCAAGGAAACAAAGGTTGAACATACCACTAAATTCCTCTCAATCCCTCTATTTTTTCTCTTAAGTGTTTCCCCACTCCATGATGCATTATTTACATATTATTTTATTTATGAACACTGTCCACTTTTATTTCTTGTGGCTTTTTTTTTTTTTTTTTTTAAATCTGCTTTTAGTAGTTCCAGGAACACACTTTTAAGTAAATCCTCACTTCCCATCTTTTCAACCCAAATTTAATGGTAAGTCCAAAAGGTAGGATTGAGATTACATCTCTTATCTTTATGGTTTAGACTGGATTAGGGACCAAAGAAAAGGTATTAATGAGAATGGAAACAAATGGTTTACCTCACAAGATATCAAGGTCTGGTTATATCAATCAGGCAAAAGCTTTTTAGTAGTTTCACTCACTCTCTCAAATCAGATCATTTTCCTTGGCAGATTAAAGACAGAACTTTACCCGACCAATGCCCTGTACACTTGAGGAATGTATGAGAAATTCAAAGCAACCCTATGAAGGTCTTGATTTCTATAGAAGAGAAATTGTCATATAAATGTGTTTAATAAGGAAGAGAATAAAAATAACCCCTCTCATGAAGAAAAAGGCACAAAATTAAGCTCAAAACCTCACTTCCACCCAAGGTTTTCTCCACTCTTTCCTTATCAAAACTCATCAACTTATTCACAATTCAAATCTGACCAAAATCTCATCAGTGTTCAAAGAAATTTATCCAAAATTGCTCATCAAAACTACTTGTTTTGAACACTTATTTTTCTGTTTGAAATCTCATTTTATGAAAAACTAGATCACTTTGGAATATGAGCAATGTAAGCTCGATCATGCACTCAGACCTAATATCCTAAAAAGATTGAAACAACAGCTAAAAGTAAAAAAAATAACAATATAAAATCAAACTAAACAGAAACATCACTAAAGACTAAACAAAAATATAAGCAATGCGATTGCTACCCCACCCCCAACTTTAAAAGAAAGCATTGTCCTCAATGTTTAAAAAAACGAGATTTGGTGGAGAAGGAATTCCAAAAATTAAGCAACAGAAAGTTAGGTAAAGTACTTGAATGCCGCCATTGATATAAGAGATGTCGCCCAAAATTAAGTCAAAAAGAACGAAATGAGGCGAATTAAGAATAAATGTAGAAGGCGAGAAGTAAAATTCTAGCCATCCATAGGCAAGATCCTCAGGCGAGATAAAAGCTTCGCCATATTAGAGTGACATTGAGGAATAATGTCATGGCGAAAATATAGGTCCTGATGGCGAAATATTAGACAAAGAGCAGATATTTCGCCAAAAAGAATTCAAAAAGTAGGCGAAATGGGAATAATATCGCCCAAAATAGTCGCCTGCATCATATAAAAGAACTTACCAACCAGACGAGAAACAGCGATGTCGCCTAAGTGAAGGCGACATTCCTGGCGACTAAAAAAAATCCTACATTGCTCATGCTTTTGTGTAATTAAAATTTTCTGCAGAGTGACCTGTGAATTTTAAAATCAAAAAGGGTTAAGCCTTTCCTAGCTTAGTGATTCATCCTGTAAAAACATACACATAGTTAGGGACAGAAAAACCCCCAACTTAGTACCTAAAAACTCTCTGTATCAATTAAAACCAACAATCACAATACTCTTTACAGACAAAACAAACAATAAAACTGCATTCACGTTACTCTTATATTCAAAATGAAAAAGAAATGAAAACAAAAGACTCAAATAATCACATTACTCTTTCATTGACAAAGAAAACAATCACAAACAAACATACTAAGTCTTAACAATTACAAGTTCAGACAGTTAAGCATATGAAACAATTAAAAATCCTCCAGAGAGGGATCTGGAGACTGAGCTTGCTGAGGAGATTTTGAATTCAGTCTCCTTCTCTTTTGCCTTGGACTAGAAAATGCAGGTAGGCTGATATTCAATTCTTTAGCCACCTTTTTCCTGATTTCTCTGTCTCCCTCAACTGGTGAAGGAGGAACTGATCAGGGAGGCTTGACTGAACTTTTCTTTTTCTTCAAGGCTTCAGTCTTTACATGCTTCTTTTTCTTTTTAGTAGCCTTTGCTTCTTTAGATTCTTCTGCCTTTGAAGTGTTCTTTTCATCCTCAGAAGAGCTGGTAGAAGAGAATTCCATTCCACTGAAGAATTCATAGGATGGCATTCTGTTGTACATGTGGAAGAACTGTACTAACATGGTAGCCACATCTTCTCCATTGAAAACTCTAGCTTCTTCAGTGGGAATTCTCACATCCTCTTCAACAAAGGGTACTTGATTGAGAGGCTCAGGCTGCAAATATGGTATGATTGCCAAAGCCTGAGAGGAACTAGCACTATTCTCAGGAAAAACCTCCTTATCCAAAAATTGACCCATCCTTACTTGATTAATGAGCTTTTGAATAGTTGGATGCAGAACATGAAGTCGTGGAATGAACTTTTCAGTAGTGAAAAGTTCAGGCTGTGTAGTACACTTCTTTAGGTTGCAGATGAGGGGCTCTTAGATAATTGGGTCTGGTACTGCAGACTGTTCTCCACCTTCTTTAGGTTGAGCTGAACCAGATCCTTCACCCTCTTCTTGAATAAAAGGAGGTAACCCAGCACCTTCAGCAAATGATGCTAATAGTAATCCTTGCTGCTCAAGCTCTGCTGTATCAATTTCTTCACATTCTGAAGATTCAGAATCATCAATAACCTCCTTTTCTTTCCTCATCAATCTCTCATCCTCCTCCATAACCTCATTAGCAGCTCTTTCTATTTCTAAATCAAATTGATCACCCAAATCTCTGTTTAGGTGATCCTCACTAGCATTTTGAACATCAAGGAAGTCATGGGGCTCAGGTTGACTATCCATCAACTCTTCTTGCTCAAATTGAAAGGTTTCACCCCATCATAATTTCTCTCTTGACCAATAGGCTCTTGAATGCTGATCCCACTCACAAACTTAGCAAAACCAACTTATTTGGCACTCTGACTTGCCCTCTGTTGTTCCCATATTTTAACAAACTCCTGTGGGTCTGCAATTTTGCTGAGGAACTTTGCAATCCTTTCTTCAACCTTTTTATTGACCATTTTAGAGATCATGGCTTCAAGTTCCTTAAAGATTGGCTCAGCCACTCTTTCATTCTCCTTTCTTAGACTCTGAGTAGGAGCTGAAGTCTACACTAGTTTAGAAGCTACAGCAGGAGAAGAGAACTTGTTCTTCTTAGAGCCTGATTTCTTGGCCTCCCTTAGGGCCTTCAACTCTAACACTTTCTCTATAACTTCGGTGCAAGTGGTTTCCTTACCACCTCTGCTTTCCCAAATCCTCAGCTCTAACTCTCCAATGTGTGGTTTTGAATCAGCCAACCACACATCCTTCTTCCTACTCTTTACCCCATACCTTTCCAATAAACCAGTGATTAAGGAAGGGAAGTAGAGTGTTCTTTGTCTTGACTTTTCCTTTCTCATGCTGCATATCCTCTTTTGCAGTTCTGAGAAGATTAACTGGCCTAAATGTCTGAATTTGTCTTGGTTGAAATCCCTCAGGAACCTCTTCTCATCAGCAGTAAAACGGCTCCCTTTATTCCTAGGCATTACATTGTCTCTCAACCAAGTTAAACAGATGGCAGTGTGAATGTCCAATTCACTTGCCAAAACATCTTGATCAGAACCTTGGGTTGGATGCTGAAATCTTCTTAAACTTCTAAGATCTTCAATAGAAAGAGCTGAAGCATCTATCCCTCGGTCTCCTTGGTGATCAGGCTTCATTAAACCATAGTAGCTGCAGATGGACTCTAGTGAAATATCTAATTGGTAGCCTCTAATGCTAAATGGAGTGTCCAACTCCTCTAGGGCTTTGTTTTAGAATTTCTCAACTAGAGTGGCATTCACTCTATTAGGTTGTTACACTAATTTCTTCATAGACCAACACCATAGATAATGCCCAAATATTCAATCTTCAAGCTCCTTTAACAAGATAGCTTTTTCCTGCCAAACCACTAAATCTTCTTTCTGGACAGGGCTCCTGACCTCAGTCTTCTCCCTGATGACCTTAGGTGAAATTATTTTCCCCTTCTTATCTTTTCTGGCCCCACACACAGCTGCTGCCTTTTTCTTAGCCAATGCAAATTTTTCAGCATACACACCCCCATTTTCAGCATTTGGTGTAGAAGGGGTTTTTGGTGTGCTCTCCACACTTCTCTTCTTGGTTGACTCAGAAGAACAAATCTGTATTCCCTTTCGTTTAGGACTCTTGAGTGATCCTGCACCAACAGATTTTACATTTTTCTTCCCCTTTTCAGCTGCTGAAGTTGAGGGGTTCTTCGGAGTCTTTTCCTTAGACTTTTGCGAAGAAGGAAGAATTACCCTGACTTGGTAATTCTTCTCATCATATATCTTTGGCCTGGACAAAGTCTTGCCCTCTTGCCCTTCTTAGATGGACTAGGAGTACTATCATTCTTTCTCTTGGCCATTATGTGCAATTTAAAACGATTTATCAATAATCAAAATCAAAATGTCAACTTATAGAAGATAGACCAATACAGCCAACAACATCATTAGAATTGAACACTGACAGTATGTTGTACATGATTCTAACAGATAACAATCTCATTAACATTATCAACAAACATGTTTTACAGTATATTACCAACAACTACTGTCAACATCAAATCAATTCTAAAAATGAAACAACCAGATAATATCAGATATGTTCAAAATAATTGCTTCAAAACCAAAACCCACAGAGATTTGATCATGAATATCGTCAAACAATTACTCTATTCACTTCCTAGCAATCTCAATTAACACATCAACAAAAAGAAACCAAAGATATCCAGCAACTTACAACGAACTAAGTGTGAGAACATACCTTGATGGTTGCTGGAGTGAAAGTAGATCGAGATGTAAAAGAGAATTGAGAATTTGCGATTTAGGGTTTTTTAGAGCTTTTGAAATTTCAGAGAGCAAGTAAAGAGCAACGGTAAAATCGAATTGGGTTTAAAAAGGAAATCAGAAATAGGCGCAATGATGAAAATGTAGGCAGAAGGCGTAGAGATTGAATCTCACCTTATGTTACAACGGTAACATTTTATGCGCGCCTACATGTTGCCTTATTAATTCGCCACATCAAGAGGTGTAAGCGAGGTAAGTGGGCGATATGTTTTATGTCGCCAAAGGTCAGGCTCAATAAAATTCAGATTTAAGTGAGAAAAAATGAAGTCGCCTCAATTTTCATCAAAATGGCGACATATCGTGGTGATATTTTTATAATTTCGCCTCAATTAAAATGAGAACGACGAATAAAAAGAACGACATATTTTACTTCGCCTTAAACAGTGTGAACCTTGGCGATCAAAAAGACAATGTCGCCTTAACATAGAATTTTTGGGCGAAGTGATGAGGCGAATTGGGCTTATCTCGCCAAAAGTATTTTAAAAGTAGGCGATGTTCCAGGCAAAAATAACATACTTCGCCCAATTTAATTCATCTCTGGGCGAAGTAATTTGGCAAAATTAAAACATAGTGCCAGAGAACTTACCTGTTTTGCGAGATGAAAAGGCAATGTGTAGATGATTCGCCTCATTTTACTTGTCACTGGGCGATATCACAAGGCGAGGCTCCACATTCTTCACCCTGTCTAGAACATGCTAGGCAAAGTGTTTGGTGTGATTATCCAGTCTCGCCACTACCCAGGCGATAAAACATGGCGAAATCCCACAATTCGTCATCTTCAAAACATTCTTAAAGGCCAGATGAGTTTATTCCTCGCCACTTAGAATACTGTATTGGCGAGATGTTAAGCAATAATGATGATATCTCGCCTCTTCTTTCAAAATTCAAGTTCATCTGAAAACAACAATTCTTTTGCAAAATATGAACTTGGTTAGTCAAAATCTTACAAAATTTAAGACAATTATGTCATAAAGTCAATATAAAATTAAATTGTGTAAGGAGTATGCTTTGTTTAAGGTCGTTACCATCGACCATGGCAAGTTTACTACTGATTTTCCATTGTTTCCACAGGATCTGAGATATACAGAATATCTCTCGTCCTGTAGATGTCTCCCCCTAAGTAATGCTTAAGTCTCTACCCATTCACTACAAATGAATCATTGGACTTGTTATCAAATAATTCAACAGCTCCATAAGGGGAAACACTCTTCACATTAAAAGGTCCAGACCATCTAAACTTCAATTTTCCTGGAAATAAGCTTAGTTTGGTATTATAGAGCAGCACATATTGTCCAGGTTTGAACTCTCGCTTGACAATCTTCTTGTCATGGTAATTCTTCATCTTCTGCTTGTACAATGCATGATTCTCATGGGCTTCAAGGCGCCATTCATCCATCTCATCAAGTTGTAGAAGTCTCTGCTTTCCTGCCTTCTCATAGTCCATATTCATAAGCTTAACAGCCCAGTATGACTTATGCCCTAACTCCACTAGTAAATGACATCCTTTACCATACACCATTCTGAATGGTGACATTCCAATGGGAGTCTAGAAAGCTGTTCTGTAAGCCCACAGAGCATCATCTAACTTGAAGCTCCAGTCTTTTCTGGACTCATTCACAGTCTTTTGCAGGATTCTTTTTAATTCTCTATTTGAAACTTCCACTTGCCCATTTGCTTGTTGATGATAAGTTGTGGTAACCTTATGAATCACTCCATATTTCTTAAGTACCTTTTCTAACAATTTACTGCAGAAGTGAGACCCTCCATCACTTATTAGTACCCTAGGTATGCCTAAACGAGTGAAGATATTCTTCTGCAAGAACCTCTCCACTACCTTTCCATCATTAGTCACACAAGCAACTGCCTCTACCGACTTGGATACATAATCCACAGAAACAAGTATGTATTCATACTTGTTGGATGGAGGAAATGGCCCCATAAAATCTATCCCCAAAACATCAAATAATTCTACTTCTAGGATATAATTGTGAGCCATTTCTTGCCTCTTGGAGATATAACTCATCCTCTGACATCTATCACAATTGGCTACAAATGCGTGGGCATCCTTAAAGATTGAAGGCCAATAGAAACCACACCTAAAATTTTGGCTGCAGTTCTCGTTCCAGCAAAATGCCCTGCATATTCTGAGGAATGACAGTGCTTAAGAATGTCAAAGGTCTCTTCATATGGGATGCAACGTCTCAGTACTTGATCTGCACATCTCCTAAACAAATAAGGTTCATCCCATATGTACCTCTTGACCTCATGAAGAAACCTCTTCTTCTGATGACTATTTAAACCTTCAGGCAACACTTTACATGACAAGTAATTTGCAAAATCAGCATACCATGGATAAAACGTTACCTCACATAAGTATAGTTGCTCATCTGGGAATTGTTCATTTATATCAACTTGAGCTTCCATGTCCTTAATGTGCAGTCTTGAAAGGTGATCAACTACTACATTCTCAGTTCCCTTTTTATCTTTGAATTCAATATCAAACTCCTGCAACAAGAGTACCCATCTTATCAACCTAGGCTTTGATTCTTTCTTAGCAAATAGATATCTCAATGCTGAATGATCAATATGAATGATAATTTTAGACCCTAAAATGTATGATCTAAACTTATCCAATGCAAAGACTATAGCTAGCAATTCTTTTCCAGTGGTGGTGTAATTTCTCTGAGCTTCCACCAACGATTTACTAGCATAATAAATGACTCTGAATAGCCTCTCCCTTCTCTGTCCCAGCACTGCACCTACTGCAAAGTCAGATGCATCACACATGATTTCAAATTCAGAATTCCAATCTGGTGGAATTATTACTGGTGTTGAAACAAGTTTTTCTTTTAACTGCACAAAAGCTTTCAAACAATCATCAGTAAAACCAAACTTCTTCTCTTTTTCTAATAGAACACACAAGGGTCTAGCTATTTTTGAAAAATCTTTTATAAAATGCCTATAGAACCCACCATGTCCTAAGAAACTTCTAATGCCTTTCACATTAGCAAGAGGAGGTAAACTGGCTATCACATCAATTTTTTCTCTGTCTACTTTTAATCCTCTATCAGACACCTTATGACCTAGCACAATACCATTTCTTACCATAAAATGGCATTTTTCCCAGTTAAGGACCAAGTTTGTTTCCTCACATCTTTTAAGTACTTTTTGAAGATTATTCAAGCAATCATTGAAGCTATCTCCAATAATGGAAAAATCATCCATGAAAACTTCTAAAAACTTGCCTATGAAATCAGTAAATATAGCTAACATACACCTCTGAAATATTCCTAGTGCATTACACAGTCCGAATGGCATCCTATAATAAGCAAAGGTTCCAAAAGGACAGGTAAAAGTTGTTTTGTGTTGATCACCAGGTGCTATGGGGATTAGGTTATATCCAGAATAACCATCCAAAAAAAAAAGGGTGTCCTGTTAGTCTATCTAACATTTCGTCTATAGTCTATACAAATGCGCCACCTTGTGACAGTTCTAGTAGGGATCAATTCATTCTTTTCATTCTTAATCACAGTAATCCTTCCCTTCTTTGGCACACTGTCACTGGACTAACCTATTCATTATCTGATATTGGAAAAATAATACCTGCATCAAGGAGTTTCAGTACTTCCTTTTTCACAACCTCCTTCATGGTTGGATTCAATCTTCTCTGAGGTTGTATCTTAGATGTATGTTTGTCCTCCAAGATAATCTTGTATGTACAGAAAGTGGGGTTGATTCCTTTAATGTCAGCTATTGTCCATGCAATGGCGTTCTTGTATTTCCTCACCACTTGGAGCAGACTTTCTTCTTGTTCATCTGTTAAATCATTTGAAACCACAATAGGTAAGCTAGAATCCTTCGGATTAAGGAATGCATACCTGATATGACTAGGAAGAGCCTTCAATTCCAATTGTGGTGGTTTTTCAATTGAGGGCAGCATTGGTTCAACTGATGGTGGAAAATCACTAACGTTGAGGACAAAGTGAGAAGTCATACATTCCAGCTCACCACTGTAAGCACTCTCTTCTGGAATATCCATATCTACTTCTTTGATCAATACATTGTTCAGTGGATCAGAACTTCTCAATGTGAGAATTTTGTCCATCAGTTCCTCATCAGCTGTCAGTTGCAGACTTTTAACTTCATCAAAATCGTATGGAAATTTTAATGACTCCAAAAGACTGAATTTAGCTTCCTCTCCATTAACTCTGAGTGTGAGTTCACCATTTGCCACATCTATCATTGCTCGGCCAGTTCTCAGGAATGGTCGCCCCAGTAATAGAGGTACATCTTCATCTACCTCCATATCAAGCACTACAAAGTCTATAGTAAACATGAATTTATTTACAATGACTATTACATCTTCAACCACTCCCTTTGCATGGGTGAAAGATCTGTCAGCAAGCTGTAATAAGACATTGTCAGGTCTGAAATGCCCTATTCCCAACCTTTCATAGATAGCAAGAGGCATCAAATTTATACTGGCTCCCAAATCACAAAGAGCTCTTCCTTTGAATCTATCGCCTATGGTCAAAGGTATGGTGAACTTGCCAGGATCCTTCTCCTTCCTTGGAATCTGATATTTGACAAGCTGGCTCACACTCTCATTCATATTAATGCATCCCACATCAGCTAAATTCCTTTTATTTGACAACAGCTCCTTCATGAATTTAGCATAGATAGGCATTTGTTTTAATGCCTCAATGAATGGGATGTTAACATGGATTTGCTTCATCATGTCCAAGAACTTCTCAAGCTACTTATCCAACTTCTTCCTATTTTCTCTCTGAGGAAAATGTAAGGCAATCTTCACAGCCTCTTATTCTTTTGTAACAATTTTGCTGATTTCTTCATTTTCCTTCTTCTGCACAGGAGGCTCATAACTTTTCTTTTCCTTAGAGTTCTCCAGTTGTTTCCCACTTCTCAGTGTAATAGCATGCACTTGTGCTTCCTCCTTGGATTTATCTTTAACCTTTAGGTAGGGCACAGTGTCCCTTGGAAGTGCTCCTTGAGGTCTCTGATTCAGAACTTGCATAAGTTGCCCTATCTGAGTCTCCGAGTTTTTAATTGAAATGGTATGATTGGTAAGAACAGCATCAGTATTCTCCATGTACTTGATTAGAAGGTCCTCCATACTAGGCTTCTTCTGCCCCATCGGCTGATACTGAGACTGTCCTTATTGTAGGTAACCAGGTTGAGGATTTCTTTGGTAATAACCCTGATTTTGATAGGGTTGATTCCTCTGTTGATAGTATGGCCTCTGCTGGTTTCCATAATTATTATTCATATAATTTATTTGTTCTAACTCCTTTGGCTCATCTTCATCATCAGCAAATGTTGCCTCCTGAGCATAGTCTGCCAGAGTAGTCTTTTGTTTTTCAACAGAATTGGCTGAAGTCTTCTTTGGATGGCCTTTATTGAATGCCATATTGTCCATCTTCTTATTCAACATTGCTATCTGAGCAGATAATGCATTGAAAGACTCCAATTCAAAAACTCCAGACTGCTTCTTAGTTGCAGCCTTTTCCCTTTCATTCCATCCAAAATCATTGTTTGCCAGCAATTCGATGAAGTCATGAGCATCATCTGGTTCCTTATCCATTATTCATCCTCCAACTGAGGAATCAATGTGCATTTTGATCTAAGGAGGCATGGCACTATAAAATGTCATCACGATGCTTCAAGATGCTATGCCATGGTATGGACATCTCCTAATCAGCTCTTTATACCTCTCTCAGCTCTCACAGAGTGACTCTCTATCCACATACTAAAAAGATGATATCATGTTTCTCAGTTTTACCATCTTCATGGGTGGAAAATAGCGAGCTAAGAACTTCTTGACTAAATCCTCCCAGTTATTAATGCAACCTGGTGGTAAAGAGTAGAGTCAGGCGTGAGCTTTGTTACTCAAGGAAAATGGGAATAGTCGAAGTTTAACTGCATCTTCTGTTACTCAATTGTGTCGAAATGTACTGCACAGATGCAGAAAAGTGTTCAGATGCTGGTTAGGATCCTTTGTAGCTCCTCCTCCAAACTTATTCTGCTGAACCATCTAAATAAGTCCAGATCTCAACTCAAAATTTTCAGTTGTTATTACTGGTAAGTTGATGGCCTATGGCATGCCATCAACTGGTGGAATGGAAAACTGACGAAGTGTCATCCTCTCAGGATCCACTCGTCCTTCATTATAATTATTATTTCTGTTGTAGCGATCTCTAGACATTGTATTTCTTGACTTAATTCTAGCTGTTGATCTCTTTTGTGATCTTGATTGTCTAATAATCCTTTATGGTTCAGGATCAAACTGCAAATCTTGAGCACTTTTAGATCTTGTCTGCATACACTACACACTTGAACAAACGATTTTTAAAGTTGAAAAAGAATTTAATAAATCAAATTAGTGCAATTCAATGTAAATCTTAATCTTCAAAAGCAATCCCCGGCAACGGCGCCAAGAAATTGATGGGACGAAACTCGACTGATATTAAAATTCACAGTACTCAATCGAAATTCCTATCAATGTCTAATGTAGTATTTTAGATATCGTCTCCACAGGGATTGACAATTAAGAAGCATAATTGAGACTAAGATTTAGACTGAATTACTAAAAGAATTTTATATACACATTGAATCTCAAATTTATGAAAGTTATGGTAAATCGTAGACATTAGTGACATTCATTCAATTAAAACATGATTCAGCATGTATTCTGCAATTGATCATAACAAAGAATAACTGATCTGTTAATCCTTTTGCCGAAATACTTTTCATGCATGATTCAATTTAAAATCATAGATCTACTTCTGTAGATCATCATCACTGATCTGTTAAAGGATCTCTCGATTCTCTTTAATAAATCTCAATCATATAGTTGCATATATCTCTATACTACAATCTATACAACTGATAAGCACAATCTACAAGGTAAACAGATCTATAGTCTATCTCTAGTACTATGATCCTCTGTTCTTAGATCTACAACCTAATTGCCATCTCTGGTCTAATCAAGCTTTAGATTAACAATATGACGTAACTCTCGTTCTTGTAATTCAATGAGCACATGAAAATTAAGTAGATCTAACTATAATCGAACAAGAATCATGAAATCAAATTATATTCAACATCAGAACTCAACAAATCAACAGAGCTTTTAGCTAACATGTTTAGTTCAGCATAAGCAATTACAACACAAAATCTTCATCAACATGAGTAAGATCTAATTCTTACCAAGGAAGATTGAAGCTTGACTCAGTCATAGTTGTTGCTTCAAAATCTCCAAGCTAAATCTCCATGATCAAGAGAAACAGAGTACAAACTTCCTCAAGAAACTTCTCTGCAGATATTGAATAAAGCGTATAGAAGAATCTAGATTTTTCTCTCAAAATAACAGAATGTCAAAAGTCTACTGATTAATTCACACCTAATACCTCATCTGAGCTTCTATTTATAGAATTTAAGCTCAGTGGCAATTTTGAAAATAAAATCAATCAAAGAAACACAAATTGGAGAAGTAACATTTGCAACCATTTTATGTCGCCAGTTCCTTCGCCTGAACTAAACGACTTCTTCAAATTTCGCTTGTCTTGATCGCCAAGCTCAATTCTCCTTTGGCGAAATGGTCTTCAGGTAGCCAAGATATATCGCCTTATGTCTAGGCGATTGATTCTTTCCTTCGCCAATGCATTTTTCTCATTTTCAAATAACAAGGCGATATCCTCTCAGTCGTCGCCTTTATACACTTTAACCAGACGACTTGTTTATTTGAAACTTCACTATTCGCCTAAAGTCAGGCGATGTTTACCATTTTCTTCTTCAGACCATCGCCTTAATTAGGTATCGCCTGAAACATTTTTTACTACATGAAACGTGAGGCGAATTGTTTTCCAAATCGCCTGATATATCATCTTGAGCTTAGGCAACATCCAATCTTCATTGCCTGATCTTCAGCTTAAAGTGGCGATATTCATAGGCGATAACATTCTGATTCGCCTTTCATTATTTTAGCCTTGAGGCGAGTTCTTTTCTTCATCACTTGCTTCACCGCCTCCTTCAAGAATTCAGTGACCATGTCTTCAGGCGAATCCTTCTCTCAGCATGAACATTTCGCCATTGTTGATGACTTTGGATGAAATTCTGATTTGGTCCTTCTTTCTTCTGATATTGCAGGTTTTAGCTCCTTTTCCACAACTTTTCATCCAAGTCCCTGTCTAAGCAATAATAGTCTAGAATTACTGGAAATACATTCAATATCTCATCTTTTAGGCTCAATTTCATTATATTTGTACTCATAAAAGATGTTAAAACATAGGTAAATTCTAGACTTATCAATGCAATCAATTACATTCACAGAAATGGAACACCCAACTAAAATCATTCATGTTCATTGTAAAACCCACAGAGATTCGACCATTATTACCGTTAAACAATGCCCTAATAATACGCCCTAATAATACCCTAATAATCCTGATTAACATATCAACACAGATAAATAAAAGATAACTAACAGCTCGCAACAAACTGAGAGAGAAAGAGAAAAAACATACCTTGTTTTGTTTACTGTGATGAAGGTCGATTGAAATGCAGAAACGAACTGAGAGATTCGCGATTTAGGGTTTCCAAAAAATTAAAAATTCAGAGAGCAAAGTAATAGCAACGGTAAAATCGAATTGGGTTTATAAAGATATCAGAAAATAGGCACAATGATGAAAGAACTAGGTAGAAGGCGTAAAGTTCTTGCCTCGCCCCGTGTTATACAACGATATTAATTGTGTGCACCTATATAAGTGGCGAAATATTTTATGTCGCCAACAGTGTAGGTGTGATAAAATTCAGAACTGGGCGAGAAGAAAGAAACTCGCCTTAAGTGACCTTACTGGCGATATAAAATGGCGACATATCTATTACTTGGATAGTCATTTGAGATAAATTCGAGAAGTTTATTTGTTTGAGAAATGTCGAAAAAGGATCTTTAAATATTTGAGCAGGTTTTATTAGGGACATTTTTATTTATGTAGTTTATTCATGTGAAATCTAAGGAGTTACTAGACTATGATTATGATCATAGAATGATCATGAAATCCTACAAATAGTCATGAGGACATGTCTAGTACCTGTGTAAAAGGCACAATGTTTGATAATTTAATATATCTATTCATTAAAATTGAGGTTGAGTTACATGTTTGAGATACGTTTAGGTGATGTATATTAAAAGTATGCATCGAGATGCATTCTGATAATTTAATATATCTATTCATTAAAATTGAGGTTGAGCTATTATATTATTTTATAATAAATGAGAATTAATGAATGCTAAATTAAAAGAGATCGTCTGAGTAAGCTTTTCTTGGTGAGTCCTTCTAACTTATGAGTTCTTTTCTTTTTAGTAAATATTTTTGGTCCATGTTTGATTATGTAATGCACATAAAACATTTTGGAGGCATATGATGGTTATCTTCACTAATATAATTTAACAGATATTTTCATGAATGATTTTTCAATTTTAAGAGATAGTTTTGAGTGGTGTCAAGAAAATTTGTCAAACGTTAGAAAGAGATGTTAGGAAGCCAATGTGGTATTAAATTAAGAAAATTAATATTTGATTGTGATTAAGGATATTATAATAGGTCACAAAGTTTCCTCTATGTGATTAAAAGTATACAAGATCAAAGTGAGCTGATTGAAAAGTTACTTCCTCCCAATTCAGCCACAGGTATTAAGAGTTTTCTTAAGATGCAAGGTTTTGATTGAAACTTATAACATGCAAAGTTTTAAAAGTGTGCAAGGTTTTGATTGAGGAATAGGATGTCTAGTCTAATTTTGAAAATTTAAAATTCTTTGGAGTTTTGAAATTTAAGTTTATTTCTTGTCTTATTATTATTTCACTTGAGTAAGACTTTCTTTTGAACTAATATGTAATATGAGAGGTAATGTATTTGGGATTGTGCTTGGACAGAGATAAGAGAAGATTTTTCTATCTAATTTACCATGCTAGAAAATCTATTAATGATGCTCATGCGTTGTTTATTATTGTATTTACAATGAAAAAAAAATAGACATCACTTGGTCTAATCACAACATGTATAAAGACCATGCAATCAAATATTTTATTAACGAAAACCATATTAATCTTAGACTCATGTACCATGTGTTATTGTTCCATGAATTTGATTTAGGGGTATGAGATCAAAATGACATATTAAACCAATTTGCTTATAATATCTCTCATTATAAGAATGTAAAGGATCAAATAAAGTGTTGATTAATAGGAATTTTTTTATATGGGCAGATGTTGAATTCTCCAATAAGTGATATTGAGGGTATGTGTATTATGTGAAATACATAATCTATAATAAAATTCTAGAAGAATAAATATGATATAAGTTGAAGACATTCTTACGTGGTGTTAACAATTTTATTTTGGATGATTCAAAAGATGTGAATCATAAATAGTAGATTTAGAAATGGTCTAGGAAATCAAAGAGAAGGTTAAGTACATAAGGGAATAGCTTAACTTTAAATTTTTGAAAGTTCTATTAGAACTTGAAATGAAAAGAGAATAAATTTAAAGTGGACGATAAGTTTTCCTTAAATTTTCTACATAGAAGAAAGTACTTTGGTTTTGCTGAAAGGATAAGTTAACCCGTTAGTTTATTGAGTCGTATAAAGTGTTGAAAATGATTTGTCCCTTTGTCTATTGATTAGCTTTGTTGCAGAAGTTGGTAAAAATTCATAACATCTTCCATGTCTCGATTCTTTGATATTACCATTTGGATCCTTTTTACATATTGATTAAAGTGAAAATGAAATTGAGACCTAATTTGTCATATAGAGAAGCACTAGAGGAGATATTGGCTAGGAAAGTGAAAATGATTGGTCCCTTTTTCTCTACAGACTCTTCCCAAAAATATTTTTCTCCCTCCCTGCCAGCGCTAAATTTTAATCTCTCTCATGTACTCATTCTTACTATTATATATTAAACACCATTGACATCTTCTACCAATCTTAGAAAGCATGTATTATGCCAAGTGGTGTTTTAAAACTTCTCTATTTCATCGTGGTGACAAATCTAGTTCAATCTAAACAATCTAGGAGATCAAGTTATGATATCCAACTCTTTGAAATGTACATTTTCATGATCTAGTATGTGTTTGTGTTGATTAAAATTGAATTCGGAACTAAAAAAAAAAGATTTTGGAAGTCGCTGATAGGGCTTGTGACATGTAAAGACGTGAAGATTTTCAACATATGGCAAGGTCCACAATCTATATTAGTGACATGTAAAAGTTCTCATATGTTGCACTCACATGTAAAAGTTCTCATATGTTGCACTCACATGGGGCATAGTAGACTGGCAAGCAAATTATGGGGAAGTTGCGATTCGGGCTTGTGACATGTTACTTGACTTGCTGAACCTTTAGCATGTTGTATAGAAGGTCTATTAGTGGAAACTATGTATAGAGTTTGAATATGGAGATTGATTTGCAGTTGATTTGCTAAATTGGAGTTTGACATCGTTTTGGAATTTTAGAAAAATACAACTAAATATAAAATAGAAATAATTTTTATGGAAAGTGAATATTGTTTTATATTTTTACTGAGTGAATATCATTTTGGATTTTTTTTGGAAAAAAAATCAATTAAACTTAAAACAAGTAGAAAAGAAAAATATCTAACAAAAAGTTCTTGTTCGTCCACTGGCTTTCTGCTTTATTCAAGTAAGAGTTCTAATTATTTTATTTTTGTTAAATTTGTTTGTTGTTTAGAATATGAAATTGATATATGTTATTGAATGAAATTGAATTTATTACTATTGAAAATTGAACAAAGTGTTAATGTTTAATTAAATTTGAATTTTTATTTTTTATTTTTAGAATTTATTAAAATTGGAAAATTGAATTAGATGTTAGGTTAGTGTATATTACAATTGAATTGACGCTAGTATGCCACAAACCAAGTTAGCTGTAACCAAATCAGCCCCAACTCTGAAAATTCCTGACTCCGTCTTGTTTTAAGTTGGGATGGCAACGGGTGCGGGTGGTGCGGATTTGGCCAAATCCGCACCCTCATCCATGAAATATAATCTCATCCACATCCATGAAAATCCGCGGGTTTGGGTGTAGATTTTAATTCACGGGTGCGTATGCATCCACGGATTAATCCACCAATTCGTATTATTCAAATTAATATAAATTCTAAATAAATTTATAACTTTTATATGAAAAAAATCAATCTAATATTCATCACTAAAATAAAACCCATTGAAATTTAATACAAACACATATTCAAATAATCACATAAAATCAATTAGAAAATATTCAAGGAGAAACAAATCCATTTTATTATTACTATATATATATATATATATAACTTTTACGGGTTTGTAGATGCGGGTGCAGATTATTTTCGACATCCACGCCCGCCCACGAACCCTCTGTGGATTTGATACCCGTCCATAAACTCATTTAATTGAATTCGCACCCGTTTATTGCGGATGAGTATCCGCGACTTTACGAATTTACGGGTTGAATTGTCATCCTTAATTTTAAGGTAGGGATTTGAAATTATTAACGAGTTAGAGATATGGGTTATCAATCATGGTATATTTATGTATTCAATTCTTAGTTTTCTTTGAGATAAGATTTTAAATATATATATATATATATATATATTTATATTTAGAAAGAACAATATTTATATTTTTTATTTATTTATTTTTAGTTAGAAGATTTGTTTTGCAGTTAAAATAACGTTTATATTTTAAATATTGTGTCTACTATACAATGTTTAAAATATTGTTTAACATTTCAACTACAGTTTAAAATGATATTTTTAAAAGTTATAAAAATATTTTTAAATTAAATATTATTAGTGATTTACTTTATTAATTTTTTATAATTAATTATATCATTATTTTTAAAATTGTATATATTAATAATATATTTTAATAATTTTATATTTAAGAACTAATTTTAAAAATAAAATTATATCAAATGTTAAATCTAACAGTTGACTTAACAGTTAATTTAAAATCTCATTTATAAACTAACTGCTGTTGTGGTGCCGAATAAACTACAATCAAATATCAAGGCTAAGTTTGCTTGAAAAAATTAGTTAAAAACTTATAGATCGTATAATAATCTTTCCTTTCTAGAATTTCAAAAAAGAGAAAAAAAATCATTTTCTAATCACCTCTCCCTCATATTTATAGAGGGCTTAAGGACCCTAATCCTATAAGGATTGAGCCTCTTAATCCTTCTTGAACTAGTTTACCTTATCGTACTTAGAGAACTACTCATCATTAGATTTGCTCTAGGAATCCTGATTTGGAATGGACTGGGCTCGCTGGGCCTGTAGGATTTATTGGACTTGGACTCTAGACTTACTCAAAAAGGGATTCGCCACAGGATCCAAACTAGTCTCGCTCAAAGCCCCTTGGGCCCCTTCTGCTTTTCGGCCGAAGCCTCCTCGGTCGAAAGTCTATGCAGCCGAAATTAGCTTGCTTGTGGGTCCGACTCATACTTGTAATAATTTTTTAATTCTTAACTTTTCGGTCACTATAACTTCATCTCAGACCATTAGAGGTTCTAGGTCATTTTCCCACTACAGCTATCGCTATTTCAAATGTTGATCTAACAGTTAATTGAAAATATAATATCAAACATATTTAGGGTTTCTGAATCGATAGTGGTATTTAAATAAAGGGAGATTTCCAAAAATCTACTGCAGGTTTGCAATATTAACCAAAAAACAACAGCTTTTTCAATTTTGGCCAAAAACCAACATTTGGATGGTTTCCATCCATGTTACTGTTCATCCGTCAGGAATGAATAGTAATAGAGGATATTTTCGTAATTTTACAAATTTTAATTAATTTTTTTTTAAGAAAAATCTTTTTTTCTTTTCTCTTCTCTTTTCTTCTTTTTTTTCTTCTCTTCTCTTTTCTTTTTCTTTTTTCTCTTCTCTTTCATTTTTCTTTTTTCTCTTCTCTTTCCTTTTTTTTCTCTCTTCTTCTTCACAGATTTTTTTTCTTTCTCTCTCTCCTTCTTCTTCCTTCTCTTATCCTCTTCTCTCTTTCTTTTTTCTTTTCTCCTCTTCTTCTTTCCCTCTGCTTCTCTCTCTCTCCATCACTCTCGATCTCAAATTCACCATGACTAAATTTTGAATGAGGCATCGGGTCATGGTGAATTTGGGATGGGGAGTGATGGAGAGAGGGAGGAGGAGAGGGAAAGAAGAAGAGGAGAGAAGAAAAGAGGAAGAGAGGAGAGAAGAGAAGGAAGAAGAAGGAGAGAAAGAGAAAGAAAAAAATCTGCAAAGAATAAGAGAAAAAAAAAAGGAAAGAGTAAAGAAAAAAGAAAAAGAAAAGAAGAAAAAAAAGAAGAAAAGAGAAGAGAAAAGAAAAAAAAAAGGAAAAAAGATTTTTTTTAAAAAAAAATTAATTAAAATTTATAAAATTACGAAAATACCCTCTGTTACTGTTCATCCTTCACGGATGAACAGTAACATGGATGGAAACCATCCAAATGTTGGTTTTTGGCCAAAATTGAAAAAGCTGTTATTTTTCGCTAATATTGCAAACCTGCGGTAGGTTTTGGAAATTTCCCTCAAATAAACTTTAAATTTATGTTTAGTTTGAATTCACCTGTATTTTTTCATGGATATGGATTCTAAATTAATAAATATTTATTTAAATTATGAAATTTTTTAATTGTTTAAACCTGTGATTTGTTAAAGACGGGATTAGACATGTTTATAGGCAATCATATTTTGATAATATATATATATATATATATATAGAATAAATAAAATAAATAATTTATATTAAAAAAATATTGTCACATAACTCAAACAATGATATGTAAATATCATAACTCTTTTTATTTTTTTAAAAAAAATAAGAAGTTACTATCAAAATAAAATACATTAAAAAGTGATATTTAAAAGTTAACTTGCTTAAATTCAATAATACACTATTAATATATTTAATTTTTTATTAGCTTTTCATTTCTTCATAATTATTAATTTATTAAATAAATAAAATATTTAAAAAATGATATTATTATTTTCTTCCATTAAATAAAATTAAAATAGCATATATTTATTATGTTTTAAATATTTATTTCATTTCTTTCTAAAGTCTTAAATTAAAGAGCTCGAGTTTCTTAATAAAGATATTATGATAGACTAGAACACCAATATATAAAAAAAATAGAAAAAGTAAAATAAAAAACCTAATCTTCATAATAAACATATCCGCGGAATCGGTTTTAAAGAAAATCCATAAGGATTTGAATTGGCTAAACTAAGACGTCCCTTTTTACAATACTATATAGCCGAAGACAAAGATGAACTAGTCATAGGTTAGTGGGCTCAATAATAAGTGAGAACAATGCAGCGCATTGCGGTATTACCATATATTTTTAATAAAGTTTAAAATAGTAAATATAGTATAAACGGCTTATTTTCTAATTAGACTGTGTTCGGTGTCAACGGTTAAAATCTGCTGTTTAAATAGCGGTCAGAATAGCTGTAGTTGTTAGCTGTTTAAAATAATGGTTTGTTTAGCAATTATAATAGCAGTTCAACTGAATGTTCAGTAATAGCAGTAGCGGTTTTAAATAGCGGTTGGTGTAAAAAAATTAAAAACTAATATTATTTTAATTTAAAATTATATTTGCTACGCTAAATTTTATTTAATATATTTATATTAAAATTTTCAATTTTATAAAAATATAATTCAATATAGTTTTATTTCTAATTATTTAATTATTTATTTTTATTTTTATTGGTATAATATAGATTAAATATACCAATTATAAAATATTCTAGTCATAATAATTAATTTAAAATATAATAACTAATATTATTTAAATAAAATATCACTAAAATAGTAAAATTATAAATAAAAATAATATTACTAAAATATTAATGATATAAATGAAAATATCATTTAAATAGAATATCAATAATATGATAAAAATATAAATAAAAAAGTTATTCATCAAAATTTGAAGGAGGATATAAATAAAAATTAATTAATAGCGTTTTAGCCAACGTTGTTATATAGTGTGTTTTTAGCAAACGTTTTTTTTTAGGACAAAAATGAACTAGTCATAGGTTAGTGGGCCAATTAAAAGTGGATTATTATGGGGTACAGTGCAGTGCATGGTGGTATATTACCATATATTTTTAATGAAGTTTAAAATAAAAAATAAAGTATAAACGGCTTATTCTCTAATTAATGGAAAACATATATTTTTTATATTATAAAATAATTTTTTTTAAGTATAAAATATTTCCTTATTTTGTTATATAATTTAAAATTTTATTTTATAGTCTAAAATATTTTTTAGCATCTATCTATAAATTATTATTAGAAAAATCTATTATAACATATAATTGTAAATTCATTAATTTATGAAATTTGTGGAGGAAGATGATATATATCTATTTATGCAATTTCTAATGCTTAAAACATGTAC